>CM057840.1:42540690-42935690 GCA_030068075.1 Paguma larvata
ATATTAAACACTATCAGCCAGTAACAGCTTCACCATCTAATTAGCCAGGTAATGTTTTCCATGGAAGTAGAAAGGTGGGAGAAAAGCTAAGGTTGTTGCATAGCCTTGAGGGAGGGAGAGGCACAACATGTAGCAATCATGGGGACAGCTTGAGAGAGGAGAATGCCTCTTGTTATGATCCCAACAGAAAAAGAGAGACTCTTAAGGAACAGGTAAGAAGACAGAATTCAAAGTTTATAGGTAGGTAATTAACATGCTATGCTACCACTACAAATCTGCTTTTCTTACATTACTCAATCCATTGTTTATTCCATTTTTCTAAATTCGGTGGCAGACTTGTCAAGAGTGGGGCTTCTGCAGCCTTCCTCATGAGAATATCCCATTTCTTAGGGGCTTTTAACATCATGTGATTATCCCCGATATAATAGCCAGGCTCTAAACATTGTCATTCTTATTATTGTACTCCAAAATACCCTATTAAATGCCTCCTCTCTTGTCTCAATATTTATAGCTTCCAAATAATTGCAGATTGTCATGCTCTCCCAAGTAGCCTAAAGTAACTGCTCAGCTCTGATCTCATATCTTTCAGTAGTTGAGTGTAAATCACCTTCTGTGTCCATTAACTTGTAATGGATTTGGAAAACTATGAACTTAACGCAAGGCATAAAATGAAAGAAATAGTCTGACATACCTAATTGGTCAGACATCTGTCTTTTAGTTTTAGTCTCTGCTTCTGGTAAAACTGAAGAGGAATTCATAGCCACCTGGTGATCGTAGCCCTTCCAAATGAAGAATTAAGACTTTGTTTTCATCAGTCAACTCATTAAAGACTTGTAGAGATTGATTTGATAGCAAAGTGGCCCCTCTTTGAAATGTTATATATTTTGTCTTCCCAAGGATCACACAAAATTCTACTTGCCAAGAGGGCAGCTGCAGTGTTCAAGTGACGCCATCCCACTTACCTTGGTCACAGCTGGGACTCTCATAGAAACTGTCAAAGTAGCAAGTTGTCAAGATAGTTGGAGAAGCACCCTGCTGCTGCCATGTGTCCTTCTGTTCTAGTTTTCTAGCACAATGAAAATGTCAGCAATTCCTTTTACACCCGAGAGAGTAAGCATCAAGTTATTCTTTTCTCTCATTTATTTTCTGTCATCAATAGGACAAAGAACTGATAGTCTGATGTATCTAATTCTATTTGAAAGAAAAAGAAAAGGCTACCTCTTGGAATCTATTGGCTATTTTAATTGTGTACGAGTAATGAGGCTTGTGTAGGAGATTGTGAGGAATACCCCAGTTCGCCCAGATTCATCCTAGAACTGGACCAGGAGGGAAACCAGTGAGTAGTGGTACCCAGTAGCTATGGCGGTGCCACCGCAGGTAGCCAAGAATGCTCATGCCGCTCAAGTGTGTGTGCCAGATTTCCCCTCCTATTTTCTTAGAGGACATATTAGGTATGCAACAACTGAGTCAATAGCTTCCAAGTTCATGATTTCTTTGCCTAAAACAGCAGCATAACCAGTACCATTTAATTTAGTTGACTAAAATGGACTTCAGAAATTATTGCATCCAACCCTTTCACTTTATAGAATGAGAAAACTGGATGTAAGAAGGTATTTCCTGAGGTTACATCATACATTTGTGGCAGACATGGAGATAAAAGACTAGTTTGTTTTTCCCCAAAATCCATACTGGATTTTCTTACGTAACTGAGTGATGCTATCCACAAAGAAAAAAGAAAAACCTCTCTATTACAGCACCAAAGAACTGTGTAGCTTCTGTGTTGCTGGAGGGTTTTCTCCTCCTCCTCCTCCTCCTCCTCCTTCTTCTGTGTTAAAGGAGAGAAAATAATGCAAAAGCATGTTTTCAAAATATCTCTCCAGACTCACCAAAAAGAAGAGTTACTATGAAGAATGAAGAATACCTCTGTCTCTCAAAGAAGTGTCTCAGACTTGAGAGTTTGGCAGGTTTTATGAGTATAGAAGGAGAGAGTAGGTGGAGAGAAGGAGAGTAGCATTACTTTGGCTTCTTCCAGTGGGAGGAATTTCTGGTAGGTCTAAACTGTCTAAGACAGAGAAGGAAAGTTGTGGGTATCATAATTGGAAAAAATGCCAAATGCCTCATAGCCATTTGTGAAACTGCTGCAGTAGATCTAATGATAACTAATCATACTAACTTCCCCCACGGTATATTATATACAGGAGAAAAGCGGTTAAAATATCTCTCTGCTGTGGAACTTGGGTTCACGTCTAAGTGTCTATTTGAGACTCAAGTAGAAAATGGAGCTTTCAGTCTAGAACCTGACATGAAAGAAGTCATTGGTTTTTTTTTTCATTATCGCTTCTTTTGTATTTCATTTATCTTTAATTGTAAATATTTTCAGACTTAAATAATAAGTGGGAGAAAGATCCAATAAAGCACTCATGAATCCAAAGGGTCTACTCTCCCAATATCCCATTCATTCTGTAATTGATTTCAAAATTTAGAGAGTGTTAAGAGCTTTCTCCTTAGGGTGTGTATTGTCAATACTGAAAACCAATACATTTTTCCTCAAGGGCTTATACTAGTAAAAAGACATTTCGAAGCTTAGAAGGAACAATGTGAACCTTATATATCTGAGATCCAAACATCTATAATGACAATCTTGAATGCTTTGAGGGTAGAAAATATTTTAGTCAGACAAGAACGAACCGAAGTTTGGCAAGCTAATAGCCACATTGTTGTCTCCCTCAGATGCCGCAGAGCGGAGAAGGGATCAGGTTTTAGAAACATGTGCATCAGATATAGAGCTATATAGTGAAAGCTGTTTTGTTTCATTCGCGACTGACTGGTTATTAAACATATGTTGGAAGTCATCCCAAGCTATCCTTAACTTGCTTGGACTCCTCATTTGTAAGCCATCGGTGGAAATTCCTGTTCTAAGAGCCCCACAATCAACTTTTATAGGAACATTTTCTTGGTAAAAATATTTCTTATATCCTCTATAGAACGTTTTCTTAGGTAGGGAAAGTGAAAAGTTAGACTTTGACTTCCCTCAGTGAACTATTTCTCATGATTTCCAAGCACATGAAGTATTCTTTTTAGCCAGTCTAAGATATAAAGATTGTCACATCTTCTAAAAGAAATGTGCTATTTCTATTCTGCCTTTTGTGTACATACATAATTTAGGACTCCGGAAGCATATGGGTCAACCCTAGCATTTTGACCCTGAGTACATTTTGATCCTGAAGATGCTCTTCTTCTAGCAGGCATTTGAAAACTTTGGCTGTTGACTCTCTGGCATTAGCTGTGTGTGTGTGTCTCTGTCTGTATCTCTTGATCATTTCAGTGTCTTCTTGACCTTCTCTGTCTTTGCTTCTATCTCTTTCAGATTGTGTTTCACAACGTCGCTTACAATTTTTTCCTGACAGAGCTGACTTCGGTCATTCATGAAAAGGCATAGTAAATATGCCTGGTAGAAATAACCATAATAAAATACAACCTATATGGCTAAAACTGCACAGGGTTAAGTGTGTTGGACAAGCTAAATCCTCATGGAAAAACATGAATCTGCAAATTTTAATCCAGGGATTATGGGCTTAGTAGAAATAATGACCAGAAAATTATAATTGATGAAATTAAAATTAGTATATTTCTTTGGTAAAATGAGAGACCTTAATGAACTGGATCATTGTAAAATATAAATAAAAATAAACTTTTCAAAATGAAGGAAATTTCAGTAAAATGGAGTACATCTCTGTGCCTGTCCATAGCTTGCAGTGGCTTGGTGACGGTCTTTGGCCTTCCTTGACTTGTAGAAGCATCATCAGTGTCTCTACTTCCGCATTTACATGACATTCTCCCCGTACGTGTGTCTGTGTCCACATTTCCCCTTTTAGAAGGACATCAGTCATATTAGAGTAGGGGTGTCCCCTCCTACAGTGTGACATCATCTTGATTAAACTGATTATACCTGCAATGACTACTTTCAAATAAGGTCATATTCTGAGATATTAGTGGGTAAGACTTCAACATATTTGGGGAGGGAACCATTCAACCCATAACAATGTACTTAAAAATATGATATCATTCAAAATTTGTCCTTATTTGTGTTTTTGATTTCTGTTTAAAAGATTGGGAAAGTTGAGGAAATTGACCAAATAATACATTTCCTGGAAAAATGTGAATCAGTATGTGTGCCATTACTATTGTTTCTTCAGCAAGATACTACATGATTCTGGATGCACTTTTGCAAGAAAATTTACAGAGACTACAAGGGTAGGAAACTAGAACATGTGACATTCCTATAAGAAAACTTACTTGGTACCCAGATATTTTTATTACCCTAATATTTCTGTTAAAGAAAAAATTAAGAAGACTGAACTTCAGCGCTAGAATGATGTCAGGAAATTTATTACAGGAGGTCATTACAGTCAATCAAATCTGCCCTGGGGAGGTACTACAAAATACTGCCCTGATTTGGGGACATTGAGGCAGTCATCAGTGGTGCTCCTAGAGCTTTCTTGTTCACTCGGGATGACTCGGATATTAGAAAAGTAAAAGGCATCTCACAAGCAAAAGTCTTGAAATACCAGGTGTTCGTTGATGATTACTGATCAGCATAGAAACTGATTTTGACTGTTCCCTGATTGTGTTATCTGATCTATAATTGAATGAACCATAGAAATTTAATTCATTTCTGCCTTAAGTAGTATACATGTTTGAAAACTATCCTGGCAATAAAAAAGAAAAAAATATGTGTATATACATATATATGTGTATATATGTACATATATATATATATATATTTATGTTTATGTAAACATATATAAATATATTTATATTATATGCACATATATATGGAAGAAAAAAGCATACTTGCAAGAGACTTTAGTTAAGTATATACTCAATAGGCAATTGTCAAAAGGAAAATAGATACAAATAAGAGTTGTAAAAATAAATTATAAAGCTTCCTTTAAAATAGTCTTTTGAAACTTAATAATAAGTAAATATTTGCAAATTAAGATAATCATGATATATTATTTTCACCTACCAAACTATAAATATTTTTAACAATAATAATACCAGTATTGGTAGGATGTGAGAAAAAATTGGCTTTGTAGAAACTGCTAGATGGACGTAAATTGATATAAACTTCTCTGAAGACAACTGGACAATTGTCTTTAAAAATGCTTAAAGCATAACTGGTCTTCTTTTGAGAATTTATTCTAAAAAAATAAAGAATTTATTCTAAGCGAGTGTCTCTCAAAAGTCTTATTTCCTGGATATTCATATTATTGAAAGGTTAGATTATTTCCGAAGTACAGGAATACAGAAATTATTAAACAAAGCATGAACATATATATACCAAAAGGTAAACTTCATTATATGTAGTGGGTCGCTTTGTAAGTAATTTCTGTTTTCTATTTCATAACTGTTTTGAGTTTTCCCGGTCCCACAGAAAATGGGTAGTGGAGCTGTGGTTTGAAAGATCAAGTTCTTAGTCTCTCTGCTATACTTTTTCTAGGTTCTTAATGTTATTTATCACTTAAAAGAAAGTTGGGGGGGCGCTTGGGTGGCTCAGTCGGTTAGGTGTCCGAATTTGGCTCAGGTCATGATCTTGTGGTCAATGACTTTGAGCCCTCCCCTCCCCGTGTCAGGCTTTGTGCTGACAGCTTAGAGCCTGGAGCCTATTTTGGATTCTGTCTCCCTCTCTCTCTGCCCCTCCCCCACTCAAGCTCTGTCTCTATCTCTGTCTCTCCCTCTCTCTCCGTCTCTCAAAAATAAATAAAATATTTAAAAAATTTTAAAAAAGAAATAAAGTGGGACTTATTTTTCTGGGATCAGAATGAAAAGATGATCTGTGTGGTCCTTAAGAGATTACAAGTTCATGTTTCCATCTTGAGCCTCCAATGTTGTACCTCTGGGGTTGGTCCTTCAATTTATTTATTTTTTCTCAAATTGTCTTTTGTAGTTTCTACTTTGGGAACATTTACTCAACTTCATTTTTCATCACAATTTTTTTTGTTTTTATGTTAGTTTGAGGTTTTAATTTTAAATGCTGTTTCTTATTCTCAGACTGTTCCTATGGACAGCACCCAGTTCTCAGTTAATGGGTGCAATGTCTTCTCTCTCTGCTGGGAGATTGAGACAAATTATAGGACTTTATCTTTATTTAGGTTTTTCTCTGTTTCCTTAATTGTGTGTTTCATTTTTTTTCTATTGTTTTATTTGGGCCCTCTCTCAGGTTGAAGACTTTTCTCAAATAAATGTGGAACATCGCTCCGATATTCGCACAAAGAGGAAGGTCTGGACATGATAGCTCTAATCTGGTTCCCACAACACCACCCCTTCCGCCTTATCCACCTCAGGCTTAGGGGCAGAATTCAGCTGTTGGTAGTCACTTAAGAAAGTTCTAGGGTCCTTTATGAGTTTCTTTAACCCTCTCTGTGTCTGTGTAAACAGTCCATTCTGGGAAGTCTTTTCAATTATCTCCATGGCTGTGTTATCTGCCCCGCCACACTAGCCAATAAAAAAGGAAATCTTCTCTCTTCCATAGTTTCCAGACTCAGTACACTATAAATATAGTTTGAATAAATCAGTTAATTCCCAAGGCAAATTTTCTTTGGCACAAGTTATTTTACCTGTAAACCTAGGACCCGCAGTGCATATGTGCATTTTTCTAGAAAGAGGAACCATAGTTCCCATCAGGATCTCAAAGAATTTATAATCTAAATATGGTTAGAAATGATTCTCTTTGGCACTTGTTGGGATGAACACTGGGTGTTATATGGAAACCAATTTGAAAATAAATTACTTAAATAAAAAAAAAGAAACTCTGAAAAAAATTAAAAATAAAAAAGAACTACTATTTTCCTAAAAAAAACGAAATAAATAAATGATTCTCTTTAATATTGTATTTTTCTTCCAGAGATGTTATGTGCGACATTCTGGTGGCTGATACCTGGAGGCAAAAAGGTAGTGAGTAATGAAACTATCATAACTCTTCTCTAGAAGATGCTGATTTTATTTTAGAAATAAAGAAGAGGTGATGACTTTTATATGTTTTCTTATAACTTATGCTCAAAAATAACTTTAAGTAAACTTCTTGCATAATAATAATCAGTATCATCACTAAGTAAAATTTAATTGAACTAAAATGCCAGTAAACTTCATTATGTACATTGTAGTATACAATTCCAAAATAACATTATGCATGTTGCCAATTATTTTATTCTTTGTCGTAAACTGCATCTCTTTTCCAAAGGTCTACATGCCTGTAGTTTTATGTATATGTAGAAATTTTAATTGGAACATAAAGCTTTTGTGCTTATATCACAGGTTTTCTTGATATTGTACCATTTTCAATTATTTTAAAACATACAAAAAATTTCAGTAATTATATCTGAAAATTTATAAATCATTGGCAGAATGTAACAAGTCAAAAGAAAAATATGGAAGGGCTAAATTATTGCCCAGGACAATTAGAGTAGCATCTCACTATACAACACAGCATGAAACAAAATTCAGAACTAATGGACTAAGTCTCACGAGCATATTGTGTTTAATAATTGAACAGGAAAACAGATATTCAAGATTTTTCAAAGTGACATTAGTAAAAGCTAGTGAAAGGCAATATTTCCTTTTGCAGAACTGACTTAATTTTCTTCCTGTCTTGCTGTGCCTAATATCTTCCATAATTGTTGAAGACAGGCAATTTGTACTGAGTGATGGGTAACTTAAATATTCGAATAAAGTCTGATTCCTTCCACTTAAACTTGCAAAGATAAGAACAAAATAGAGAATTAGATGTTTCTGGATATGTACAAACTAATCATTCAAGAATATATAGTATCCTTTATTTTTTCTTTTTTTAATTGCACATAAAAATATTTTACAGTTTTAGCTGCTAGATTCATCATCCATTTGCAACTTGGATTGAGGCACCAGCCATGTTGCAGTGGCTTTATTTTGCCTCCCAAGATTTTATGAAGACCTACTTCACTATAGAGTGAGGACTGTTATTATCGCTTCGTTACAAAGAATCTGAGGTACATAGTAGTTAAGCAATATCCTCAACAACACACCATTAATAAGTGATCGCATCAAGTTATGAACCCAGCAGGATCCTGGGGACATCGTGCTGTGCTGAATTCTGCTACGTTACTTTCCACGAAGTTAAGTTTAAAAAAAAAATCCTCCCGAGGAAGCACCGTGTTTTAGAGGAGCAACTCTACCGTTATAGTACCGGAAAATCATCCCCTCCATGCTCATCACGGTACATTCTACAGATCCCCTCTTTGTTTTCTCCCTGGCCTAACTCCCTAGGAATTCATTAAATCAGGACTGTCATGTTAAGGTGAATCAACAGAGGAATGCTATGTTTAACTGTCACTCTAATTGATGGCATGAATTCTTTTTTTCTTTTATTTTTTTTAACTTTTATTTATTTTTGAGAGACATAGAGACAGAGCGTGAGCAGGGGAAGGGCAGAGAGAGAGGGAGATACAGAATCCGAAGCAGGCTCCAGGCTCTGAGCTGTCAGCACAGAGCCTGACACGGGGCTCGAACTCACAGACCGTGAGATCATGACCTGAGCCGAAGTTGGCTGCTTAACCAACTGAGCCACCCAGGCGCCCCAATGGCATGAATTCTTAAGAGAATATGTGGAAAATGTAAACTTCAAGAACTTATTCCACGTGGATATATAAATATCAAACTTACAAACATAAGAAGTCCTTTTCTTTTCTTTTTTTTTTGCTTTGATGTTTATTTATTTTTGAGAGGGAGACAGAGTGTGAGTGGGGGGAGGGCAGAGGGAGAGGGAGACACAGAATTCAAAGCAGGCTCTGGGCTCTGAGCTGTCAGCACAGAGCCTGACGTAGGGTTCGAACCCATGAATTGTGAGATCATGACCTGCATGGAAGTTGGACACTTAACTGACTGAACCACCAGACGTTCCAAGAAGCCGTGTTCAAAATTACACTTACACTTTACTGGCTTTGTGGCATTTCTTTACCTCTCCTACGCAAATTTTTTTAGTTTTTTTTTTATTTTTTTTAAAGTTTATTCATTTTGAGAAAGAGAGAGAGTAGGGGAGGGGCAGTGAGGGGGGGGACAGAGAATCCCGAATAGGCTCCATGCCGCCAGCACAGAGTCAATATGGGGCTCCAGCTCATGAACCATGAGATCACGACCTAGCCTATATGAAGAGTTGGAAGCCACCGAGGTGCCCCATATTTTTAGTTTCTTAAGATTATCAATATTCGAGGTTTCTGTAATTTCCAAGGTAAACTTCGGAGAAAAGTAATTATGTAGGTTAGTATACGGTGGATACCAGTGTCTAGTGTGTATGTTTGTAGTGATTTTTTAATATAAAAAAGTTTTTCCCCCATAAAATATATCAGCAAAACACTGTGTGATGAAATTGGAGGGAGCCATGTTACCTAAATCACTGCATATTTTAAAAATGTCTCATGTGGATATAAAGTTTTCCTAAATATAAAACTTAATGGAAAATAAGCTTTTGAGTTTAGCACCATGGGAAATAATTGTCTGATCAGGACCTGACTATAATATCTGTAAAAATTATCTCCTTGTAAACACTTGCATCGCTAATAAATTTCTTACTTAAAACTTGAATTAAATATATAAAGGTAATATGTTCCTGCTGAAAAATAATTTCCTAATGAGCGACTAAGTCATACAACCTATTTAGTGGAGTTATTATAGTTATTACTAATAAAATTGGCCTCCCATTTAAATGTGGAGAACCTGCAATGGTTCCAATACCAATTATACGTTATCCCTAAATTACATATTGAAACTTGGTGGAATTATGCCAAGATGTAATCAGAAGGAATCATGAGGTGAGCAATTTTCAGAGCTCAATTTAATTCAACATCTTTTTTAACTGTATCTTCCAAGATTATAATTACACCGAGCAATTGGTTTGATTGAAGGGGGGGAATCATACTGCTTCATTGACCACCATTTTACATATTTGTTTGAATGGTACTGCACATGATCTAATTTGTAATGGGTTCAATTATGAGGAGAGCAGCAACACAGATATTTTTTTTTAATTCTAGTGGAAGTAACATAAAAAGTCAAAGAGCCTTCTTTCTAAAACTCAGTGTCACAAGACACATTTATTTCTCCCAATTTTTCATGGCAATTCATGTATTGGTTGATGACAGAGATTGCAGGCTGTTGAGTAGAACAAAGGTTGAATTTCTAAATTTGTCCCTAACATCTCTGGGATGTTAGGCAAGATGCTTAACAGATACTACTTCTTTACATCTAAAGTGAGAATTACGTGCTGTCTTTATAGAATTGTTGGGAGAATGGTGTACATATACATGCTACACACACACACACTATATACACCGTATACATGGCTGTGATACATAGTGTTAGGAGACTGTTCTCCATGGGTCTGCCAAATTTTTACACACCTGTCCCAGTTTTTATTCCAGATAATCTCTTGAAGAATATTTGTAGAGCAAACAGCCTTGAAAATTAGCGATAGTATTTCCCTCTGGAACAGAGGACAGATTTGTCTCCTGATGAGCATAATAAAGATATAGCCTCCCTGTGGGTTAAAGGATAGACAAGATTGTTAGCAGCCCTCTTAAAACACTGGGAGTCTCCTAATCCCTGTGTTCTTCAGTGTGAAGAAACTGTGTGTACAGCATCTACCTGCATCCGTTCAATGTCACCTCCCTCCATGGAATCGGAGGACAAGGGAAACCCAAGTGAGTGTTATGCTCATGTTGCCTCCTGGGCCATGAGTCATGAAGACCTTTGTCTCTCACCCATCAATTCTGCATCTGCCCACATCTACGGAACAGTGACAGGTGAACTTGTCATACTGTAAGAAGGGTAACTGTGCCCTTCACAGTTCTTGACACCGAGCATGAATCCAGGCACTTAACACTATTTCTGGCCATTGTGAAATCTGTAATTTTTCAAACATTGGCATGTAAAAAGTAAAAATATCAATAGTCACACTTTCTGTGTGAACTGTTTACTGTCAGGGAAGCATTTGTTAAATGAAATGCTACTGCCACGCATATGCTTACTAAGCCTTGCCCAATCTCTTATTTTCTCTTTACATCTTTCCTTTATTGCCGTTGAAGAAGATTGGAGAGGAAACTGAGGCACTTGACTTAACCAGGAATCTGGATCATTTCACATTGGTGTAAAGCAAGAAAATTAGGGGTTGAAACCCAGTCACCACACATCTAGCATGCAAAACAGCTCTGTCTTTATTGTTTTAAATATTTATTTATTTAAAGAGAGACAGAGAGTGTGAGCAATGTGCATGGGGGAGGGGCAAACAAAGAGGGAGAGAGAATCTCAAGCAGGTTCCATACCATCAGCACAGATCCTGAAGTGGGGCTTGATCCCACAAATGTGAGATCATGACCGGAGCCAATGTCAAGAGTGAGAAGCTCAACTTCCTGAGCCACCCAGATGCTCCTGTAAATCTGTCTTTAATTAGCTATCGTGATGGAATGAATACAATGTTTTTAGTAGCTTTTTCTTTAGAGAGAATCAGGACAATAATTGTCATTTAAAAACAATACATAGGGGCGCCTGGGTGGCTCAGTCAGTTGGGCGGCCGACTTCAGCTCAGGTCATGATCTCACGGTCTGTGAGTTCTAGCCCCGCGTCGGGCTCTGTGCTGACGGCTCGGAGCCTGGAGCCTGCTTCCGATTCTGTGTCTCCCTCTCTCTCTGCCCCTTCCCCTGTTCACGCTGTGCCTCTATGTCTCTCAAAAATAAAATAAAACATTAAAAAAAAAAAACAATACATGGATAATAGGCAAAATATTTTAACTAGGTCCTTCTTTCAGTAATTTATGCAATTATGAATTGAGTCCTTCATTTCATGATCATATTATAATTATCAATATCACCACTACCATTTTTAAATAAATTTTTAAAAGTTCGCACATAATTTTCCTTCAGATAACTCTCCTTTTACTTCTTCTTTTTTTTTTCTGTAGTTTAAAAATAACAAATAGCAGAATCCCCCTCTTCCTTCCTTCAGGGGACTGAAGAATGTCTGTCCGTTTCTCTGCCTGGAGCAGAGATTCACATCAAGAGTGCAGTAATTCTTTCATTAAAGTATAAGCAATGCCTCTCCTTTTTCCATTAAGGATGCCTTTGGCAGGAAATAGAACAGGATTTGGCCTACCAGAGTGGGTTTTAAAGGAGCAGCAAACACACACTGCTACCTGAAATATAAAGCTGTCTCTTTAATACCTAAATTCTTACCCACTTCTCTTCCCCCCAAGCTTTATAAAATTGATTATGAGATGAGTATCGATTATTTTGAAGATAATGTTTTGAGGTTCAATGGAAGATAAGGCCCAAAATTTACTATAGCTTTATAGTAGCTTTATTTTTCTCCAAATTAAAGTTGCGAGAGCTCAAGAATGAAACGAAAACAAAAACAAACAAACAAACAAAAAGCAGATCACACATTCAACACCCACATGAACCTTCTTTCACTAGGAAGAAAGGTTTTCATTTGGGATGGTTTGTGCAATAACATTTGTATTCACATTTATTACAGAGTCTTTGTAACCGTAGCTCAAATTTGAATTTACCTTTCCAAAGAAGCTTTTATCTTTCTTCACTGGAACAAAGGACAAACTAGTGAGGTAACAGAACTAACAAACCTTACATTGAAAGGGAGTTGCTCTGAAAAGCAGAAAAATAATAACAAATGAGTTTGACTCATCAACAATCTCTCTCTCCAAGCATTGTTCCAAATGGTCACAAAAAATCCCATTTGTTCTTTTTGCCAAGATTTGGTTTAGAGGTGAACATTTCGACCAATAAGGGGGAATATGCAGGGGAAATTTCCAAAAATGGATTTCTTGTTTGTAAATGAAGAAGCAAATAGATATTGAGAAAAGATCTCTTTTTCCTTTTGGCTGTAGTCATGTCTGCGTGTGATGCTGAGCACAGCTGAAGTCTCTCGAGGTCACGAGCAGGGAGTAAGATCCACAGAGGATGATGGCAAAGTAGAGAGATGGGAAAAGTATGGGTCCTCAAATCAGTCAAACTGCCTGAACGATGGACTTTTCATAATCTGGTTTGTTTTGTTTTGTTTTGTTTTGTTTGAGCCAGGCTTTCAACTGGTTTTCAACTGAGTCTTTGTCAATATGCCATCCAAGATCCCCTTAGTGTCTGATTGTGCAGACTCAGCTGTCCTGCAAGACTTTCAATAATGTTATGAAAAGACTTAGATGGAAGTGGATTAGATAATATTACAGATTTATTTCAATCTTAAGATTCTCTTCTTATCCTATAATTCTATGTGTGTCACTATTTTAATGAGTGGAGTTGACTGTAAAAGAGAAAAGAAAATTACCCTGTTGAGTGTATACCATATACTAGGAACTTAATCTCTACTTTCTTATTTAATTTTCATAATAATTTCATAAGGTAAATTTTATTGATCCCCATTTATACATTAGGAAAGAGGTTAAAAAATGCAACCAACTTGCCCAAGATTACATAACTAAGTAGATAATAGAGGCAGAATTTAACCACAGTTGGTCTTTCTTGAACATTTTTTTTTTCCAGGTGTTATACCTTGGTAATATTTGGAAAGCTAGATGCATGAATGAGGGGAACGAGGTAAGCAAAGCCATGGAAATAAGATGATGAACCAGTAGTTTGTGCTTTGTATAATTGATTTTGCCTCGGTAGTGTTTGACTTTAATCTGAACTCTTGTGAAAATGGAATAATAACTTATTTTCTAGTGTTAAGTGACATTTGTACACATATTCGAAGATAAACTATTGTGTGTTTGGAGCAACATAACATTGCATGTCAGTTCCGGACAGAAGTTAAAATAATTCAAACTTATAATGTCTCAGTAATTCGCCTTACTATTGATGGGACTAAATGAGGGTGTGGGCATCTGATTTAATACTTTTGATTCTGTACTGAAACGTCAGAGAAGCCGATAAACTTGATACTGGGACTGGGGCTGTGGAGTTGTAAAGTGTTTACTGATCTTGTCCATTAAACCTGAGAAAAAAAACATACCCTACCGCTGAGTCATTTCTGCATGATGTTACTACCATGTCTGGAGAGCAAAGAGACAGTATTCCTCGAGGAGATATGAGCGCACCCCATCTCTGCCTCCTGCCAGATCTCTCCAACCCTCAGCCTACACCAAGCCCACAAAATGGTTGAAAAAAGCTCAAAATGGTGACTAAAACTGGGGTGGAGAGTCATATAATGCAGGAAAAACTAGTTAGAACAAATAAAATATCACCTTTGGTGATTTTTATTATACTATAACCAGCATACAGGGGAAAATTAAATCTAAACATTAGTAAGTTTGATGAGGATTTTCTGAAATATATTGTCCATATATTATATGATATGGCAACTCCTCTCTGGAGACATTAAAAAAGAAACATGTTAATTATTCTGTAATTCAAAAGTGTAAGTAGAAAAGAATTAGGTATTAAGAATCACATTTATAACTTTGTGTTCATTTAGAATTCAAAGAAAAAAATAATGATGCATTAGAAGTGTTTTATTTAAAGAAAATTAAAGGCAGATTGTAGATCAGAAGTGGTCTACTTGGATATTGACTTTGTGTTGTTTCTTGTCATTTTGAGTGCTACAACATTATGCATTGTGATGCTTGGTTGTATTATCTCCTCAATTTGTGGATGTCTTGTTTTGACAAAAATTGTAAGTTATTTGGTGGTAGTCAATGGGCCATGTAATTAAACCCCCCTCAAAAAAAAAAAAAACAAACAAAAAACTCTTAGACTAACACAGAAGAAAGCCAACAGCACTAAAACCATCCAGCACTCTACTAAATGTTTCAGTTAATGCTAACCTATATTTTCTAGAATTGCAGGCAAATACAGCATAGCTGGCTAAAATCACACCAAAGAGTCAATTACTGATATTTGCTCATATTCTCCTTGCAGTGCATATATATATGTTTTTTAAACATGAATACTGGAGGCTGGTGGACAAAATCAAACATTATCAACCAATCAATCAATTGGCAGGGGTGTATTAGTTGAGTATCTGCTATGTTGTCAGCACTGAGTAGATACTCAATATCCCCCGGTCAATCGATTGATGTTTTTTTTTTTTCCACTACCCTCAGTAACTGATTCTTGATTTCATTTGCTTTATTTTTTTCTAATAAGGAAATAATGACAATTCATCTTAAAACATTACTTAAATTTACTACAGGTATAAAATATGATAAAGTACTGATGGTTAAGTTTAACTTTTATTTTTGAAAATTGTCATCAAAACTGGTGTGAATGAGTTGCCACCAGGGAGTTAATGTTTTCGCTGTGAAACAGCTAATTGATGTAGAAAATACTCCGACAGGCTTCATCTTACTTGTTTTGTGTTACGTGTGTTGTAATAGGGTCAAAGTTTAACTACACTTGAATATTGGTACCTCAGAAATTAAATTCATGAAGTTCATAAATTCATAAAATTCATAACATAAGAGTTATTCAACGTGAAGCCATTAGCATTTAAATTTGGGAGATAGTGGCTGAATCTTTTCTTTTTCATGATTATGGCAAACTACTGAGCCGATCATTTTAAAGTACATTTTGGAATTCACAAATTGGCATATTTACATGTTAAAAGCTAGTGAACCAGAGCTCATATCATCTACCAAGGACAGAAGAATGGGGCTTTTGTAAGTCTGTGATGTCTTAGAAACACCCAGACTAGTGTGCTAAAGACCTGACACACAGCCCAAAGAAAAAACTGATTACAGAAGCAGAAGACAAGGAGAAGGAGGAGACTTGTATGTTACTAAGCTGCATCTAGGTGAATGTGGAGAGGACCTGGCGACTTCTTGGCATCTCAGCACTCCCCAACGGCCACGCTCTTACCTACAGTCCAGACAGGGGACGGGCAACTGGGTGGGGCTGGCAAATGAGTCAACCACATTTTTATAGCAATAATATTTAAATGTTCACTGACTAGTTTTCAAAATACCACCCCCTTTATTTTTCTGAATTAGAGCACTAAACAAGCAAATAACTTTGATCTGGCCTCAAACTGTAACCCTGAAAATATTTAATGGCAGGAAATTTGTCATTAATGTGACAATTTTAAGCACATGAGGAAAAAAACTCATTTGATTAAATATAAGTAAACTCATAACGTAAAATATTTTGTTGATCTTTCCTAAAAAACCAGAATTTTTTAGTACAAAGTTATACAGGCTTTTATTATTATAACTTGATTTCAAAAATTCAAAAACTGTTTACAAGTTTAGCGATGTGCTCAAACACCATCAGTGTATGTTAGGGTTAGTTTACTTGCAAAATGCATTTCAGATAAGTTCTTGTTAAAGGGGATACATGACACAGACGTGTTAGACTGAGAAGGCTCTGTTTCTATTTTGAAAGGATATCGAGTACAGTAAAGCTCCCCTTTTTTTTAAGAAACCCAAAGAGTAACTATTCAACAATCCCAAACAAATGATTCTTTTGGTCTTTGCAAATATTTGAAAATGATGAGATCTAATACCAGGTACTTTTTATGAAAAGCTGCCACCCAGTGGACATTTTATGCAAAGCTAGCTTCTTGCTTCATACCTTGACAGACAAGATGTTTAAGACCGTTGTCTGTAACCTATCTTAACAATTACACTGTAAATGGCAACCTGGTAATAATAGCTAAAGACAAAGTGGCAGGAAAAAGACTTAAAGGCTTCTTAAAATCTGCCCGTACAATAATTCTTGACCACAAATGTTTATATATTTTACAATTTGGCAATGCGTTCTGTGGTAAAAATTGTGTTATAAGCAAAATGTTACTATATAAGACTTAATGTAAAATCTGTGTCCTTACCTATCAGTTTCCTTATTCACAAAATAGAGATAGTATCATAGTATCTACTTCACAAGGCCGTTGTGAGGAATAAAGAGGACAATATAAGGAAAGCTCTTTGAACTGCAGTTAGCCATGAATTGCCACATTGTCACTGGTCTTATTATTAGATCAATGATTTCCAACAGAGTGAGACAAAGCCCTCCCTGGGCCTTATCAGATTTGCTTGAGGAACCTTCAAGTTAAAGCCATTTCCTCCCTTCAAGGTCCTCCTTGGGACCTATGGGTCATGCTCCCATCACCCATCCTTTCTTCTCCTATTCTCATCTACTGACTCAACCCTCCCAAACCTCTCTCCTGAAGCAAACAGGCTGATACATGTGTATCGCTGAAAACAAACCCCAAGAGTGTCTAATACATGTGTCTTTTGCAACATGGACTAGAAGTTCTGGCCCTTATTTTATATCAATGAACAAATCGAAGAAAGAAAAAAATGAAAATATGTACTTTCTCCTCAGGGAGCGCTTAAACCAAAGCGAACTAGAAGAGTACCAAAATATATGGTGTTCTGAAGGCCAGTAATTGTGATAATTTTTAACACAGGAACTCCTGTCACTGCAAAGAACACAAAAAATGGCTGTAGTATTACAAACTTTCTTTTTTCATTAATCTGATAAAAAGAGCTTGAAGCCTGGTGGTGTTTTAAGAAATATTATTTAGTATGTATTAAAATGAACCCTCATACGGAGCACCTGGGTGGCTCAGTCAGTTAAGCTTCAGACTTGGGCTGAGGTCATGACCTTGTGGTTCGTAAGTTCTAGCCCCGCATCGGGCTCTGTGCTGACAGCTCAGAGCCTGGAGCCTGCTTCGGATTCTGTACCTCCCTCTCTCTCTGCCCCTTCCCTCTTCATTCTCTGCTCTCTCTCTCTCTCGCTCTCTCTCTCTCTCAAAAAATACACATTAAAAATAAATTAAAATGAACCCTCATAAATTATAAACAAAAATATTGTCAAAAAGTTGTGAGCACCTTTAAAAAGAAAGGATGAAAAGTAAAAAACACCTTCACCTTCAACATTATCTACTTTATATCACTTATAAAAAAAATAGTTGGAAGAGCCATACAAATGTGCAAGAAAGTAAATAATAGACTGAGGTATGATTTGAGTATCATGGAGCAACCAAACTGAATACAATTTAGTCCTGAAAGTAGCTGTGATACAGAAAACTATGTCCACATGGTTAGTTCTTTGAAAGCCTTCTGGAAACATGTGCATATTTACTGGATTAAAACTAACATTTTTGATATCTTCACCTACTACCGCTTGGCAAAGGGCATTCTGTAAGGAACAAGAAAACAAGACAGGTACGAATTTATAGGGAAAAGAGTAAGCACGCTCTAAGGAAATGGACAGTGCGAGCAGTATACCACCTGGCTGGTGGGCTCTGCGCGTTGGCTCCTAAAATTGAAAGTTCTCAGTTGAAATGTTTTACTTGCTCACCTTAATTATTTAGCACAGCACTTAAAACACAAGTAAGACTCAGTAATGTTTCCGAAGATGGATAACAGTCATGATGCTGGCGATGATGATGATAACTGACAACATGTGGTAACTATATGTGTCAGACATTGTTTGCAATGCTTTATGTTTTTTAATTCTTTCAATATTTTGAACTACCCTGTGAGGTAAGTATTGAGATATATAGGGAAGTTCAATAACTTGTCCACCAAGGTTATGCAACAAGAAGGTATGAAAGCCAGAATTCAAAAGGAGGCACTTGGACTCTGGTTAGAAAGGAAGGAAGGCGAGAGGGTGGACAGAGGAGGAAAAAAGGGTAGAGGGAGAGAAGGAATGATAGAAAAAAAAAAGAGAAAAAGAGACAGTAAAAAGAGAGACTGGGAGTTTTGCCAATTTTGTTTGCCTCCGATAGCCCCCAGTCAGCATTGAAGCACTGCTTCCTCATTGGAAAACTGAGAGTCACCTAGATGGGCAGGTGGAATTTGGAAGATAAAGGAAGCAGAATAAAGAGGCTATACTAGGCAGACACCCTGCAAACCAGAGTTAAAAACTCAACAACTGAAGCCTGTCTTAGAACTGGTCAGGCTCAGCACCGCCTCTCCCGCCCTCCAGGTGGGAAGGGAGGTAGGGAGATTGAAAATACAAGTGCAACTCCTCAGGGAAAGGAATATCTCCCATTTGACTGAAAATCAAGTAAACCACTGAACCAGAAACACTTATTTAGAAGGTAAGGAGTATAGTTCTGTTTTCTCGTGAGCAACGTTTTATGTCTTGTTATAGTGCAGGGTGGTTGAACCGTTAGAGTTTTACTTTTATTTCTTTTCCAGTTCTTTTCAAAGACTTTTCTGATGTGTATCGCAATCTAAGATCGTCCTGGGAATGATAGCAAATTAATTGTGCCATCTCTCACCTGTTCATAATTATATGTATTTAACATAATTAGCTTAAGTGCTCTTTCCTATGGTGCCCAACACTGGGACACGATATAAGTAGGAATAGTGGAAGACTGACTTTCTAACTATGAAACCGCAATCGTTAAAGCAATCTGACCCTCCAAATAGCTCTTCCATCCACTTGCGGAAATTTGAAATTTTTTCTTTAGCAGAAAAAAAGCCATTTCTTCCTACACAAAATACACAGTATAAAGTGTAAGTCCCACCAAAAGAGGCAAGCCATGGACTTAAAATGATTCTAAGTGTAAGCAGCTGACACTAGCTTCATTTGGGGTTTGCACATTTTGAGTATGATAGAACAGAGCTAAAGAGCCATGGGGCTGTAGGAGTGAGAAGGGCATGGCAATAGGGGTAGAGACGAATAGAGCAAATATCACCTACTGCCCGTTTTTTCCTAAACTAGATTTGCACCCAGACAAACACCATCTCCCACTCATCACATGGAAAATGCATGCAGAATATAAAATGTGGTTAAGAACTCGAACTATGATCTGAAACACCTGGAATTAAAACCTGTCAACCAGGTTTGTGAGGCAAGGCGGGTTCCCCTCTCTGTTTCAGTTTCCTCACCTGAAAAGTAGGTTAATGATGGCAGTAGAGTAAAACTTTGGATTGAGAGTAACCTGTTCTGCAGTGTTCTGCAAGACGAGCAAACATTTCTAATAAATTTTAACTTGATAAACAAGCAATGTCTTATAAGAGGAGTAGTTTGTGATGCCAAACATCACATGATCACAGCTGAGCCAATGGTTCTTCTCTCTCTCCTTCTTTCTCTCCCTCTCTCTCTCTCTCTCTTTCTCTCTGCGGGATTGTGAGTGATCGCCTTCATGCTCAGATGCTCAGTCTCAGGTCGCAGTGTTTGGCAGAAATCAGTCATTTTTCAGAACATTGGGAGGTGCCCACGACTGGCACTCATGTATTTTTTGTCACTTCAAAGCACCTATGGACAGTCCTTTGCTTTTCCACACAACAGTAAGCTTAGGAATGCTTCGCTTCATTCTAGGTCGTTAGATAGGTTCCTTGTTAAAGTTGCAGGAAAAGACAAAGATTCCATTGAGTCTATAGATACAGTGATTCCGTTAGTGATAGTGAAAATTGTCCTACACAATAACCCTCCTCTCTCTCATCTCCCTCACACCAGCATGAAGGTTTTCAAAAGTAAGTTTAGGTTAATATGTTTATTTTTCTTTTTTATTTCGTATTATAGTATAGTACTATAATCATTTTTATATGAATATTTTGGGGTTATGGAATAAATCATCTGAGTTTCCATTATTTCTTATGGGGAAATTCACTTTGATATTTGAGTGCTTTGGATTACGAGCATGTTTCCAGAATGAATTATGCTTGCAGACCAAAGTTTTAATGTATTTCAGGGGGTTGCTGAGAGGATTAAAATAAATATATTTAGCATCTAGAAAAGTGCCAACCTATACTAGCGGCTTGACTAATATTAGCTATCGCTATTGCTATTATTACTTAACACAACAGGAATTATTTAGAATCATTGTTATCTTGATTTTGTAAGTACGTCTGATGTATAAAAGGAAGAGCTTCTCATAGGTAACATTTCACTAAGTATTTCTTTTGGACTCATTAAATCAACTAGTACTAGTACTAATAAGAACGAAATAGAAAAAGTAGGATTGTTTCTCTTTAAATATTTGTTCTACTAGCTAAGTTTATGTCATGCACACTTAGAGGCTGTTTACTGATCAAAAGATGTTAATTTAATCACAGATTGTTCTGAAGTTAGAAAATAAGTAATGACTCTATGTCACCAGGCATTTTTAAAATTATTTAGTAGAAGTTGCATTTATTGACACATGAGCCATTAAAAAATAGAACTTTTGTCTTTTTTAGGTATTGACTTTCTATGATTTGGTTAATGTAAATGATAATCCTATGATTCAGTTTTGTCCTGCTTGCATCATTCATTCTGATGCTATTGAATGTTAAAAGAAAATATGAAAATGAATTGCTCCTAGAATGAATGCAAAACCACTGCCTTTAGAGCTATAAGGGACCTTGGACGTCATATAGACTTCAATCCAGAGAAACCAAGGGTCTTGAGCAAGGGGCTGCATCTCCAGGAAAAGGAAATAGTTCTTACATGTGACATTGTGTTTTTACACACACATCCCTACATGTCTAGGAGATTTCTCAGAAGATGTATTCCTGAGAGCCCAGGGCCAAACATCCCCCTTCTGGATTTTCTTCTAGAGTAAACCGAAGTCACAACGCAACTCATGGAACCATGCTCTCTTTGTTGCTACTCAGACGTTAGCTCTTTAAAAAGTCCTTTCCTGACCTCACTGTCTAAAATTCACCACTGATACTACCACTGCAACCCGATATTATCTTTCACTCCCTTAGCCTGCTTAGTTTTCCTTCAAAGCACATTCATGATACAAAATTGTTGTTATTGTTGTTATTGTTATTGGAAATTGGCTGGCCGATTGGTTAGTTTATTTCTCCCAGGAGAATGTAAACCTCAGGAGGTCAAGGGCTTTATTTTTCTTGTTCACATGGCCTCCCAGGTGCCAGAACAATACCTAGAATATCTTAGATGCTCAGAACACTAACCCCACCGTGGCCAAAATCCTGAGTGGGGATATATAACCTATGCTTCAATGTATAACCCAGACAGTTGATCTGGGGACTCTAGAAGACAGAGAGTCTTTCTCTGGATCCATAAGTTACAGGAATTATAAAAAGCTGTCCCCAGACAGCTCTTCCCCAACTAAGGGGAAAATGTGAGAAAGTTTCCCAGAAAAGTTAAGAGCCAAAAGATGATGGGGAGAAAGTTACTGATAACGTGTTTCACATGTAGGGGAGGCAGAACTTTACCTCTCCCCCACTTAGGCCTTCAGTTGACACTCTTTAACAAAAAAAAAAAAAAAAACCTGGAGAAAAACAAGCAGTTTATTAATGTGTGCAGTGCACACATCCCACATCCGATGGGAGAAACCTGAAGAGAAGGAACTCAAAATGGCAGCCTAGCTTCCACCTTATGCAGCGTCTTCAGCAGAGAACAACACATTCTAGAGAAACAACAGAACAGAGCAGAGTCATCAGCTCCAAGAATTGGCAGACCCAGGGAAGGTAAACACAGGTGACCTTGAACAACACTGGTTTGAACTGCATGAATCCACCTACCCTGGGATTATTTTTATACATAGAAATATAGTACAGTGCTATGAATATATTTTCTCTTATGATTTTCTTAATAATGTTTTCTATTCTGTAGCTTACTTCATGGTAAGAATAGTATATAATACATATAACATACAAAATATGTGTTAATTGACTGTGTATGCTATCAATAAGCCTTCTGTCAATGGTAGGCTATTAGCAGTTAAGTTTTGGGGAAGTCAAAAATTACATGCAAATTTTCAACTCGGGGGAGGTTGGTGACCCTAACCGTGCACTTTGAAAGTGTGAAATGTTTATGGGAGAGAATTAATAAAGTTAAGTTTTATTTGCAGATTCCTCAGGAGGGTCTCTGGGCTGATCCGAGTTGTCAGCAGTAAAAGGAGAATTTAATTCTCATCTCGAGGTAGAAAAGGGGAAGCTTTTCATGAGTTTGCTGCTTCTTAATTGCCTTTGCCTCAAAATAATTTTTATGTCAAAGAGGCATACTTTGGGGTGACATATTCTGGTTTTCTTCACTTATCTCTGATCTAACCAGATCTAGATTATTCACAGTTCCACAGACCCTAAAGTTTCTTCATTTGCTTACTTCCTCTAATTCCTGTTCCTGTCACTTGCAACTGAAAAGGTCTCAACTGTAGAAATTATACAAAGAACAATTATAGTGCCTTAGCCCTGGTTGTGTTCTTACTCTGATATTTTGTCTGGTGTAGTTTTGAGTTTTCTCTTAATTGACTTCAGGTTTGTTTTAATTACAAGGGAACAAAATCAAAAGAAGGAACACTTATTAATCACCAGGACAAATTATTTATTACTGAGGCAATGTCTGGAAAAATCAATTTACTGAAAATGTTTCCCACAGATTTGCAGATTTTAGCAATTTACAAAAGCTACTATAATTCACACAAGGAGAGCATTCGTTGTGTTTCCAATAACTCATTTTGATAAATTTGGTCCTGATTGTGTTGAATTTTGAAAGTAGTATGAGTTTAAAAGTCGCATAGTGCATAGGCCCTATTTCTGCTAATGACCCACTGATATAAAAGCTGACAATATATGGCATTTAGAGGCTGTCTGGGCAACAACGTGTGTGTGTGTGGGTGGGTGGGTGGGTGGGTGGGTATGGGTACAAGATATGTTTGGGATTTAGGTTCTTGCTACTTAAACCAAAGGATAAGGATATTGGAACACAAGTAACATATCTTGTAGGAAATGAATAAGTTAAAAACAAACAAACAAACAAAAAACCTGCCACTGCTAAACCTGGTGATGGTCCTACAGAGGGACCATCTGCCACAGAGTGACATCGGCCCTCATGTGAAGTTACAGCTGAAATCCATACAATATATGTCAGAGAATAACTTAAGGTTATAAAATCCGATATGCTACATTTCCACATTTTGAATATTGAAGTTTTGCAAAAGGTTCAGTTTATCTTTCGAGGTGTTGATTCAATGTGGTGACGCATCCTAGTATCAGAGGGAATTTCTTACAAATATTCTTACAAATATCTTCCTATTTTGGCTGAAGGTGGTAAAGAGACAATATCATCGTATTGTAAAACCGAGAGACAGTTTCTGTATATGGACGTGTGTGTATAGGAGCACATGCACGTGCGTACAGGTATGTGCAGGTGTGTGTGATGGACTCGTGAAGAACATAAGCTCCTTCTTGTGTTTAAGAAGTGAGTCTCCAGATTTATAATTTATAATTCAAGGGAAATTTAAGACATGTATTTCCTATTGGCTTAATCTATTAAAAATTTGTATCATAAAAACTATTCCAATTTCAAGCTGCTTTTAAGATTCATTTTGGGTTTTTATGCTCTCAACTAAGAATAGTTTCCTAAAAACAAAGAGAATTTAGACAGTTCAGTCTAAAATGTGGGAGCCATGAGGCTCTTGGAAGCTCTTGCTTGGGGATAATGTCCTTTTCTTCCTCACTAAATATGAATGGTTTAGAGGATTGAGTTTAATTTGGAAAGGCCTCTTTTTCCTTATTTGAGGGCTAGCCACTTGACTAACGAGAGTTTGATTGGATGTTTTTGGTGTATACTATAGAAAATAGTACTGGACACCACACAGAGAAGAGAGGCACAAGTATGGAACGGGAAGGGAAAAGGGTCCAGGTGTCTAGACCTATGCACGCTAGGTCCACATTTAGGCAAATGAGTATTGGCTAAACATTAATGAGTGTTTGCAAAAACTTCATCAAGTATATAGTAAAGATTTAAAAAATAATCAGAAGCAACCATATGCTGGCTCATAATTAGTTCTATATGAGCATTGAATTCCACTAAGTTTGTCTTAGAGTACTAGTTAAAATACTTCACGGAAACAGATGTTTGAGTCTACAAAGGGCCAAGTTCAAATACTGACAGAATATCCCCTTATAGTTCATCCACCGTCATTGTCCTGGGTCCTGCCTCCATCTGTTACATATAATGTAACAGCCTCCTAGCAAGACACCCACCACCAATCTCTCTTCTAACCAATCTTTTCTCTATTCTGCTGCTGTACTGATTTTTCTAGCATGCACGTTTCATCTTACTATACATCTTTAAAAATCTTATAATGATTGCCACAATCTATAACATTATGTCAAAATATCCAGCTTGGCATACAAGACTCTTAATAATATGTCTTCTACTTATTTATCCCTTTTTCCTTTTTACCATTCCCAGAGCCCGTCCCATTCCCAGGGCCCGTTCCATTCCCAGAGCCCGTTCCATTCCCAGAGCCACCCCATTCTGGACAATCACCATGTGTGAGATAACAGGGGAAAAAAAGATACACACACACACACACACACGAATGTATATATATATCTGCCCCCAATTCCTAGCACAGAAGTTCTGAAACCCTTCAAATTTCCTGGGTCACAGGAATGTCTTTTGTTATAATGAGGGGACTCTTGATGGGCTTCTGGATGATTTCTTTTTTTTTTTTTAATGTTTATTTATTTTTGAGACAGAGAGACAGCATGAGTGGGGGGAGGGGCAGAGAGAGAGACAGAGACACAGAATGTGAAGCAGGCTCCAGGCTCTGAGCTGTCAGCACAGAACCCAATGCGGGGCTCGAACTTGCAGACTGCGAGATCATGACCTGAGCCGAAGTCGGCCGCTCAACCGACTGAGCCACCCAGGCGCCCCTCTGGATGATTTCTGAATAAGGGTGGTCACCAGAGAGACAAAGCCATGATTAAAAGCTTTGAATTTTTAGCCCCACTCCATACTCTTGTGAAAAGGGAGAGGGACCAGCAATAGCATTGAAGATTGATCAGGCCTCTGTAAAAATCCCAGAGAGCTTCCGGGTTGGTGAGCACATCCACGTGCTAGGAAGGTGATACACTCCTACTCCACAGGGATGGAAGCTCCTGTGATCAGTACCTCCCAGACCTCACTCTGTGTGTCCATTCATCTGGCTGTTGATCTGTATCCTTTAATAAATTGGCGAACATAAGTGTTTCTCTAAGTTCTGTCAGCTGATCTAGCCAATTAATTAAATGTAAGGAAGGGATTGTGGGGACCTCTGGTTTATGGCCGAGGTGGACAGAAGTTGTGGGTGACCTGGGGAACTACTACTCGTGCTTGATATCTGAAGGTGGGGGCAGTCTTGTGCGACTGAGCCCGTGACCTGTGGGAAATGACACTATCTTCAGGTAGGTGGTGTCAGAGTTGTAGGACATCCAGCTGATGTCATAGAGAATTGCATGGTGTGGAAATCCCACAGACACAGATTTGGTGACCGAAAGTGTCAGAAGTGAAGTGTTCTGTATGAGTAGTAAAAACTCATAGAAGAAAAAACCATGATGCTGGGGGAAGGGTTGAAGCAAAAGCTCTTTGCCTTGCAATGGGGCGGGGGTCCCCATAGGCTCAGGATCTTCCACCGTTACAGAGCAAAATCCTATTAACAGGGATAGAGGCAGGGAATGGGAGGGGGTGGTTAGGAAACCCTTTCCTGCTCAAGACCTTGCACAGGAAGAAAGCCCCACCGCCAAAGTCCAGGAGTGTAAGACTACTGTAAGACTGAGGATCGATCAAAGGAAAGGAGAATCCCTTGCCTTTACCGCAAGCCTACCAGGAGTAACAGCAATCTACTGCTGAGGAAGGACAAGAGCATGGACAGAGACTTCCTCTAAGTTGCAGGAATTGCTAAAAGGCAGAGGTAAAGAAAACCTAAGGAAAAAACTTTGGCAGCCCAGGTAGTATTATGGCCTGAGTCAAGAGCTAGAGAAAGCCCCAAGAAGAGCCAAATGCTGTAGAAAACTGTACCCTGTAGGCATTCTGCACTGGAGAAAATGCACTGGCAGAGCAGTGAGGGGAAGATGGTAGGCTTTCTGGGAACCTGCCACTTCATCCTGAAATATCCCTCTAGTACCCTCTACTGACAATTTTTAGTTTTATGCCAGCTGGTGCAGGGTGCAGACCTATTTTCATGAATGAGACAATGAAGTATAAATTTGGAACTGAGAGGCTACAAATTAACAACTGACACACATGTTATATCTCTTTTATCTTTTTATTTTTATTTTATTTGTATGTGTTTATTTAAGTGGATTTCTTACAGACAGAATATACTTGGGGTCCTGATTTTTAAAAATAGAATCTGACAATCTTTGAATTTTAATTTAGGTATTAGACCATTTATAGTTAATTTAATTATTGATATGGTTAGATTCAACCCTATTTTGCTTGCTGTTTTCTAGAAAATTATTTTTTATTAGCTGTTTAGTTGTTGTTTTATTAGTATTGTTGTTCCCTCTTCCCTTTCTCCTACCTTTTATTGGATTAAATTTTTATGTGGTTCAGTATCTATTTATTTATTTATTTATTTATTTATTTATTTATTAGTATATATCAATTTAAAAAATGAACTGGGTAACTATTGAATCATTCTATAACAATTCAATCAAAATGATTACAAAGTTCTCATATTTCACCCTCTTACAAATGAAAAATTATGGAACTGGATAAAGGTTTCTATTCTGCACTAAGAATCCTATTCCAAAGAAATGGTTAGACAAAGGTTCGCATCAGTAAACCATCTATCATTTTGGCTCCTCTAGGTATATTTCTCGTGATGAAATTTTGGGGCCGACTGATGGCCAGTGTTTCAAAAAACACTTGGGACTTGTTTTCTCCAGGGAATGAAGATTATATTTCTGGTAGTCTGCAAGTTCTATCTCAAGGCCACCTATATAACCTGGAGAAAAGAAGATACATAACACCCTAATGACTTAATTTGCAAGTAATCAATTACAGGTATTACTCTATTCACGATGTGTAGACCGTGATTACCCCCTGGCTATTTTTTTTAGACAGCATGAGAGAATTACCACCAATGTATGAGATAAGGGAAATGATACTGAACACCAGAGATCTACCCTCTTTATGATCACAAATCAAGATGATATCCTGCTAAAATAGCTGTCCAGGTATGATGAAGAGGAGGTTATGGCCAACTGCCCAGAAGTTAGCTGTGTCTGGAAATCAACTTGGAAAACAACAAATCTCTAATTGAATGGTTACTCGAATAATGGTTCTGATGGAGCACCATTCCTTATAATAATGCTGGTAATAAGCTTATTCCCTCACTCAGGGAAAATGGTTGGATATTTTAATCGCTGTTGAATCTTCCATCTTTAAAGGTCAGTGGCCAGGTTTGGTAGAAACCAAGGTAAAGAAATGTTTGTGTGTAAACTATGATGAACATTATATATGATAGAATGTATGACTGGCTGGTAAGGCCTTTAGTAGAACCAACTTCCAGAGATATAAAGAGAATTTATCATCCCTGAGGTATAATCTGTTGGGATTGGACAGATAAAGAAATAATATGTCATCCCCATAGAAGTAGATGAACAATATTACATAATAATACCTGGAACCTGATATCTGTAAAGCCTTTACTGCAATAGCTGGGGTATGGTTCTGTCCACAAACCGGATGGAATGCAGAATTCACTGAACAATAGTGGCCTCTTGTCACCACCTAGGACAATGGAGATTGTAATATGTAAGAAAGGTCATTTCTGTTGAGAAAGAATGGAGAATCACGGTATAAACTGTGATCGATCTGTTATTATTGTAATCTCTACCAAAGCTATATGGTAAACATGAATTGATTGAATTAAATGAATATCAGACTTATGTAAACAATGATCCCTATTATAAAAAAATATTATTCAGATTAAAATCTACCACTTACTAACACTCATAGAAAATTTTTGGATAAATTTCTTCATATGTTATCTCCAAAATGCCCTTCTAATGGCTTTTAGAAACTTCAGAAGAGGAGAGTCCTCATATCATAATAAATTTTTATAAAGCGATATTAAGCATGAACAATTTGGTCAACCAAAAAGAATAATCAGGATATGCTATATGGAGAAAGGTTTGAAGTAATACTCTTCTGCACACCTAATGGTGCTCAATATAATGGTCATATGATAAAATATGATGAAATTTCTCCTACAGCAATCTTTCAGATTTATGGAAACTTTTGATATTCAAATTGTATTTAGCATTAATATATTTATTCATGTAAATAGTGTATATATAATACTTTGCTATATTAACAAAAAATCTTGTTTGTTTTATTCACTTTTTTCTTTTCATCAAGTAAACTCAGTCTGCAACTTGAAGAAAGAAATTTTGGATTGAAAAAAAGAGATCAGAGTCTCAAGCTACAGTGATATTATTTCTTATTGAAACCAAAGAGTTAGGAAGTGCTTTCTCAAAATTCATGCACAAGTGCATAGATTCCTTGGTCCACATATTTTCTACAATACTGTACAATTAAGTACAATAAGGTGGTATTTTTCTTTAAATAGTTCTCATCACAGAAGCCAATTTTGGTTAAAAATCTTACTGAAATGAAGTCCCTGAAGTTATTCTGTCTTCTTTTTATTAAGACATGCACTATACTAAGACCCTCAAACTGTTATCAGACATATTAAGAAAATACAATACATAAGAAATAATGAAACTGGTTAATATTTTTCCAAGAATGTAAGCCAGAACCAATGCCCTCTTAAATGATAAACCATATCAATTATAGAGGAAATGTTTCTATATTTTGGGCTTTTGTAGGAACAAACTAAATCATAGGATATAACATCCCAATTTGAACACATGAAGAATTATTCTGATTAATTCCCTCTTATTTCAAATCTTGGATGATGGGGTGGGATTTGGATTTATGATTTTCAAAGCCCTTTCAGATAATGATTTATTAACTTTTAATGAAAACTCAATATATATTGACTAATAGTTATGAGAGGCTTTTACTTATTAATAATATATGATTTTTGAAGTACTCCACTGAATATATTAATCAATATCATCATCCAAGAAATTGTTCCAAAATGGAAATGTTTGTGTTGCCAAAGTAATCTGTTTTAGCTCTTCCTTCACTTTACAGAACTATTGGTACACAATTTTGTATAAATAAGAATCATATATTTACATCGGGTTGTATTTAAGGTTTCAAACTTCATGAGAAATCCCATTTTCAATTTCGATAACTAACCCACATTCTGAGTTAAAGTTGCACAACATCACGGGTAAATGGGAAGGACAACTCAAGTTTTGGGAGTTCTCTGGATGAGATGAAAGAAAATCATTATACTGCCTTCCTTCTACTTACGCTGACGAAATGGGGAGGGAGTCCTGCCTAAAAATTTGATTGCAGGCAAAAAAGAAAAAAAATTAATCTCAAATCTTTTGCCAGCTATTTGTCTAATGGCGATAATTGCTCTGTTCTTTGGAGAGCTATGGTAATGGGCCTGATCTAGTAACTAGTAGTAGGACCTAGGCATGACCTAGGTTGACAGACTTTCTCTATAAAAGATCAGAGAGCAAGTTTCATAGGTTCCAAAGGCCATATGATCTCTGTCATGATTACTCACCTCGGCCATTGTAGTGCAAAAACAGCCACAAACACGGCTGTGTTCCAATAAAACTATGCTTCCATAAAACTTTGTTTAAAAAGACAAAATGTAAGTCAGATTTGACGCATGGGCCATAGTTTACCAATGACTGGTCCAGAAATAAGACGATTGAAAAAAGGAAAATTGAAACAGTACTGCTTAGTAATTGTGGATTCTTCCATGGTGGATCTGGGAAAATTTAGCAGATTATATTCTTATCATTAGGAGTATTATTGCTGAGAACATCTTGTTTTACCTTAGGAGGGGTGTGTGTGTGTGTGTGTGAGACAGAGAGAGAGAGAGAGAGAGAGAGAGAGAGACAGACAGAGAGAGAGAGACAGAGAGAGTTACTCTTTATGGAGGTGTGGGCAGATTTCAGGGACCAGGAAGCAATGGTAAAATACACAATGACTAGGAACAACAGGAAGCCATTTTCCCCTTTTTAAGGGAAAACATGGCTTATGGGGGACCTAACCAGAGGTAAACCTCTGAAAGAGGGATACCTTACATGAAGTGTGACCAGAGAAAAGCACAAACACTTCCAGAACTATGGAGAAACAGGGAAAAATAAATGCCCTGGCCATTGTCTCCCTATGCCCTGAATCTCCAGCTTGTACCTCCCATTGGCTAGCACCAACTGGAAGTCAGAGGGCAAGGGACTCCAGGTGATGCAGTCCCTAATTGAAGTGTCTCATAGCATAGAGGAAAAAAGAAAAAGGAATAAACACTGAGGAATGCGAAGATGGCTTAGTATTATTTGCAGGAGTTACCACAGATGATAAGAACATGGCAGGATCCATAAGGAAACATTATATGTGACAATGCATTTGAGGTATGATTAAAATACAGTAAACGGTACTTACTTAAAGTGTACAGTTTATTAAGTTTGGGTAGATGTGTACATACAGAAAATCATCACTACAATCAAAATAATGAACATAACCATCACCCAAAAAGTTTCCTGGTACCCTTTTGTAATATTCTCCATCAAATACTTTCCATCTCTCATCCCCAGAAAACCACTCATCAGTCCATTTTCTATTATTAAACACTGGTTTACATTTTCTAGAATTTTATAGAAATGGAATCATGCAGCACATACTCTTTTTTTGTTTGGCTTCTTACATTTATATTTGCACTCATTTCATTATTTTCACACTCATCTAGGTTTTTATGTATAGTACTTCTTTCCTTTTTGTTGTTGAGAAGTGTTCCATTTCAAGGAATGGAATTTGTTCAGTCTTTTGCCTGATAATGAACAGTTGGATTGTTTCTAATTTTTGGTCATTACAAATAAAGTTGATACAGATATCTGTATAATAGTTTTTGAAAAAACATGTAAATAGTGGTTCCCAAAAGATATGTCTAAACCCTACTCCTTGAAACCTGTGAATGTAAGTTTATTTGGAAATAGGATTTTTGCATGTAAGTTAGGGATCTTGAGATGAGATCACCCTGGATGTAGAGTGAGCCATAAATTCAATGACTGGTATCCTTATAAAGGGAATGAAAGGGAGATTTGACACACGGAGACACATGCATTCCCAGGAAAAACCCATCTCATAGTGGATATATTATTATCTTGCATTTTTAAAAATTCTGTTTGCTAATATTTTGTTAAACATTTATGCATCTAGATTCATGAGGGAAATTGGTCTGTAGTTTACTTGTATCTCTTTCTGATTTGGTATCAGGGAATGGCCTCAGAGAATGAGTTGGAAATTCTTACCCAGTTCTTATGTTTTGCAGAAGGGTTATAGAGAATTGATATTATTTCTTCCTTAAATATAAGCAGAATTCACCAGTGAAGCCATCTGTGGCTGGAATTTTCTTTGTGGGAAGACTTTTTAAAGTATATTTATTTATTTTGAGAGAGAGAAAATGTGAGTGGGTGACAGGCAGTGGGAGAGAATCCCAAGCCGACTCTGCATTGTCAGCATGGAGCCCAATGTAGGGCTCGAACTCACAAACCATGAGATCATGACCTGAGCCCACTTATGGGCCGAGAGTCAAACGTTTAACCGACTGAGCCTCCCAGGCACCCCTTTGTGGGAGGATTCTAAACTACAAATTGCAGTTTTTTCCTAGAAACAGAGCTGTCCAGGTTATCTATTTCTTCTTGAGTCTTGGAGGGTTGTGGTTTTTGAAGAATTTGTCCATTTCATGTATGCTGTCAAATTTATGGGCATCCTACTAGTTCCTTCCTTCACAACATCTCCTTATTTTCCTTGAATATCTGTATAATCATTAGTGTTGTCACCTCTCTCATTCCTGAGATACATCATGTGTGTCTTCTCTCTTTTTTTTCCAAATTAGTCTAGCTAGAGGTTCATCAATTTAATTAATCTCCTCAAAGATCCAGATTTTGGTTATGTTGTTTTTCTTCTCTTTTCTACTCGATTAATTTCTACTTTGATCTTTATTATTTTCTTTCTTCTGCTCACTTTGATTTTACATTGATATTCTTTTCCTAGTTTCTTAAGGTTGACCGTTATTTTCTAGTACGTAAGCAGAGCTCTAAAAAATTCTAAGTATTGCTTTGGCAGGATCCCGTACATTTAGATGTTCAGTTTCAAAACACTTCCACTTTGAACAAGTTTTAATTTGCTTATACCCTATGCATTATTTAGAACCGTGCTATGCAGTTTCCAAATATTTGGGGATATTCCAGCTATCCTCCTTTCTTTCTTATTTATTTCTTACACAATTGCCTTGCAGCCAGAGACCATAATTTGTATGACTTGAATCTTTCTAAATTTACTGAGAACTGTGTTATCTGGAATATGGTCTATCTTGGTAAAAGTTCTGTGAGCACTTGAAAAGCATGTGCATTTTGCTATTGTTGAGTGGAATGTTCTACAAATATCACCAGGTTATTTTAGTTGATAGTGTTGTTCAAATCTTCTCTGTCTTTACTGATTTTTTCATCTACTACTTCAACCAATTATTGCAATAAAAATACTGAAACACCTGTTGATAATTATGAAATTGCCTATTTCTCTTTGCAGTTCTATTAGTTTTTCCTGCCTGTGTTTTTAAGTTCAGCTATTAGGTACATAAACATTTTCAATTGTTATATTGTCTTAATGACATGGGTCCTTTATCATTTTGAAATGATCTTCTTTATCCCTGGTAATATTCTTTGTTCTGAAATCTACTTTGTCTGATGTTATTATATCTGTTCCAGCTTTCTCTTGACTAGTGGTAGTATGGCGTCTTAGTTCAAGTTGCTATAACAAAGTACCATAGACTGGGTGGCTCATAAACAACGGAAAATTTTCCTGTTGGAATTCTGGAGGCTGCGAGTCTGAGGTAAAGGTGCCAGTGTTTGTTGGGTTCTGGTGACGGCTCTCTTCTGTGTTGTAGAGTGCCATCTTCTAACTGTATCCTCACGTGGCAAAAAGAAGGCAAGAGAGCTATTTGCCATACCTCTTATAACGGTACTAATCCCATTCACGAGGGCTCCACCTTCATGACCTAATTTCTTCCTTCAGCCCTCCCCTTCTCATACTATCATATTCCGGGGTAGAACTTTAGCATATGAATTTGGGAGGGGATCCAAACATTCAGTCTATTGCATCTGGCTCATTTTTCATCTTTTTTTTCTTTCTTTTATTTTTAACTTATTGGTGATTTTATATCTTAAAAGGTTCTCTTTTAGATGCTTTATTGTTAGGTCTTGCTTTTTTATTTAGTCTGACAAACCATGCCTTTTAATTGGAAATGTTGAGGGGCGCCTGGGTGGCTCAGTTGGTTGAGCGGCCAACTTCAGCTCAGGTCATGACCTTACGGTGTGTGAGTTCGAGCCCCTCATTGGGCTCTGTGCTGATGGCTCAGAGCCTGGAGCCTGTTTCAGATTCTGTGTCTGCCTCTCTCTCTCTGCCTTTCCCCTGCTCATGCTCTGTCTCTCAAAAATAAATAAACGTTAAAAAAAATTTAATTGGAAATGTTGAAATCATTTACATTTAATGTGGTTATCGATAATGGCTGAGTTTAAATCTACCATCATGCTAATTGTTTTTTATTTGTGTCAACTATTCTTTTTTTTTTTTTTTTGCCTTACTCTTTTTATGCCTTCTTTTGGATTAGTTGAGTATATTTTTTGTGGTTCTATTTTGTTTCTCTGATTGGAAGAACAAACATCTTTCTGATAAGGTGATATTTGAGCAGAGTCCTGAAGAAGTGAGCTTTTGTTTGTCTCAAGGAAAAGCTTTAAGCAGAGGGAAAAGCAAGGCGTAAAACCCTGAAGATGGAGCATATTTGACATTTTGGAATAATAACATGGTGGCCAGTGTATGCAGAATAGAGGGAAGAGATAAGAAGGAACACGGGAAGAAGACAGCAGAGGGAGACTGAATGCCAATAGGTGGTATGTGAGATCATGTCAGACCTTGTAGACCTTGAAAGACTTTATAAAATCTTTAATTAAATAGTTCACTGAACTTTTTTTCTTCAGACAAAGGCCTTTGCTGTCATCCACACCCCAAAATTAAACAAAACCTTCTCCATATCACAACCACTGCCTTAAGGGAACCTCAGGACTAATCTGTTCATACCAATTTTCCCATTTTACATTGTTCTGCACAAAAATCCAGCATTCACAGATCATATCTCATTCTACACTCTCCTGCCCCAAAACACAACCCTTCCAATGTGTGCTTTGGAATTTGTGGTCCCTTATAAAGAATATTACCTTCACCTTCACCCTCTTTTCTAAATGTTCTTGGCACAGACTAAAAGTGGACTCTCCCCTATGGACACTGATTCCCTTGCTTCCTTCTCAACTCTAGCCTGTTTTCTTTCCCAAAATCCTCATATCATGGGCCTGGAGGGTTATTCTGGCCCTTCTCCAGTCTTTCCAGATTTTTGTCCTACATCTTCCCTTAAACCACAACTTCTTTGACGAGTGGCGCCATCAGACTAGGAGTGTACTGTGTTTGATCAGGTCTGAGGGATAGGATCCAGGGGACCTCTGAGTCCTTTTCCCTTTTTCTCTGGCTTGCCTTTAGATATTGACAGTTCTGTGGGAGAAAGTTTTCCCAATTACTGTCAGTAATCTCAAGCCAATGGTTTTAAAATCTGGGACATAGAGTATATCATTAGAGACATATCCAAATAATGGGTGTATCTACACTTAGAGTGGCTCGGAAGATAACAGTAATAACAATGGCAATGGCAAACACTGGGCAAATTACCTACCTTCTTTTTGGCTCAGTTACCTTCACTCGTTGGCTACGTGTGGTGTTCCTTCATCTACTTAAAGACATAACTCTAATCATTATCTTCTGCCTCTCTTGAATTACCAGTTTTTGCTCTCTGCTAAATGGTTTTCCTCAATGTATGGTTATTTCTTTTACCATCTTTACAAAGCCTTCTCTTGTCTTTACCTTCCCTGCTTACAAGTATCCATTTCTTTACTTTTCTTTACAACAAAACTCCACCAATTCTGCCGTTTCTCTCATTGCTGAACTAGAACTATTCTTACTTAAAAGATCATCAATTTCCTTCATATTGCTAAAGCCAATGGTCAATTCTCAGTTTTTTTATTATCTCACTGGACTCTGTACTCCCTTGGTTTTCTGCCATCTTGCTGGAATTCCTTTCTCCTTGGCTGAACTTTCTTTTTCTTCCAGGCTCCCAATGTTGTATAGTCAAGGGTTCCCTCCTGATCCCTATTTTTGTCTACATTCTCTCCTGTATGATCTCAGGCAGTCCAAAAGACAGAAAAAAGAAATAGTGGCGAGCCATCGCAATACTGCTCCTGGTGAGCAGTATTAAGAGCCGTCTCAATACTGTTAATTCCCAAAGTGTTTTTTTGTTTGTTTGTTTTTTGTTTTTGTTTTGTTTTTCAGACACAGTGATTAGGGTAGGGCAGAGAGAGAGGAAGAGAGAGAGAATCCCAAGCAGGCTACATACTGGCAGCATGCAGGATGCAGGGCTCAAACCCATAAATCCATGAGATCATGACCTGGGTTGAAACCAGGAGTCAGATGCTTAACTCACAGAGCCACCCAGGTGCCCCTTCCACCAAAGTTTTAATTCAGCAAAGTTTAAGAGTGTTTTCAGTTTGAATCTCTCTTCCAACTCCTATATACAACTGCCTACTCAACATCTCACTTGAATCCCTACTAAGGGATTCTGCACACAATTCCACTGTGCAAAAAGAAGAGGTTTCCTATCACCATCAAGCAATTCTCTGGACATCAGTTGGGGGGCCAAAACTCAACTCAGTTCTGACACTATCTACCCGGAGGTAGTATCAGATTCCGTAGGTTAAGGCCTCAGTCCTGTAAGAGTGTCCTCTACTTCAGATGCCAATCACAAGCATAGTTTGTTACTTACGCTTCTGACTGACCGGCTACAGATTGGAGGCTCCCCCAATTCACTCTTTGGACTTCAGACATCAGTTCCAACTCCAGGTTGTTACCGTGCTTCTGACTGGCTACAAATCATAGGTTCCCACACTCCTCTTCTTGGGTTTGATTAAATTGCTAGAATCGCTCACAGAACCCAAGAAACCCATTTACTCACTGTATCATGAGTCTATCACAAAAGGATATATCCCAGGAATAGCCAGGTGGAAGAGATCCAAAGAGCATATAGGAAAAGGGTACAGAGCTTCGATGCCCTTTAAAGAGTGCCGCTCTCCCTGAATCTTTACGTGTTCTCCAACCCGGAAGCTCTCTAAGCCCTCTTCCTGTGGGGTTTTACAAAGACTTCACTGATTAAATCACTGGCCGTTGGTAACTGATTCTTCCTAGAGGTGGGAGCTAGGAGTAGTAGGACTAAAATTTCCAACCCACTAATGACAGGGGTTGGAGCCTCTAGCGACCAGGCCCTAACTGTTACGTTACCTAAGTGCTTTCCAAAAGTTACTTCAGTAACATAGCAAAAGGAACATTTACTGCTCTCATCACTTAGGAAATTACAATGGTTTTTAGGAGTTCTGTCCCAGAACAGAGGATGCAGACCAAATATATATTTATTATTATAAATCACAATATCACAGGCCTTAGTCTAACTCCAAGTTACCTCTTGAATTCATCGAAGGCAAAAATCTGTTAGTAAGTGTTCTTTTACATTCTTTCAAGGTATGAGCCTAAGAAAAATTAACGGGCCTTTTTACCACCTAATTCTATACTGCAAATTTGAAAGCAGAGTTTCAGATCCTGATCGATTAGATTATCGATTAGAGCGAAGCTAGCTAACGAACACTGTTTAAAGTATGAGGGATTCTTAGTTTGTTGCTCCTTAATCTAACTGTTACTCATTTTCTTAGTATAAAGTGAAGCTTCAGGGTACAGAAAGGCCCTGAAATTCAACTGCCTGCCTACAAATTCCTCCTATGCCACTTGCCAGCGATGTAATGCTGAGCAAGTTTCCTGATCATTTTAAGTCTCAGATTTTTCCATTTTTAAAATAGTGCTGATAATAGTTATAAAGAAAAAAATTAACAAAAATATGTAACCCATCTAGCAAGTGATAAATCCTTCATAAATATTGTTAAAAAGAAAACCACAGGCCCCAAATGGCATCACTTAGGCCAAGTTTAAGTGCCGGCTGGGCAGGCTTCATACCTAACTTGACTGCAGTTTCAACCTCCACCAGGAATGTAAGTTTTGACCAGGCAGTCAGCAATTTTCTGAGAGCAGCAATAAAATAATCTGTCACATGGGCCCTCTCCATTCTCCAGAAGATGTGGTCATCTGAATAAGACTCCTTTGTCCCTCCTTGCAAGGGAAGGTGATCTTGCCAGAAACAATCCTTTCTTGTCTTTTGCTGATAACTTTCTTGCCCCACCTTCCTTCCTATAAAAACCTTGCATTTTGTACAGTTCCTCAGAGATCCCGCTACTTGCTGGATGGGACGCTGCCCTGTTCATGATCGGTTTAATAAAGCCAATGAGATCTTCAAATCTACTCAGTTGAATTTTGTTTTTTAACAATACAAATTAGCTATTATCATTATCATTGTTACCTGGGGTAAATAATATTTATCTTATAAGTAGTGCCTCTTTTAAATCAAATTTGGATCAAGTCATCATAACACTGGTGTATTTTCCAGCAGAGTGTTTTTTTTTAATTATTATGACAATGAAAATAAAATCATAACATCATGTAGGTCTTCAGTTTGAATTCTTACAGTAAAACTATTTTTAAAAACACACACACACACACAATTCATGCTAAGAATTGTTAAACAAAATCCAGCTGAGTAAATTTGAAGATCTCATTGGCTTTATTCAACAATTCATGAATGGGGCAGCTTCTACGAGCCATACAAAATACACGGTTTTTAGAGGCAGACGGAGGGTGGGCCAGGGAGGATAGAAGACTAAATTATTCCAGGTAGGGTTACCTTCCCTTAGGGGAAGACGAGGGGGCTGATCTGGCAAGTTTCCTCACTAATGCTGATTGGGAAATTCCAGACTAATTGCTTTATTATAATTTTTTAAAATTTATTTAGTTGGTTTATTTTGAGAGTGAAAGAACACAAGCAGGGTAGGGGCAGAGAGAGAGGGAGAGAGAGAATCCCAAGCAGGCTCTATAAGGGCAAAGCCCGATGCAGGGCTTGAACTTAAGGAACCATGAGGTCATGAGCTAAGCCTGAAATCAAGAGTTGGTGGCTTAACTGACTGAGTCACTCAGGCATCCCCCAGACTAATTGGTTTAAATTTCCAGTTCTAGAAGAGGCTTAAACTGCAATTAGATTAGGCATTATGTGCTTTGTTTTTTTTTAAGATTTTATTTCTTTTTAAAAAAAAATTTTAAGTATTTATTTTTGAGAGACAGAGCACAAGCGGGAGAGGGGCACAGAAAGAGAGGAAGACACAGAATCCGAAGCAGGCTCCAGGCTCTGGGCTGTCAACACAGAGCCCTACGTGGGGCTCAAACCCCCAAACTGTGAGATCATGACCTGAGCCGAAGTCAAAGGCTTAACTGACTGAGCCACCCAGGTGCCCCGAGATTTTATTTCTAAGTAATCTCTACACCCAAGGTGGGGCTTGAACTCACCACCCCAAGATCAAGAGTCCCATGCCCTTCCGAATGAGCCAGCAAGGTGCCCCAGATTAGGCATTAAGTCTTGACGGGGTTTAGCAAAAGTGACTCCATCTTGAGCCTGTTTCTTTTTAACAGAGTTTAGTATCACAGACTAAAAAACTGTGGAACATGTTAGCTAACATCAGGTATTATAGTGTTATGATTTTAAAAGTATACTCTGGGGGCTCCTGGGTGGCTCAGTCAATTGAGTGTGGGACTCTTGATTTTGGCTGGGTCAGGATGGGGGAAGTGTGGTGGGATGGAGGCCCCATCAGCTTGGCATTGAGTGTGGGGCCCGCCTGGGATTCTCTCTCTCTGTCTCCATGCTCTCTCTGAAATTAAAAAAATTTTTTTAAATTATATATGTATATATGTATAATTAAAAATTATATATGTGTGTGTATATATATGTATACACACACACACACTTTAGTACCCGTGAAAGTGTTTGGATTCCAATATATATACTATTTAAAGTAAACAATTCTTAAAGTGTGTATTTGTGTGTGTCTAACACCGAATGCTTACTGTATTCCAGAAATATATTACCCTACGCATGCTTGTTTGTTTTTGTCTTTTTGTTTCCTTCCCTGCTTAACAAAACAAATAACAAAACTGTTTGGGGGACTAGGGTTGAGACTGAAGGGGTAACACAGTAACGAATTTGCTGAGATAAACGCTATTTTAAAAAGTTATAAAGTCCTCAAATTTTCACTGCATTTGCACTTTTTACGTTTAGGCATCAACTACTACCTCTAGGAAATTTTCCCTTCACCTCCCAAATCCATGTGAAGGGAGACAATAAGGTTGCTTAGCAGTTTGCCCAGACTTGCCCCCAATGTGGGAAGTCTGACTCCTGGTGCTAGAAAACCTTAAACGTGAAAGGGAACAGACTGGGATCGCACGGAAGGGTTGGAAAGACCTGGAAACCTGCCCCAACGGGCGGCGGCCCAGGAGCACATTCTCTTAACTCTCTAAGCGCCAGCCCCGAAGGTTTGGGAAGCTCCTCCCCGGCCCTTCCTTCCTCCCTTCTCCTCCTCCTCCTCCGCCTCCCGCGCGGCGCTGAGCGAAGGGGCGAGCGCTGCGGTATTTTGTCCCCAGCGGCGACCCCTTCTCCCAGGCAGGTTGGGGCTGTAGCGGCCGCCGTGGCGGTGGCGGCAGCGGTGGCGGCGGGAGCCGAGCACTAGGAGAGGCCCGGGCCGGTCTTGCGGCCTGGAGGCCGCGAGAGGTGGAGGCCGGGCCGCCCTCCCGCGCGGCGGCAGCGGAGGGGAAGAGGCGGCCGCGAGAGAGCTCGGCCTGGCCGCCGGGAAGGTGGGGGAGGCTCCGGGCACCTCCCGCCCTTCGGCCGCCGCCGCCCCGCTGGCCCTGCCGCAGCCGCCGCCGCCGCCGCCTCCGCCGCCGCCGCCGCCTCCTCGGCCTCCCTCCGCGGGCTCGACGGCCCCGGCCGGGGACGGCGGGCGGCGTGCGCGCCCGGAGCCTCCGGAGATGGTGGGAGGGCACTGCGGCAGCTTCGCCGCGGCGGCGGCTGGCAGCGGCGAGATCGTGCAGCTGAACGTCGGGGGGACCAGGTGAGTCGGCGGAGAAGGGGCTCGCGGCTGGGGAGCGGCGGACGGCCTGCAGGGGGGCGATGAGGGGCCAGGGATCGCGGGGACTCGGGCGAATGTGGGAGCCAAGCCAGGTGGGGAACGCGGGGGCCCTCCCGGCGGGAAGAATGTCGGCGGATCTCGATTGAAGCCTCCGCTCCGGGAAGAGAGAGGCAGGAGGGCCTCTTGGAATTAGCCGGGCCCATGTGCCCGTGGCTGCCTTCCTAGAATGCCAACCTTCGTCCCTCCCCCTTTCTAAACTACGAGGCTAAGAGGAACATTAAAAAGCCTTCCTCACCTAACGTTAGAGTGTATTTGAGGAATTTATTTTGTAGAAGCCAGGCCTTGTGGTTTGGCTTTTGCAGATGAACCTGCCTCCCTTTTCTCTTCGGTGAACAAGGTGTCGGAGGGCTTGGCTAAGAAAGAGTACAGTGCTCTTTTCCCCTTCTAAGTAAGGAGTGTTTGTAATCTCGAAGGATTTCGGCGGATAGAGTACAGTAGATTTGCAGTACGTTGTTATTTATTTTCAGAGTTTCTGGGTGCATGGCTTTGAAGATCTGTTCGACCTGCAGGGCAGTGGGTCCAGGAACCACAGTTTTAACAGTTGGTTCTGGGAAGCTTTGGATATTGGCACTGTCCATTCAGAGTAGACAGACTGAAAGCTCTTCATCCTCCCTCTGGCCTTCCACTCCCTGTCTGTGCCTTTTATTAAGCTCGTTGGGGGGAAGATAATTTTTTGTGGATTTGGAATGGCTTATGAGTCACTCTTCCTCAAAAATGGGACTTTGCCAGCTCTGTTTGAGGGTGGTTGAGGTTTAAGCTTGGTAGATGAAGGAGCGCTCGAGAACATGAAAGGATTTCAACATCCAAGATGTAACTAATGTTTTTAAAAATGCAAAACAACCTTGTGAACCATAGGGATAAAAATGTATCAAGCTTTAATCCTAAACGTTTAATCCTTTTCTAAGTGTAGTAGAGAAGCACAAGAAACAGTAATTCTTCGCTCTTTCCCTGTTCTTTTCCCTCTTCCCCGGAGGTAAGATAACATTATTTAGCAGTGTAAGATACATTTGCTATATAGATAACTAGATATTTGTCTTCTGGAGAAGACGTGTGTCCTAATGTAAGAAGTGGATTTTTTCCTTACAGTCACATGAAAATTTTGCAGGTTCGGTAACATATGGATGCAAAGGAATACCCCTCTCGAGTCGACCGTCAGTGTGGGTTAATGCTTAGGAATAGCACTATAGTCCTTTAAAATACCTGCACTCGTTCCTAATTGCTATAGGTTGTGGATATTCTTTCTTTTCAGGCATTCTAAACTATTAGGGTATTACTGTTACGATGAACATGAAATGTATTGTTATTTACTGCCTACCGAAAGTGGATGGTTTCATAATGACTGAACTCTTGGTAATGACTATAGAATTCAGTTTAAATTGTTTAATCCTAAAAGACAGCCGTCTTGGAGCTGGAACATTTTATTTGTTTCACTGTTTATGGTGCTTGATTTTATCAGGGTCTAAGTTTTTCGAAACGATGATATTAGCAAAGAATACAAAAACAAGATAAGTATTGGATTCAGCAATTTAGAAGACATACGAAAGTTGTTCGATAGGGATGAGAATTTAAGTAAAAAAAAAACCAAAACAAACTTTAGATTTGCTAGGATAACATGGTTTATAAAATAGGTAATGACATGGCCTAAAGAACATAGGACATCCAACTTCAAGTGTTTTGAGGCTACGTTCTTGAGTTCCTTTGAATCATAGACTCCTGCAGCACTTCAGAGCAAGAGGTGTCCAGAAGTCATCCATATCTTGTACAACACAGACGGACACAGTGACAAGCCATTGTAAAGAAAAAAAAATCCTGATTTGATTCTCAATAAAGTTGAGGAATTGCCCCTGGCCGAACTACCTGTGGCGAGAATGGAGGTGCCTCCGAGGTGATAGAGTGTATTGTGAGCGGAGGAGCATATGTTATATAGGTAAGGTCCTTCCCCGCCCCCGCAAGAGAGGAAGGGTATGAAATTGGACATATGCAAAGGAATTATAGAAATGAGCATTTTTTTATGATTTATTTAACACTGTGTGGGTAATTCAAGAGGTAGAGAAGATGAGGTTTCACTTAGAAGTAACATTATTTACCAAAAAACAAAACAAACCAAAAAACAAAAAACTGGAGAAGTGAAAGAAACCTAATATGACTCAGTTTGTGATTAATTCTGTTACGAATGAGTGTGATTTGAGGCCTCGCGGGAGAGGTCTGGGACCCGCTGGTGGAGGACTAATGGACAAAGGACTTTGAAATCATGCAGATTCGGGTTCCAGTTACCAGGCTTTCCTGGTAACTAGCTCGGCAACCTAGGGCCAATTATTTCTTAGTGCTTAGTTTTCCTAAAATGTAAAGTGACAGTGGTAGTACCAGCCTTATGGGTTTGATAAAGGAATTCGCAGTAAAAATGGGAAATGTAAGGGTTGGTGGCATAGTAACATTAAAGAATAAATAATTTTAATTAGATTGCTTCCAAGTTAATTTAGAAGGAGGCAAAGAGCAAGAACTATAAATGTAGATATGCTAATATCGTTAGTAACACTTCTGCTGAGACCGGATTGGACCATGGCCCTTTTCTTGCCACACTGTGGGTATGAGATAAAAAAACATTAGACAAGGCCTACATATATATTGCAGAAAATTATGCTTGTTATATGTATTTTATTTATTTTTTCTTTAAAGTTTAGTTAATTTTTTTCTTTAAGGTTTATTTATTTTTTTAAGTTTATTTATTTTTGGAAGAGCGTACACCCACACCTGCATGAATGGGGGAGGGGCAGAGAAAAATGGGGAGAGAGAATCCCAAGCAGACTCCAAGCTGTCAGTGCAGAGCCGGATGCAGAGCTGGATCTCAGGCATCTGGGATGAGATCATGACCTGAGCCGAACCCCAAGAGTTGTAGCTTAACTGAGCCACCTAGGCGCCCCACGTAATATTAAATGTCATTTTTATGAAATCATACTTGGAACCTGGTTTTTATGTTCTGGGGTTTTTTTTTTCCCCATTTGTCTTCCTTTTGTTTGAAAAAAGAAAAATTGGTGGGGCCGAGGATCTAATCCTTTTGCCCAGAAATTTCAGATTACTAAACCTACCGCAAACTGCTGATTTTAATTGAAATTGCATAACAACTTTAAGCAGACCTGTGTAATTTCCTAAGCAACACAGAATTCGAGTTTACTGGCAAACAGTCTGCTGAATAATGAGTGAACATGAAAGATCACAAGTTATAAGTGATCCTTATTTGGAATTAATTTCATAGCCTCCAGAGCACAGTGCTGCTTTGGAGGGGGGCATTGGCTCCTCGTATCCTTCAGCTTGCCGTTTACTGGATTTGCTTTTATTTGGCCAGGTCAGTTTCCTTTGACTAGCTGTGATCTGCTCCTCATTTTTTCTTAAGATTTTGCTGAGATGTACTCTTGGAAAATTTGCCATGGTTTCTGAATGAACTCCCTGGATCCTTTCTTAATCTGATTAATGGGCACAGGGACTACGTTAAAACAGTCATATAATGCTAGACAGTGAATGTGGAGAAAAGCAGAAGTCTGTTAGGCTCTCTGCTGTTGAAGGCACATGGTGATGGCAAGAGAAAGTAAAAAAGTGCGAAGGTCGACTAGGTACCGCGTGAGAGTAAGCATGAGCTGTCCGGGACGCTGAAGCAGTGTCTTACTAGACCGGGAAACATTCGTGCTGGAGAGATGAAATGGGACTCGAAGGTAATTTTGAATGTTGGGAAGTTTGGATTTGTTGCCATGGGCTTACTGTTGGTTCTTCAGCAGAGGCACGCTGGGAAGTAGTGTTGTAAGAAGCCTTATATGTTAGGGAATTAGTTCCTGGATTTTGAGAGCACCCGGGTGGCTCAGTTGGTTGAGCTTCTGACTCTTGATTTCGGCTCAGGTCACAATCCCCGGGTGATCCCCGCATTGGACTCTGGGCTGAGCATGGAGCCTGCTTGGGATTCTTTCTCTCTCTCTCTCTCTCTCTCTCTCTCTCTCTCTCTCTCTCTCTCTCTCTCTCCCCCTCCCTCTCTCTGTCTCAAATAAAAAAAAAAATTCTGTGGTTTTGTTGAGAGCTCTTTGAATGATCTTAACTCTGAATTGAAACTGGCAAGATTTTAAAATAATAAATATACTTAATCGATGTAGCTATAGCTATACAACAACTTGTAAATTATATGAAAGCAGATTAACTAACTAGCAGAAATTTCAAATCATGTCCTCACTTATAATAACAGATTACTTTTGATTGCAGATTTAGTACCTCAAGACAAACCCTTATGTGGATTCCGGATTCCTTTTTTTCCAGGTATTTCATATAAGTTTTTAGTGCCATTTAAAAAAAAACTTGATTATTAAAATAATTAAAAAATTATTTTTCTGTTAAATTGATGTTTTTGTTTCTTGGGTAAAAATCTTAACTCTTAAAATAGATTTAAAAATTCTGATTTTGGGGCGCCTGGGTGGCCCAGTCGGTTGGGCGGCCGACTTCAGCTCAGGTCATGATCTCGCGGTCTGTGAGTTCTAGCCCCGCGTCGGGCTCTGTGCTGACGGCTCGGAGCCTGAAGCCTGCTTCGGATTCTGTATCTTCCTCTCTCTGTGCCCTTCCCCTGTTCACACTATGCCTCTATGTCTCTCAAAAATAAATAAACATTAAAAAAAAAATTCTGATTTTATTTTGAAGGTAGGATAATTCATTTATATTGGTCTTGGACATTTGATAAAAAACTAGGGCATTGTATTCATGTTCAGATTTTAGGAACTAACTCTGGCTTCTTGATCATGATTCTTCTAGTTTGCTGAGTGGAAGAATTTCAACACTTCGAGATGAAACTGGTGCTGTGAGTATAATATGTTGATACGTATTTCTAATTTGAAATATATGTATTATCAATACAATAATTATAAATTATTAATAATATTAGTGCTTATAATGCTTGTTTCTTATTATGTAGTGACTCCAAGAAGACAGAAAAGCTCATCTTTTAATAACCACTAAATGAAAGTGACATATTTGTACTTAAAAAGTGTTTTATTTCTTATTACATATAGTGTTTCTATAATTCATAGAACTCTAAATGGAATACTGCATATAGCTATTTAAGTATTTATGATTAGAGAGATTGGAGAATATGAGTTTACATTGTCAGGAGAGGAAATACTTTTAATCAGGAATTAAAACTTTAGCAATAATCAGATGAATATAAATACTAAAATATTTTGATAATTGAATTAGAATGGTAAGATATTGCAAATTAGTTAAGTCCTCCAATTTTTTTTTTAATTTGGAGAAAAAGTGGAGGGACCTGTACAGCAATGGCAAAATGAGGGAAGGAAAGAACTATTAGGGCTCAGTACAGAAATAATTAGTTTGTACGTTTGAAAAGCAGTTACAATGTGCACAGTGGTATGTAAAGTAAGTGGCTGGTACTCCCTCCCAGAAGGGAAAAAGGCTTTCTGGTTGAAGGCAACAAAGTGACCGGATTGCCTTGATGGGGTTTGCAGATGAAATAAGGCAGCAAAAGCAGTATGTCCATGTGAGATTATATAGACACCAGTAGTAACATCTCCAGCTCTCTGCTGTGTTTCTCCAACGTCTCACTGGTTCTGAGTTTATGTCCCGAGAACAACTTCCATTTATTGTGTAAAGAGGCTTACTGCTAGCTGTCATTCTCCTGTCTAACTGACTAACACATGCTTTAACAGGTGTTCATTTTTATGGTTAGAACTTTCATAATTGATTCAAAATTGATATCCAAAGTGTTGGTGTACATTCCTGTAGAAAGTTATCAGTTACATATTTCATATTTTCTAAAGCATTTTATTTTCCCTGTATGTATTCTGTGGTGCAGTATTTGTTATTTAAGAAATGTGTTTTGTCATCATCCCCCACCCCTGGCTTTTGAGGACATTGAGATAATGGGATGTAAAAGTGCTAGGAGACTAAGTGTCCACCAACGATGAATGGATAAAGAAGATGTGGTATATATACACAATGGAATACTATGCAGCAATGAGGAAGAATGAAATCCGGTCATGCATAGCAACATGGATGAAACTGGAGGGTATTATGCTGAGTGAAATAAGTCAGTCAGAGAAAGACAGATGCCATATGTTTCCACGCATAGGTGGATTTTGAGAGACCTAGCAGAAAACCATGGGGGAGGGGAAGAGGGGAAAGGAAAAAAGACAGAGAGGGAGGGAGACAAAACATAAGAGACTCTCAAAGACTAAGAACACACTGAGGCGTGACGGGGGCATGGGAGGGGGGAGAGTGGGTGACGGGCACAGAGGAGGGCACTTGTTGGGATGAGCACTGGGTGTTGTATGGAAACCAATTTGACAATAAATTATTTAAAAAAAAGTGCTATGACAACAGTATTCTTTTCCAGTTTTTATAGTAAAGTGCATTATTTATTTTTCTTGATTACCCAAGTGTGTATTATGAAAGTACATTGTTGTTTCATTAATTCACATATGAATCACAAGTTATATAAGTCACAATCATTGTGACCAATAATTCATAGGATCTAACATAAGAAGATATTTTTTATGTATAATGTTTTTGAAGTATTTATTGAATTCTACAGTGTTTCGGATAAAAATTGTCCCTTGTATGTCACTTTTACCAAAAATGTCAGTAAATAGATGCCATTCTTCCTACATTTTACAATATTACCATTCTAATAATAGGTGTTTGGGGTGAAGAGACAATACTACATTGAATGCACACAGTTAAAACTGCATTCTGGCTTCAGAAACATTAAAATTTAAGAGTGGAATCGAGTAAATACAGTATTTAAATAATTCAGCGTTTGTCCCCTGAGGTTGTGTTACAGATTAATTAGTTGAATTTACAATTTGAAAATAACACAATTCTTCATGTACAGATATTTATCGATCGAGATCCAGCAGCATTTGCACCCATTTTAAACTTTCTTCGGACAAAGGAACTAGATTTAAGGTAAGAAGTGTATCTTTTTAAAGTAAGTTCTTACTGATAGGTATGTGTTTTTAGAATATTTTGTGGAACAAGAAAAGATTCTCCCCCCACCCTCATCCCCAAATTATTTTTGCTTGAAAGTTTCACAGAAGGAAGCTCCCAGGTGGAGGCCGCCATCCCGGCCTCTCTCCCTCCAGGCTGCTTTGTAGCTTCCCACCCCGTTTCCTGCCTTCCTTCTTCCATCCCTCTGGTTAGTTTTCCACACTGTAGCCAAACTTCTCTTCTAAAAATATAAGTCTCATCTGGTTGCTACTCTGCTTAAAACTCTTATTTAATATGTTCTTGAATTAATGGCTAGGGATTTTGGACTTCATTGTTTCATAAGGCTCTATGATCTTGCCCCTGCTTAATTTCTCATTTCCATAGTTTCACCTCTTTGTGGTCTTGGTCTTTTTTTTTTTTTTTTAACTTTTCTTTTGTTTGTTTGTTTATTTATTTTTGAAAGAGAGAAACAGAGAAGAGCAGGGGAGGGGCAAAGGGAGAGGAAGACACAGAATCTGAAGCAGGCTCCCGCTGAGCTGTTAGCACAGAGCTGATAAAGGCTTAACCTCATGGACCATGAGATCATGACCTGAGCCAAAGTGGGACGCTTAACTGGCTGAGCCACCCAGGTGTCCCTTTGTGGTCTTCGTCTTGATCCTGACTTCTTCAGTGATATCTGCTGTGTCCATCCAGTATAGGTCTTCCTGGTTTCCTGTCCTGCCATTACTACAACATTTCTTACACGTATTCCTATTTCAGTAGCCTGTCTTCCATCTGACTTTAAATTCCAGCAGGGTAAGCACTGTACTGTATGTTCCCAGGATCTAGCATTGTGTTTGATGCATGAGTTTCATACATCATGTTCAGTACATGAGTTGTATAGATTATAGATAAACAAATGACCTCTTAAACTGTTTCTTTAATTTTATCATTGGATTCCTACCAAGAATTTACAGACTAACTTGCATTTTATTATTCTTTTATTCCATATATTCCTAGTGAACTTTCACTGAGGATCCCATTATACTTTTTTAGATACAGCTTTTAAAATTCTAATTGTTTAGGGGTGCCTGGCTGACTCGGTTGCTGAAGTATGTGCCTCTTGATCTCAGGGTTGTGAGTTCAAGCCCCAGGTTGGGTGTAGAGATTACTTAAAAATAAAATCTAAAAAATATTTTAAAAATTCTAGTTGTTTATTTGACCTGCTTCTTTATAATATATAAGTTTTGGCTTATGTTTACTGGAATCCAAGCTCCTTAAAGATGACAAAATCTTTTGGTCTCATTTGTTTCCTGTGATTTTTCCAGTGTTAAAACAGTGCATATGAAACAAACAGAATGCATATAGTTGTTTTGTAGCTTTTCAATAGATATTTACTGAAACAATAAGAGTTTTTTGGAGTTTTTTGGTTTTTTTTTTTTGGTCTGTGGAGGTGACAAATGAGTTACTAACTACTTCTTGAGTAAAATTATCTTGACTCATAGAATGTGATTAAAGAAGCCTAAATTTACTTCTGGTCCATTTCTTGTGACTAATTCACAGCTAGAGAACTCAGGAAAGGCAGAATTAGTAAGAATTAAATATCTGTATTTATTGACTGCTGTTATAAATTGCTATGTTACTTCATTTAAAGAGGCCTATCAAATTAAAATTCTCTAAGTAGTAGTACCTTTCAAAAGAAGATGGGAAGGAATTTAAAAAATACTGTGTTCTAATTCTCTACCTTCCATAAAATTCTTCTTGCCCGTGACATCACACGGCTGTAATTACCATATTTGTTTTCTTGTCCTCCCCAGGAGACTGGAGTTCCTCAAGAACTGTGTGTCCTGAGCCACCTTGTAATTAGCCAGTACTATTGTGCTGTTAACACAAATGGTTTTGAAAAGGAAGGTTTAACTGTTTTTGTGTTAAACCAGTCACAACCAAGTTGACAACAAAAAGCAATTTAATGTTGCAGTTACATGTATTTATTAAACAGAAGGAATTTTTTAAAAGAGCAGTTTTAGGTTTATAACAAAATCGAGAGGAAGATACAGAGATCTCCCATACACCTCCTGCTCCTACGCATGCATAGCCTACCCATTACCAGCGTCACTTACCAGAACGGTACTTTCTTTGTTTTGTTTTTTTTTTTGTTTGTTTATTAACAAGGATGAACCTACATTGACACGTCATAACCGCGCAAGGTTTATAGTTTACATTTTAGTTAACTCTAGGTCTTGTGTATTCTGTGGGTTTAGACAGATGTATAATGACACATGTCCGTTACTTTAATATCACAGAAAGTATTTTCACTAATTAACAACCTTATGCTCCGCCTATTGGTCCCCACCCCCTGCAACCGATGATCTTTTTATTATCTCCATAATTTTGCCTTTTGCAGACTGTCATATACTTGAAATTATACAGTAGGTAGGCTTTTCAGATCGTCTTTTCTTTCACCAATATCACACTGTTTTGATTACTATACTTTATGGTAAATGTTGTGGTTGGGTACTGGCAGTCCTCCAGTTTTATTCTCCCTCAATATCGTGTTGACTATTTTGGGTCTTTTCACTCTCCATGTAACCTTTAGAATCAGTTTGTCAATATCCATAAAATAACTTACTAGAATTTTGATTAAGATTTAATTGAATTTCAAGTGAAGTTGAGAAGAACTGGCATCTTAACAAAACTGAATTTTCCAATCCATGAACAGGAATATTTTTCCATTTACTTAGTTCTTCTTTGATTTTGTTCATTAGAGTTATGTTGTTTGCTTCATATAGATCTTAACATATTTTTTGTTAGGTTTATACCTAGGTATTTAATTTTTTTGGTGGTGCTAATGTAAGTGACACTATGTTTTTAATTTTTAATTCCATTATTCATTATTGGAATGTAGTAGTTGACTTTTGTACACTAACCTTGTATCCTGCAACCTTACTATAATCGTTTATTAGCTCCAGGAGTTTTTTGTCTATTCTTTTCGATTTTCTGCATAGTCAGTCATGTCATCTGTGAATAATACTTGTTTGTTCTCTGTGTGCCTTTATTATAGTTCTTGCCTTATGGCTTTATTGAGAATGTTTGTACCAATGTTCATGAGAGATACTAGTCTATAGTTTTCTTACAGTGTCTTTGGTTTTGGTGTTAGGGTAATACTGGCCTTATAAAATGAGTTAAGAAATATTCCTGTTTCTGACTTCTGAAAGAGATTATAGAGAATTCGTATGGTTTCTTAACTTAAATGATTGGTAGAATTCACTAGTGAATCCTTCTGGGTCTGTTGCTTTGTGTTTTGATTCAATTCTTTTAGTAGGTATAGGCCTATACGGATTGTCTCTTTTTTCTTATGTGAGTTTCAGCAAATGATGCCTTTCAAAGAATTGGTCCACTTCATCTTGGTTATCAAATTTGTGGGAATAGAATTGTTCATGATATTCCTTCATTATCCTTTTAATTTCCGTGTGCTCTGTAGTGATGCCTGGTCTTATTTCTGCCCAGGCAATATTTTTTTAGTAGGGACAAATTATAACTGAAACCTAAAATGAATCATTAGTATTATAAATTCTTAATCTTCTGTTCTTTTTACTTTTTATTTTCATATAAAACTAAACTATAACATCTTCTAGTAAACCTAGCCCTTTTTAAGGCTAGTCTTTTTTCCCCTCTACTTTTACGTATTTTATACTTTACTTTTATTTTTGGTTTCTGATGAGAACAGTCATTTATCTGAATTTTTTTGTTCAGCAAATATTTATTACATAATTATATACAATCATTATGCAAGGTATATAAAAATTAGTGGATTGTGTGCTTGTAGGGATCTTTTTAAAAAATTTTTCTTTTAACGTTATTTATTTTGGAGAGAGAGATAGACTGAGTGTGAGCAGGGGAGGATCAGAGAAAGAGGGAGACACAGAATCTGAAGCAGGCTCCAGGCTCTGAGCTGTCAGCACAGAGCCCAAGCAGGGGGCTCAAACTCAAACCGTGAGATCATGACCTGAGCCAAAGTTGGGCGCTTAACTGACTAAGCCCCCAGGCGCCTCGAGTAGGGATCTTTATAGTATAATTGGGGAGGTTAAAATATGTATAGAAATAATTATGATAAAATTTTAAAAGCAATAAATACCATATAAGAATGATTTCTACTCTTGTTTGTCTTATTAGATATTTCTTGATAATTTACTTGTATTAGCCCTTTGAAGCCCTAATCTCCTAGTTACCCAATTCATCTACATAAGAATGGTTTTTAAATAAAAAAAAAGTTTCCTTGGCATGCGTGGTTTTTTTTTTTTTTTTTTTTAGAGCTTTTAAAATGATTAAAGATATTAGGAGGAAAGTAAGTTTTAAAGCCTTATGACTTTGTTCACTTTAAGAGCTTAGTACTTTTTCCTTCTGCTTCAGATAATCTAAGTTGCCAGTGTTGTTTGTTTTTTTTTGTAGGGGAGTGAGTATTAACGTTCTCAGGCATGAGGCTGAATTTTATGGAATCACTCCATTAGGTATGTGTCCTCCTAATATTTTGTTTTTATGATTTGACTTTGCATGCAAACTTCCCTAATGAAATACGCTTTACACCAGGTCCTGTTTTTTTGATAGACTAGTTCAGTGTGCTTACTTTTTGTGGTTTTTCATAGTAAAAAGATGTTGTCAACTGATTTAACTTAAACATTTTCCTTTTCTTTCCTTATCCTCTTTAACTAGAGAAAATAAAAATGGAGTACTGTTTTTCTGTTTGCATGTACTCTTGACAAGTTTGCTTTGGAATGTTTCTAGTGCGAAGGCTTCTCTTGTGCGAAGAGCTGGAGCGCTCCTCTTGCGGCAGCGTCCTTTTTCATGGCTACTTGCCTCCGCCAGGTACTTTTGCTTTGTTCGCCCAGTCCTTAAAACATTCTTTCATCTTTCAACAAGTACAGACACATAGAGAGGAAAGTTGGTTTGTTTTCTCGATTATTGAGTTTCCTATGTGTAAATTTACTAGAGATGTTGAGAACTTTAATTTTAACAGAAGTCATACTGTATGTTAGAGTGGGGATGTGCCAGACTTTTTCTTTTCTGTAAAAGGCCAGACAGGCTTGTGAGCCAGAAGATCTGGATGGCAGCTACTCAGCTCTGCCGTACGCTCTATGGACGAGAGGGGTGCGATGGCTGCAGCTTTGTTGACATAAGCAGCCATGGCCCACAGTCCGCCAACCCCTGCGTTAGAGCACTGGCTGTCAGCGTCCTTTCTGTAGAACCCTGGGAGCTTGCAGACATAGGGCAGCGTGTGTGTGTGTGTGTGTGTGTGTGTGTGTGAGAGAGAGAGAGAGAGAGAGAGAGAGAGACGGTGGAGAGAGAGACGGTGAAGCACCTATCATCCCCGCCCCACCTCGGTTAGAAGAGTTTTGCCTTTACTGTGTTAAAGTGGGCTTCCGACCAAGATTTCATTCCAAAACAGACTTCTCTGCCGAATAAAAGCCATTTGGTCAAGGGGGCAGTTGAGCTTAAAGCAGTTTCCATGAGGACATTGTACTGAACACAAAGCAACTGTGTAAACACTGTAAACACAAAGCAGATGTAAAGACTGGTGACAGCTGATTTGATGATTGAGTCCAATAACCTAGAGCTAGATAAAAATGGAATATAGCATGATTGATAAATACCTGAAATCCGTTGAAAGAATTTATTTCATTTTCATTTTGTTTTTTGTGGTAATTAAATGATTTGTAACAAATTCCTATATTGGAAGATCTGTTTTAGCTGTGACAAAGTTCACATTTGTAGGTTTCTTTGTTACAATGTAAAATTTTTAATTTTTGTAGGTGAACTTAGAAATAAATTTATCTTATTATTTCTTTTTATAGGTATTCCTAGTCGTAAAATAAACAACACAAGTAGGTCCTCTGCTGGTTCTAGGAATGGATTAAGTTCTGCAGACAGCGAAGCTCGGGGAAATGGCACCCAGCCTGCTCTGTCCGGAACCGGGGAAGAGACCGTTAGGCCAGGTAAACAAGGATTACAGAAGCAGACAGGAAAAAGTGCATGATTTTAGTTCTGACTGATACCGAGTAGTTATTTTTTAAAGATGTAATCTTTGCCTCATCTGTCTTTAACGTAAATATATCATTTAAATCTTTATATCTCATTTGACATACAATTTATTTAAAAAGTGCATGGCTGTGTTTCAGCAAAACCGTATTGATCAGAACGGGTAGAAGACTGGAGTCAGCCCCGGGGCCATACTTTCCCCACCCCGGCTTTAGAACATAAACTGTTTCTTTTTCTAAAATCAACAGGATTTCCTGTGGACCCACGCAAGGTGCTGATCGTGGCCGGCCATCACAACTGGATTGTGGCCGCATATGCTCATTTCGCTGTGTGTTACAGGTACTGCGCAAGTAATAAAGGTTTGCTTTGGGAGAGGGGTAGTTCTTCATAATTGCGATTTTATATTGACACACTTAGGAGTTGTTAGTCATCATATTTTTTTTCCTGCATATTTTGCCCACTTCTGTGTCTCTTGACTAGATTTAGTTTGCTTTTATTTTTGGAATTAATTTGATAAATATTCTGATAGCTTTCGTATGTCTTTCCCATTTAATATCAACTGTCATAGAACTGAGTATCTTTAAGTTATTTCTTTTTCCTTATTCTGTCCAGCTCTTGAATCACTTAACTGTTACATTGGGCAGAATTATTAATAGGAGTCTTGTGATTTTCTGCCTATGATTTCAGTCTCTTGGACTCTGTAGGTGGGGGTAGCAAGACTCTGTTGGTCATGACTCCCACATAGTTGGGAGTGAGGTGGTGAAGCAGGACAGCTGTGGGCAGGAGTGATGCGCTTTAATGTCTGTGACACGTGAGATTTACGCAGAGGTGGTTTGGGTTTACCAATTCTTGCATTCTCAGAAACTAAAAGAGAGTGAGGGAGAGTGTAGTGTAGACCAGTGATTCTGTTTTTTTAATTGGAGAAGGGCTAGGATTCTTAGTTCAAAATCACCATGTATAGTGTTACTGACAACAGAAGATGTGGCACATACACGGTTCTAGCTTAGATTTTTATCTCACTTAATTGCTAAAAAATAGAAGAATAGATAAGCATTTTTGTAACTATTGAGTAAGAAACTCAATAGTTAAGAAAAAATAGCCACAATAGATTAAAAATATCTAAAATGTCTTATAAAGTTTACAGATGTATTTTAAAGAGTCCCAGATGTAGTTTTAAAATCTGAGTATATTGATAGGTTTGCCAGTTGGGTAAAAAAACCTTTTATAACAGTAATCTCTGCTTTATATTTTTATTGCAATAGAGATTCAGTGCACACTTTTCATTTGAGGGCGTCCTGTTTTTTATTTTAATTATTAAATAGTATGGAAATGATTTTTTGGGTGATTTTTTTGGGGCGTGACTTTTATATGAAGCAAGAGTGATTTGAAAAAAGGAAGTTTTTGAGGGGAGGTGTTTTGAACTTAAGGACTTATGGGTCTAAATTGATAAAACTATTTCAGACTTCATTTTTTATTTGGGTTAAATATTATGTACAATTTTTATTAGTAAGGAGTTTCAGAGGAATCATGAAATAATTATAAGTTACCCAGGTGTGACTTCTGTTACTGCACAGCAGTACTAAAGATGGCTACTTGCCAGAAAGAGACATACACTTAGATCTAATTTTAGCCTCTCTTCTAAAATGGCGTATTTTATCTATTCCCAGGTAATCTGGGGTACTGTGTATTTGTAGTAAGCTGCACAGTGTTGTAGGGCATTACTCCTCCACTGTATTTCTTTGAGATTTTAACGTGGGAGAGAATCATGTTCTTTCCCCGGGTGTCCTGGTTGCATAGTGTTGGCTCACTGGGCAGCAGTAAGGAGATGGAGTACCCCTCAGAGCTCATCTAACTTGTTTTACATATTTTAAATTTTGTGTCACTTGTATGGAAAACTATAAAGCATTTTTTTTTTCATTTTTGTTTTTAATGCGAACTTAAAAACAGCATCACCTGTCATAGAGATAAATTTTCTTTCTTTCTTTTTTTTTTTTTAATCTTATTGATTTATTCTGAGAGAGAGAGAGAGTACACACACACGGGAGGGACAGACAGAGAGAGAGAGGGGGGAGTCCCAAGCAGGATCTGGACTCGCAGTACAGAGCCCCATGTGGGCTCAGACTCATGAACTGTGAGATCATGACCTGAGCCAAAACCAAGATTCGGACGCTTAACTGACTTGAGTCACCAGGTGTCCTGAGTTAAATTCTCTAATTGTTATAATCACTTTCAAATATGTTGTCCTAATTCTTTTGCTCTTTTTTGGCATCCCTATTTTTATAGTATCCTAATTTCTATAGAGAAAGGTAACTTAGAAGTATGATTTCTGTAAAAGATGTAAGGTAATGATCACAAAAATCGCGTCATTCACCTCATTAAATTCAATATAGCACCTCCGTTGAACACGGTTTTGAGCCTAGTATGTGTCTGCATCTACGTAGCAGTGTGTTGTCATTATTCTCAAAGTGCTGGCATCCCTGCTTTGTGCCCAGTTTGGCGGTTCTGAAGAGGGCCTGTATTTCACATCTCGATGTTCGTACTTGTTTAGAATTTACTAAATGATTTTTTCTATTTGTGTATCATAACTCATGATCCCATCTGGTGGCCGAAGTGGGTAATTGCAGAGCCATGTAATGCTTAGGAAAAATTGTACATTTTCTTAAAAAAATTGTACATTTCTAAATATTCCTTGAAGTTAAGGAAATCATTAATTATTTGAAATTAATAAGAAAGCTGAATTATATATTTTTGTGAATTATGGTTATATTACTTTAGCATATGTTTTTAAAAAGACATTTTTTTAAGTTTATGTATTTATTTTGAGAGAGGGGGGGGGTAAGAATCCCAAGCAGGCTCTGTGTTGCCAGCACAGAGGCCAGTGCGGGACTCGAAATTACAAACTGTGAGATCATGACCTGAGCAGAAATCGAGAGTCTGCTGCTCAACCGACTGAGCCCCCCAGGTGCATGTTAGCATGTATTATTAAACAGCATATTGGAATGCATAATGATATACCGGATTATGCCTTTACCTTGGTTTCCATGGATAGGCTTTCAGCCTTGTCACCTGAAGTACCAAAAAATAATAGGTTAATTGCAGGTAGTTTCAGTTAATAACTGAATAACTGATTAATAACTGAAAAGAATAATACCCTAAAATTCTGATTTTTATTGATTGTTTTATCCACAGATAATGATAGTAGCACTTTTCTGTGTAGAAAAGTGAAAGATATAAACTTTTTTTTTTAAGTTAAAGCTTTTTCAAAATTTGAATGATTTTTCTAGACTTTTCTTTGGAGAAATATAGAACTCTGGTTTCTTGTTATGTGACATGTATGTCCTATGTATGTTCTGGCTTTGTAGAGGAAGTATACTGGCAAAATCTTATATTTAATAAATATAGCTGTGATTAACTTTTTGGAACATTCATTTGTATTGTTTGCTTAATTGCTGCTGAGTCTAACTTATGTTTTATTCTCACTTAACAGAATCAAAGAATCTTCAGGATGGCAACAAGTGTTTACAAGCCCATATTTGGATTGGACTATTGAACGAGTAGCTTTAAATGCAAAAGTGGTTGGAGGTCCGCATGGAGACAAAGACAAAATGGTGGCCGTGGCCTCAGAGAGTAGCATCATCTTATGGAGTGTCCAGGACGGGGGGAGCGGAAGCGAAATCGGTAGGGAAGTTCTTGTTCAGGCTGCATTTCGCTGGTAAAAATAATATTCCGAAGTTTAAGAGGGATCACCCATCAGCGTAAGAACTCACCTGGACTGTCACTTAGCTGGAGCTGCTCCGTCATCTCTCTAGGGTTCAGTGACAACGGACCGCTCAGTATTTGAGGAAGGATCTAGTCGAGAGGGAAGAAATTGGGGTGTTAGGAGAGGGGGGTTTCGTTACCAGCTGAAAGGTGGCAGCTTCATGACCTGGATCCCGTTGAACGAGACCACGTTGTCTCCGGTTCCTTATGCTCCGGGGCCCGGAGATGGGGTGAAAAACTTTCTTGTTCGTCCTCATTTGTTGCTTCTAGAGCAGAAATGCTCAAACTTCTTAATCTCAGAACTACTTTGTACTCTTAAGAAGTCATTCGGGACCAGTAAGAGATTTTGCTTGTGTAGATTACATCTATCATTACTTATAATAGGAATTAAGGCTGAAATTTTTATAAATGTTTATTAATTAGTTTAAAAATAGCAATAATAAACCCGTTGTGCATGGTGACATGAATGACATTTTAATGGACAGTAGCTTTGTTTTCCAAAAATTTTTGTGACAAGTAACGTTGGTTTACAGGGTTGTGAATCTTTAATATTTTATTGAATTTCGATGCCTGTTCGTGCACTTAGTCAGCTGCACTATGTGTTTCTGGTTGATCTACATGAAGAAAATTTGGCTTTATGCAGACATGTAGTTGGAAAAAAACATTTTAATAGGATACTGTATAATCCTGATTTTTATCCAACCTCCTTGTTTCTTATCAGTTCCTTTTGATAGTTCTTCCTCCTTTGACTGATCTCAAACTGTTGGAGTGCCCGAGAGCTCGTGCCTCCTCATGTCTATTCTGCTAGTGATCTCGTGTACCCCAATGGTGCTGTGTGCTGGCGACTCGCACGTTTGTATGTCTAGTCTGGGCCACTCCTCCGAACTTCAGGATTGTGTTTGTGTGAGGAGTCCCAAAGACCATTTCCAGGTTCAGGGGCTTGCTAGGAGGACTCACAGGATTCAGCAAGAGCTGCTTATAATGAAAACATACAAAGCAAAATCAGTAAAAAGACACATTGGGGGAAGTCTAGTGGAAATCAGGTAGAAGGTTTCAAGAGTTCCCTTCCAGTGGTGTCTCAGACGACATGCTTACTTTCTCCCGCAATGAATTGTGACAATACCTATGTAATGGCTGCCGAAGAAGCTCGTTAGATGCTTGGTGCCCAGGAGTTTTCCTGGAGGCTGGTCACAGAGGCACCCTCTGCCTGGCACATGCTAGGAGCCCAGAGTTCCAAAAGGAAAGCAGGTGTCCACCATTAACCCTGTTGTTTACACAGCTGAGGTGTTTTGTTACCGTGGATTAATTTCCCTTGTCTCTGACTTCATGAGTGGAATCACATAGTATGTATTCTTTTGTGTGTGGCTTCTTTCATTTAGCATCGTGTTTCTGAGACTCATCCATATTGTCGTATGTGTCAGTGGCCCATTCCTTTTTATTGCTGAGTAGTACTCCACTGAACGAGTACCCTAGAATTCGTGTATCCATTTATCTCTTGATGGATATTTGGTTTATTTACAAGTCAGAGGTGTTTTAAATTAAAGAAGTCGTCTTTCTCTGGACATGTTTTTTTTTTTTTTTTCTTTCTTCCTTTGTTTCATTTTGTGAATGTTTTCTCAAGGTAAATCAAGGTAAATAACCTAGCAGTAGAATTTCTGGGTCATATGGAAAGTGTATGCTTAATGTTATAAGACACTTACAAACTGGTTTCTAGAGCAGCTGTACAATTTTACATTTCTGCTAGCAGTGAATGAGAGGAGTATACAGTGATTTTAATGGTGGTTTTAATTGTATTTCCCTGTTGATTAATGCTATTGAGTATCTTTTCATGTGCTTATTGGCCATTTATATTTTTTCTTTTGGGATGTGTCTTTAAATCCTTTCGTCAGGGCACTTGGTTCAGCATCTGATTCGGCTCATGTCACGATCCCAGGGTTGTGGGATCCAGCCGCTCGTGGTTGGGCTCTGCGCTAAGTGTGGAACCTGCTTGGAATTCTCTTTTTCTCCCTCTGCCCCTCTTCCCCACCCGTGTGTGCTCGCTCGCACTCTCTCTCTCTCAAAGAAAAAATAAAATTAAAAAAATCATTGGAGCGCCTGGGTGGCTCAGTCTGGTTAAGCATCTGACTTTAGCTCAGTTCATGATCTCACGGTTTTGTGAGTTCGAGCCCCGTGTGGGCTCTGTGCTGACAGCTCAGAGCCTGCTTGAGATTCTCCCTCTTTCTCTGCCCCGTTGCCTGCTCATACTCTCTCTGTCTCTCTCAAAATAAATACATAAACTTAAAAAGAATCATTGTTCTCTTTTTGTGGGTTGTCATCCTGTTACTGATTTGCGATAGTCCTTTATATTTTCCAGATTAGAGATTTGCAGCCGGGAATATTATCCCCTAGGAGGCATGTGGAAATGTCTGGAGACGTTTTTGATTGACACAGCTAAGGGAGTTCTTAGCGTGTGTCTTTCTCTCTCTCTTTCTCCCTCCCTCTCTTCCTTCCCCTCTCCATTATTCCTTTCTTCTTCTCTCCTTTTCTCTTCTTTTTGGAACTCAGCTTTGTATTAGACTACTTCATATTGGTCTAGAGGTCACTGAAGCACTGTTTGTTTCATTTTTCTCCCCATTCTTTAGATCAGTTTTTTTTTTATCTGTCTATAATGGTTTTTACCCATTTTTTCCAGCTAAGCCCATCTAGTAAGTGTTTTTTTTGTTTGAGCTATTGGACCGTTCAGCTCTCAAATGACCTCTTTTGATTCTATTTTAGTTTATTTCTCTGCTGAGATTTCTTAACCTTTTTACTTATTATGTTCTACTAAGTCCAGCCTGTTCATTATAGGTGTTTCATTATTTTCTGACTTTAATTCCCATATCTGGATCGTCTCATATTTTTATTTCAGGTCCTACTCTACTCTACACGTCCAGGAGGTTTGGGTATCTGCAGGGCGTGTGCAGGTAGGGGTATGGATTACATGGTCTTTTAAGAGATGCGAGGTTTGTCCCGACAGGCAGTTAAATCACTGGAGGACCTTCTGGATCCAGCTAAGCTTGTTTTCATGCTTTGTTGAGGGCAGGTAGTCAACCTCTGCCTGATTTATTTTTATTTATTTATTTTTTTAATTTAAGGGCTTGGCTCCTATTCAGGGGTGTGGTCCTTATTCCTAAAGTGTTGCTTTTTTTGGAGTCTTTACTGAAGGGATGTCTGAGGTATTCAGCAAGGGTTCTATGCTCTTCCTAAGCTGGAGCGGCCCACGTAACCTCCGTTCCCTACGCTCAGCGCTCAGGCCTGTAGCAGCCTCTCTCTTCCGTTTTTTGGGGGGATTTCCCCCTGCCCAGGTGCAGTCCGGCCTCTGCCAACGCGTAGGAAACCCGTGGGCGACTTCTGTGCCGCCCGCTCGCTCGCCCTGGCGCACTCGCCTTTGGCTTACCACTGGCTGCAAGTTCTGGCCCCTCGTCAGCTGCACGCTCTACCTCAGACTCTTCAGTTCGGGGAAGCCATCGCTGTGCTTTGGAGTGTCCCCTCCCTGTGGTGGGGCCAGGGAAGTGCCCTGAATGCCGACAGCCGGGGTGGATGCGAGGCTGCTGGCTCTTTCCCCCATTCTGTCTTCAGCTACCCTTTCTCCAGGGCCTGCACACGGCCGCCTCGGGTGTTGTGGCCAGTTCGCTGTTGCTTCGCAGTGAGAAAAATCTGGTGCCGTGCTCATTCCGTCATGGCTGGCAGTGGAAGTCCTCTCTAACATCTGTAGAGATAAAGTTTTAACGTTAAAATTTTGAAATTACGATGCGCTGGTAATTCTACAGAAGAGAAAGTGAGTTGTTTTCTCTCCCCTCCCTCACCCCGTGTTGCAAATAGTCGCTTATAACACAGCAGCAAGGAAAGGAGATTTTAGGCCTTCCTCTGTTTTCAAAGGCTAGTGTGGTAGGGAGCTTTGTTAGCAGAGTGTACGTAGTAATTTGTTCACGCCCAGTAAAAGCAACCACTTATTATTACAGATGTTCTTCAGAAGCTGACAACATCGTCCAAAGGCAATTGTTCGGGCTGGTATGTCCGTGATAGAGCTCATCCAGAGGTCGAACTCCTTTCATTATGACTCATATCAGACAGTGCTGCCGGACTGCTGCTATAAGCAGTATTTTGCTGAAAGGATCCCCGAAGACAGGGACTTGTCATTACTTACACTGTGTCTTCCCTGTGGATAGGGGCCAAGATTGTTGAGCCTAAGCAGGAGTGACACTTTGAGTTTCTTGAGATCATTCAGAATGTCTTCCTTGATTTCCCTTGATTTCATCCTTCTCTAGAGTAATCAATGTTAGTTGGTTTCCTTGTTTTTATTTCCACCTGTCACGTGGCCCATAGTACCGAGTATGGTTGGTTCCGCATGTTCTGAACAATTGTTTTGCATCAAAATTGAAGGGCCTCCTAAAATTGTGTGTGAAATGATGATTTTCTGCTCTGGAGTGGCAAATTTATTTCTCAGCCAATTCTGGTCAGAGAGGTTTTTGGGTGTGTGTGTGTTGTATTTTATTTTGCTGGGGGTTTTTTGATTGACAGATTGGGTTGAGGTGGTATATTCACGTGTATAAATACTTATACATACAAATTAAAAATATATAGAAGACATTCTTAGCAATACTTACCACTTTTTTTTTTTTTCAGTGTAAATCATTTTTCCTCCTAGGTGCATGGCTTTTTCAAAGTTAGTTCAGAATTTTTTTTTTTTCAAGATTTTATTTTTGGAGTGCCTGGATGGTTCAGTCGGTGGAGCGTGTGACTCCTGATCTCAGGATTGTGGGTTTGAGCTCTTCATTGGGTGGAGAGATTACTTAAAAATATTTTTATATTTTTATGAAAAATAAAGAGGTTGCACGTTCCTCTGATGGAGCCAGCCGACTGCTCCTGGATAGGAATTTCAAGGCGTTATTTATTTATTCTGTATAGTTCTGAACAGAAAGAGAAATACCCTGCACTGGTGTAAGAATCAACAAAAATCAGTTGCCTTTTCTGGAGTATGCTTTCACTACATGCTCCAATGGCAGTTAATTGGTTTGTTTCTTCCCAGGAGTTTGTCAAAGCCTTATGCATCATGTTTTTCTATTCTATATAGTCCAAAACAACCATAAAGGGCCATAATGCTATGCAGTGAGCCCAGAATTCTCTCCTTTAGATATCCTTGGGTCTTTTGCTCTTAATGTGGGATATTTGCTCCTTACAACCTCCCTTGCCTACACCCCTCTTTCTCCTTTCTCTGATTCTCTGGGCTTGCCCATTCTCTACCCCCACACTCCCAACATTTGATGAACTATTTACTTTGAAAAAAAAAAAAACAACTCAGATGGCTTCTTTTCTAAAATATATCTTCAAACCTCTTTTCCTACTCGGTACTCTGCCCCCCCTTTATTCCTCTGGACGTTACTTGATCCCGTGAATCCACGTCCTTCAGTTATTGTTGTGTTATAACTGGTTGTTTGCATTTTTTCTGTTTTAAACCTTAAGTACCCAGTAATATCCGGTCTTTTCATGTGTTTAATCCTAAGGCCTGCAGTGATGCCTGTTGAATGAATTAAATTGAAATCTGCAATGCTGAGAAACAAGGAATTTAAAATAATTTGAGTAAAGGCTTGAATGTATTTAGTAAGATTTCTTATTGCTTTTTTTTCTGTGTGTGTGTGTGTGTGTGTGTCCAGATTTCTGGACATGTTCTAGATAGTTGAGGCTGCCAGGTCTCTGTCTTCCAGGTTTGGTTCCCAAATACCCCAGTCATTAGCAAGCTGTAGCTGAATCTCATACAGATTCTGTAAAGGTGTGCTGGGTTTTCTGATTCAGCAAGTCTGGGATGGATCTTAGGATTCTTTTTATTTTGTTCACTTTAAATCTGCCCAGTTATTTTGATGGTCAACCAAGTGTGGAAACCACGGCTTCAGATAATACGGTGTTTTAGGGTAAGGTTACTTAGGGCAGCTGCTTACGAGTGTACCGAGTTTCTTGTTTTTGATCCCTTAAGGGTCTAGCATATACTTATGGGAATGAGAACACTTTTAGTCACCTTCAAGATGTTTCTAATCTGGGTTTTGATGAATTCTAAAGATAGTGACTATTTAACCTCTTTGTTTTTTTTGTTGTCATTGAAGGAGTGTTCAGCCTTGGAGTTCCTGTAGATGCTCTCTTCTTTATTGGTAACCAGCTGGTGGCTACGAGTCATACGGGGAAAGTGGGAGTGTGGAATGCTGTCACTCAGCACTGGCAGGTTGGTTTTAACTAAAGCATCCGACAGAAAGTGTTTCTGAAACTCACTCTGATTATGCATTTGCTTCATTTTTGTGCAATTCACAGTGTCTGTTTTACTTATTTTTTTATTGAGCTATAATTGACATACATTATATTAGTTTCAGGCGTACAGCATAATCTGATATTTGTGTATGGTGCAGAATGATGACAGTAAGTCTGGTTTGACATCTTTCACCAGATGCAATGACAGAATTTCTTTCTTGTTATGATAATTTTATTTATTTTTCTTAAAAAAAAAAAAAACCTTTTAACGTTTATTTTTGAAGACTTAAAGCACGAGTTAGGGAGGGGCAGAGAGCGAGGGAGACACAGAATCCAAAACAGGCTCCAGGCCCTGAGCTGTCAGCACAGAGCCCAACGTGAGGCTCAAACTCACGAGCCGTGAGATCATGACCTGAGCCGAAGTCGGACGCTCAACCGACTGAGCCACCCAGGCGCCCCTTATCTTTGATCTTTTGATTCCCTTACCTCGTTGACCCACCCTCCACCCCCCTGCCTCTGGCAACTACCAACTGTTGTATGTGCTGGTTGGTTTTTGTTTTGTTTTGTTTGCTTGTTTGTTTTTACGTTCCACATAAGTGAAATCGTAGGAATTTGTCTTTCTTGGTCTGATTTTTTTCATTTAACATAATGCCCTCAAGGTCCATCCATGTTATTGTAAATGACAAGGTTTCATTTTTTGTGTGTGTTTGATCGAGTAATATCCCAATGTACATATATACTGCATGTTCTGTATCTCTTCAACCATGGAAGGACACTCAGGCTGTTTCCTTATCTTGACTAGTTTAAAAAATGCTGCAGGGACTATGGTGGCGCCCACTGAGTTCTTGTTTTGTTTACTTCAGATACACACCCTGAAGTGGAATTGCTGGATCATATGGCAGTTCTGTTTTTAATTGTTTGAGAAGCCTCCGTACTCTTTTCCACAGTGGCTGTAACACGTTGCCTTCCCACCAGCAGTGCACACGAGATCCCTCTTCTCCACATCCTTGCCAGCATTTGTTATTTCTTGTTTTTTGATAATAGCTCTTCTAACAGGTGTGGTTTTGGTTTGCATTTCCCTGGTAATGAGTGATGTCGAGCCTGTTTTCATGCACCTGGTGGCCATCTGGATGTCTTCTGTGGAGAACTGCCTATTCAAATCCTCTACCCATTTTTTTGTTTCTATTTTTAATTACATAAAATATTGTATATATTTATAGTGGCAACTTCTAGATATGGATTTGATTATGTTTTGAAGAATGTTAAGTTACTTTAGAAAATGAGTAAGTAAGTAAACTGTGGTTTGACATTTCATATATTTGAAATGTTTTAACTTCCATGCTTTGGGAAAAGTAGTTCAGGCAACTTCATTTTTTGACTAACGCTTAGATCTTTGTGAAGATACATAGCCTGTTCAGAGAAGACAGCAAGATCAATGATCTCAAGTACTTGAGAGGAACGAGAGGATAAGACTATAAAAGAGTTAATGCCTGATTCTGAAGCAGAGAAGAACAATTAGAGGACTTAAGCTGAGAGTAACACGATCAGATCCCTGTTTTAGGAAGGTAGCAGTATTCACCACTGAGAAAGCAGGGCTGGAGATCAGAGGAGTAATCTAGCAAAGAAGCAGAGAGATTTGACCAAAGGCAGTGATGGTAGAGATGGCAAAGATGAGCCTATTTGTAAAACATTTCATAAGCCTTCCTAAAAGTACAGGCTTGCTGGCTGGTTTGGGTGTGGAAAACGGAAGGAGGGGAGATGTGTTTCTAGTTTTGGACTCCTAGTTTTGACAGGCAGGTGGATAGTTATAAGTTTGCAGGGAGCATAGCAAGAGATGCAGATATGGTGGGGAGGAGTAATTAGATGATTACATAGTTTACTCCGAGATTCCTATAGGCATCAAAATGCAGGTGTTCAGTACACATTTGGGAGCACCACTTTGGAATTTAGGAAGCAAGAAAGTAGAAAGAAGTATTTAGGAACCACAACGCTTCTGTGATAACTGAAAAATAAGAACCAATTTCAGATGAGAGATTGTACATGGGAAGAGAAAGTTAGAAGTCTGGGAAACATTAGCATTTAAGGGAACAGGATAAGGAAACCAAGAGCCAAAGGAACATACATGATTGAGATTAACATTAGTCCAGGATATGATTTGCAAATATAAGTTAATTAGGTTTTGTTTGGGGAAAGCCAGGTTGTGGGAGCTGAAGAATCAGAAGATGAGGGATTAGACACAGCAAACTCGGAGTTGGCTTTCAAGAAGTTCGGTGGTGAAGGAAAGCAAGGAAACAAAGTGATAGTGTGAGAATCAAGGCTAGGTGGTAGAAAAGATGTTCAGTGGTTTGTTTTTTTCTCTAGGATGAGAGAAGCTTGAGCATGCTTATAGTCAGAGAGGGAAATTGTCGGAAAAAGCACATGAAGAGTGAAAGAAGAGAGATGGTTTCTGGTCCCATGGAAGTCAGGAGAACATGAAATGTAAAACAGCTGAGAGAGTTTCACCCCACAGAGACTAGAGACACTTCCTTCTCTGATGGAAGAGTAAAGGAGGAAGGTTGAGGAACATAAATTCAGTGGAAGAGAAAGACACTGGAATTATGTATCAAGGATTGCAGGGATTATAAATTGTACATCTGTAGTGGACCTGGGTGCTAGAACTATGTGAGTTTCTCCACTGTGCTCAGTACTGCGAATACGTAGGAGCAGGGAAAAGAAAACAGCATCGGCCCGATCCAGGATTGGAGAGGTAATAAAGTGGATATGACACCCCAGGGGATGAGAAAACAGAAAGATGGCAAAGCAGTGGAAATCATGAGCTCAGGAAGTAAGGAAGTGCCGGATAGACAGAGGAGGAGGCAGGGTGTCAGGGACTGTCAGGAGTGAGAATTGTTGGGAAGACAGGAAGTTGAGGTCAAAGATTTAGTTTCAGATTTTGGAGTTGGAACAGTTCTCAGTGAGCATTTATTGAACTGACTTAAAGATGGAAGTATTGGAACAGGGCTCCAAACTGTAAGGATTGTCAGTATGCACATTCAGATGCCAGGAGAGTAGTAGAGAATACGATAAAAGTAAACTGTGACCAGAGGCCCAGATGCCCCGCAGAGGTGATGGGTTGACCTAGAAGTTCCAGTCTGGGCAGAAATGGTTGAATATCATCATGAGTTAGGCTTGTGGAGCAGCATTCCTGAGATCTTATGGCCCCTGGGATACTGGGGCGATGCTTCGAGAATGAATGACCTCCAATGAAAAAGGTTAGAATCAGAGAAAATCAGATTTTATGTTAGATGAGGGATAGAAGTCGTGTTTGTGGGACAAATATATTAGCTAGAGTAGGCCTTCCATATGGTCACAGCACATGGTATTGTAACCATTGTCACCGTAAAAGTGATGGGCCAAGGAGTGCAGGGAAGGGCAGATCTCAGTGCTTCTGAAGCGCTTGTCCAAGAAAGTTCGTCAGAGAGATTCTTCGGCTGGCAATACTTCTGTAAGACGAAGTGAATTTTAGTGATTAATGGAAGGTCTGCTTTCAGATAGGTTATTTGACGAATTCTGTCAAATCTGAGCTTTTGGTGGGTGGGAGAAGCTGTCCTAGCTGTGCCGTAAACTCGGGTTTCTAAAGGAACATGCTTCTTTCTTACCTTTTTTTTTAAACCAATGTTTCTAAAACTATATACAAAAGTGTTCGTATCTTTGGGATCCTGAAAACTACCAGCTTCCTCAAAGTGTCCTTTATTGTTAAGTCCCATGTAAAACCTGATTCTTGTTTGGTGTACGCATGGAGTGAAAACCACATCCAACAAAGTAGGTTTGTTTCTGCATTTCAGGACGATCTTGGGAGAGTTGAGCATTCAGCACACAAGCCTTATAAACCAACTAGATGAGCTTCTCTGTAGTGTAGAGTACAGATAGCATGGAACGAAGTCTCAGCATCTGCAACGCACATGTCCCCGGACAGCTCGGACCCCAGGTGGCCCCGAGTGCTGGGACTCTGGTTGACTAGTTTCTGATTTGGCCTTTGGCATCCGTTCTGCCTGCGAATGACACACAAAGTATGCGGGATAACTGTTGTATATTCAAAGTTGGTTTGAGGTATTTGAGTCAGGTGAATAAGGGTGTGTGTGGGTGTGTGTGTGGGTGTGGGTGGGTGGGTGGAAGCTTTGAAAACTGTTGTGAAATTTTCGTTCATGTAGCAGCTCTTAAGACAGCTTCAATAAAATTTTAAGGAAAATTTTATAAAAGCATTTGATTTGGGTAAGAAAAAAGAAAAATGATTTTTTGTTTGTTTTAGTGCCTCAATGAAAGAGGCATTAAAGAAACTTCCTTTGATAAGAAGGATATCCGTACCTTGAAGGGGAAGCACTGGAATGAAACATACATCATCAAAGAAATTGATGGGCTGGTAAATCTAAATAAGTGATTATTTAGTAAGTAAGCATGGGAGTAGAAACCTGTTAAAAATGATTGTCTAGGTAGAGATCATGGTTAAAGGTTGAAAGATTCTAGGGCCCTTGTAGTGCTTGGGAACATAGATTGATTTTTCTTTTTAGACTGATTATTTTCAAATTGTATATCGTTTAAGTTGTACATAGAAATAGTGATAATCGTCGTGTGCTGCCTGAGGAGAGAAAACCCACTTCCGCTGTAGACTGGTGACCGTCACGACTGAACCAGATACGTTCATCAGTACGGGTCCTCAGGTTCTTGATGTGGAGTCGTTAGGATGAAGAGGAGGCCGCAGAATGACCGACTCGCTTGTGCGAGGAGAGGAGAACTCAGTCCTGACTCCTCTGTAACCTTACTTGTCCTCTGCTTTCTCTGTTCTTCTTGTGATGAGGGGTAGACATGAAGGAAAAGCAGGATTTTGGTCAAGGGTTGCAGAAAAAGAGGATGTAGTAGGTTCTAATCTTAGAGCCCATCTTCCCAGAGAAGCATGGGTGGAAATGTTTGCCTTGGAAGTGCCTTGGGACGCTCCAGGCCGCTGCCACTCTTTCATTAATAAAGGATCTCAAAGCAGAGGAATCTCATGCCCTTCTCTGTCCCCTTCCCCCTACTCTGAAGATTCTGGGGTAGGAGTTGAAGTTCTTCCTGGAGTGTTGGAACTAAAAAAATGAACTCGGTATCAGAAAACTGGTCATTGGTGTTAAAGCAGCCTTCCCTCCGTTCTTCAGACACCTTTATTCATTTCACTGAAAAGCTCCCTGTGTTTACCTGCTACAAAACTTGTCTCCGACCTGAGGTTGGTTCAGGGGTGGGGGTGGGGGATGGTAATTGAGTCTTTGAGATATTTCCGTGTGCGACACCAGAAGGTACACACAGGAATTAGGGTCATGTGCATGCAGCTTTAGAGGAATCATGACTTCCACCTTTTAGCTTCTGGTTAAATTTGTTCCTTTTAAGGGGCCCAAATCGTGTACTTATGTACTTGCTGTTCTGTTAGACCTGGCCTTCCTCTACCTAACTCATGCTGGACTTGTTGCATTTTCATGCTTCACTTCCTCTCTGAACTTTTCCTTGATCTTTGCCCTTTTCCCAACACTGGGATTGAGATGAGAGTCCTCCCCGCTCTGTGGTGGTGCTCACTGTTTAGTGCCTCTCACACTGTGATTGTCTTTTTTTTCCTTTCTTGCTCTCAAGGTTACAAGCTCTGACAGAGCAAGCGATGTCTCATACCCCTTCTCCAGCGCAGTTACTCATTCTCTCGGGTAGCACCTGCTGTGTGAGAAATAGTCCATTTAAATGGCATCTGTGAAGTTTCATGTGCACCTCTTGCCTGGCTGGGTGTAGGGAAGATTCATTTTGATCTTACTGATTGCCACTGCTCTAAAAAACATTTTTTGTTGTTGTTGTTGTTGCGTGTTTTCTAGTAAAATCGTGCCCTTTGCTTTTCTTGTAGCACAAATACAGGCAGTTATTAATTTTTAACCAGACTGATTTGCTGGTGAACCTGTTTTTTTATTCTAGTACTTGGAAACACAAAAGCTTAGAGGAACTTTTTTGTCTTGCCATTTCCTAGGAAACAGAGGGGTACAGCAGAACGAAGACAGAGAATGCCACCTTGCAAAGACATGGCGATAAACTATCGAGGGAGCGAGTGCTGTTTGGCGATCAGTCTGTTCTCTAGTTCTGTCCCACTGTGTGAATTTGGGCAGGCCGTTTAATCTCTTCCACAGAAGAGAGGAGGAGGAAGGATCTGGAGATTGTGCTTCAGCTTTAGTGCGTGCTGCCAGTTGGTAGCCACGTGCAGAGAAAAGAGAGACTCCATCGAAATTCTGCTAGGAAAGTGCTGCTGTTGGAAATAATTATTTTTTAAAAAGCTTCAAAAGGAGCTATATTGACAGTTCTTCACAGTTCCCTGTGGGAACTAAAAAAAGGAATTTTTAACCCCTATTCGATGAGATATTAGTGGTTTGTTTGTTTTTAATTTCATTAAGTAATCTCCACACCCAGCGTGGGGCTTGAACTCACAACACCCACATTACGAGTTGCATGCGCTACTGAGTTAGCCAGCCAGGGCCCCTAGTGAGTTTTGTTGTTGTTGTTATTGTTGTTAAAAGCGTCAAAATTTTAAGGAAGTTGAGCAATAGATACAAATTATAATTAATATCTAATAATAATCTTCCTACATCAGGTTCAAGATGTTGTTCCTATAACGAGTTATGACACCGCTGGCTCATTCCTTCTGTTGGGATGTAATAATGGATCGATATATTACATCGGTGAGCTTATGGGCGTTTAATCCTGGTCCTATTTAGTGTGGTTTTTTTTTAAATAAAATATTGCCGCCTTTAGTTTTAAGTAGATGCACAATTTTAATATTATTTAAAATTTTTGTTTTTTAGATATGCAAAAGTTTCCTTTGCGAATGAAGGATAATGACCTTCTTGTAACTGAGCTGTATCACGACCCTTCCAACGATGCCATCACTGCTCTGAGTGTTTACCTCACACCCAAAACAAGTCAGTACTCGGCAACGTTCCCATAGATTCTCGACCGTTTCTGAGAATACATGTTTATTTACTGGCTTATAATCCCGTCCTTCCTCTTTGAGAACTGCAGTTCTAGGAGGATCGTCTCTATTAGTCTACAGTTTGTACTCAGTATAAGTTGAGGTGGGAAATTAGAACTTTTCCTCTTCTGGATTGTATTTAGGTCATGTCATAACAGTGTTGACCAAAATTTATATTAAGAAAACTATCTGCACATTTACATTCCTAGCTGGTTTTGTTTGGAAATTAGAAGCTTTTATTTATTTATTTATTTATTTATTTATTTCGGTTGAAAGCAAGAAGGCTCTTAGACTGGTGATCTCTTTTGGATATGCCTTGTTTCCTTGGGAAATTTTTAATTTAAGTTATGGGAAAAGACATTTCATGTGGAGATTTAGTATCTGTAGCTTTCATTCTTTCAGAGGCCTCTGCAATGAAATTAACAAATCTGTAAATTAAGAATTTTTATATTTTTATATCCTAGATTGAAAGACAAACTTAAATGGAAAGTTGAAAATTTATCTATAACGAAAAGAATTCTAGGAAATATTAACATGTCCAGTAAAGTTAATAGATTTGAATGTGTTGCTTGTATAAAATCATCATTTTATTGAATTCTTTGAAAGAAATCATTATCTTTAATGTGAAATAAATATTCTAATTTATGCAGATGATTTTGATTAAAATTATAGTAGGATTTCAACTATTACGCCAAAATGGGTCAGCAAACTGCCCTTTTATTGACAGTCTTACATACTGCCATTGGCTGCTTTTCTGTAAACAGTTGACAGAGTGGAGTGGTTATGACAGACTGTATGGCAATCATCGTTTCAGATGTTTGCCATCTACCCTTGTACAGAAAGTTTGCTCACCTCTGCTCTAGAAGGAGATGTACATTTTTTAGTCAAATTAAAAAGGGAGGAGAAAACTTCTTTTGCAGTGGCAGAGGGAGAATGGAGTCACTTTTTAGGTTATGAGAAGTGTTTCCTATGGTATGTTCTTTCTCTTTTGATTCAGATATTTGTGGGTGAATCAGGAAGAATAACTGCTAAAGCTAAGAGGTTCTCTATCTGTGAACCTTTTTAAGTATATAGGTCACTGAACTCCATTCTGTCTTTAAATATGTGGTAGAGTTTGGGCACTTACGTTTTTGTTTTCTTTTCAATGCTTATTTATTTATTTTGAGGGAAAGGGAGAAAGAGAATCCCAAGCAGTCTCCATGCTGTCAGTGCAGAGCCTGATGTAGGTCTCAAACTCACGAACCATGAGATTATGACCTGAGCCGAAATCAAGAGTCAGATGCTTAACTGACTGAGCCACCCAGGTGCCCCTGGGCACTTTTTTTTTTTTTTTTTTTGGTTTGTTTGGTTTTGTTTTTACAAAAAAAAACACAGATGAACTTGACATGGTGAGCTATACATGATTAGAAGGCACACTGTAGTAAGTAAATTTGATGTAAGCAGTGTAAGGGTATATTTGTTTCAGAGCTAAGTATTTTGAGTCTGTTAAATAGTAATATACATGATTATTCAAGAAAGATTCAATAATATAGCAAAAGTAAAACTAGGGATGCCTGGGTGGCTCAGTCGGTTTAGCGTCTGACTTCTGCACAGGTCATGATCTCGCAGTCTGCAGGTTTAGCCCCATGTTGGGCTCTGTGCTGACAGCTCAGAGCCTGGAGCCTGCTTTGGATTCTGTGTCTCCCTCTCTCTTTGCCCTTCCCCTACTCATGCTCTCTCTCTTTCTCTCTCAAAAATAAATTTAAAAAAATTTAAAAAAGTAAAAGTAAAACACACAGCCATCTAGACTAGAAATAATATGGAATATTGCTTTAGGAATACTGTGTTGTGTCAGTGGTATTCTTAGCATGTCAGATTTACTAATTATTTAAACATTTATTGAGCACCTGCTGTGTCTCAGGCACTCTGTAAGGATGATTGTGATTCAGTCTCTGTCAGTAATGAATAGAGATAGACAGACTCGGAGATAGAGGATGAGTGTGTTACAGTTGCTGTGATAGAACGCAGCGTACAGTCCAGAGGAGGGCGAACAGATCTATCTCGGAGTGAGGGTTCAGAAATGACTTGTGAAGGGAATTGTGATTCGAAGTTGGTCAGAGAGGTGTTAGGGTTTCTGGGCTGAGCCGGATTTGGGGACTCAGAAAAGCACTGCCTCTTTTATCACTGGGCAGTGTTCTTTCTGTCTTCATCTGATAAGCTGCCTCTCCACTTCTGACCCTGTGCAGGTGTGTCTGGGAACTGGATTGAGATCGCCTATGGCACGAGCTCTGGAGCCGTGCGGGTAATTGTGCAGCACCCCGAGACGGTGGGGTCGGGCCCTCAGCTGTTTCAGACTTTCACAGTTCACCGAAGCCCTGTTACAAAAATCATGCTGTCCGAGAAGCACCTTGTATCAGGTAAAGTGAGGAGTGCCTCATGTCCAGCCTTGCCTTGTGGGTAATTTTCCAGACTCCTACGAATGGGAAGAATGTATATGTGTATAAATGTAGGAAAGAGTCAACCATATATTTTATTTATTCTCTATTCTAATACTTTGTTCTCATGGCATATTTTACTTTAAATATTTACCACAATCCTGTTGAGATGGATTAGAGAAGTTTTCCAAGTATGAATTTTATATAAATTTGGTTGTACTTTCTTAAGATTTAAAATTAAACATCAAATGTTTCGTGTGGGTTTAAAATTTAAATAAATTTGTGGAGAAAAATGTCCAGTTGAGCTAAAAGTGGAGGTTATTTTGTGTGTACTCAGTTCCATCCTTCTGCCGCCTGGTGGAGGTCAATGAGAGCGTGACGACAGCCTTTTTCCGATAGTGTTAGTTCTCATGTCTTCAGACTGCAGTGATTATTTGCAACAAAATAACCATAATTGCCTATTGAATCAGCTAAAAGTGTTTAAGGTGTTTTCTTTTTTTAAGGTATTTTTCTGAATCCTAGTAACCTTATTGGTGAAGTAAGGAACTTATTTTCCATGAAGCTGATAAAGCACCTAGAACTAACTGTCTCTCTTTTCACCAGAACCGATGTCCTGAGACAGGAGAATTTTGTTACCTCAGTAACCACCTGTATACTTTGAATTTGTATTGCTATTTGTCAAGATTTAATTTCCAAAGTTTTGTTTAAAATAGGCACTGTGGCATTTTACGCAGTGAGGAAGATACATATATATAAGAAAGTTGAATACTTTCCTAATATTTACTGATGGGTTCATAGCTCATTGCTAAGAATAGCACAATTTCTGAAAGCCAAATAAATTATACTTTTCCATTAAAAAGTACATCACTTTTTTATTGAGGCAAAAGTACTTTTTTTTTTTTTTTTTTTTTTTTTGCGTTAACAATATCGGTTGCTGGTTTGTGTTTTCTAAAGGAGTAGTTCCTCAGATCAAGAAACAACAGGTAGAGTACTGGGCAGGAGATATCTTAGTGCGTATCCGCTTAATATTATTTACATAGAAAAACCTAATTGGAGTACGTTTCTTAGATGCAGACTCTCTCATATAAAATAGTTCTTAACTTTCTCTTAATTTTCCTTGATATAACTATGAGTAGGTGATACAAGCTTTTTGACGGATGTAATTTGTGTCCATAAATTTTCAGTAGCTTCCTGATCGAGGTTGTTTAATGTTTAAGTAACATAAGCAGAAATAGTTTCTATGGTTGAAAAAGAATAGGCCGGGTAACTCGTTGCCTCTGTAGTTTAGCCACAGGACAGAATAATAGTCAGCATCTTTCTCTTGCATGCGCTTTTTTTTTTTTAAACATTTTCTCCATTTATCCTTTACACAGTACAAAGGACCCATAGATTTATTTACATACCTTCTGTTTGCGTCAAGGTAATCTATATTCAGCTCTTTCATTTTTGTGGGCCAGGTACAGATTTAAGTGTAACTTCAGGATAAAATACGTCATTTGCCATTCAAAATGTGCCGTGATCTGTTTAACATAGATCATAGTTTAAAAAGTTAAACTGAGTTTATAAAAGTGATACTGTTGGCACTCTTTTAATCTGTATTTAACAACTGTTTTGTGTTCTCTTTCCTAGTGTGTGCAGATAATAATCATGTCCGGACGTGGACAGTAACACGATTCAGAGGGATGATCTCTACCCAGCCAGGCTCAACTCCTTTAGCATCATTCAAGATACTATCTCTGGAGGAGACAGAAAGTCATGGAAGCTACTCCTCTGGAAACGACATAGGTGGGCTAGATACTTTGGGGGCATTTTCAAATATTGTGTGGGCAACGTAGAAGTAGTATGCTAACTGTAATAGAAACCTAAAACTGAGTTTCAAATAGAAGGTTTTCAGTTTAATTTTGAAACTCATTTAAAACAGAAATTTAGTGTGTTTTCTTATTTAGTTCTATAAATTCACAAATTATAAGTGAATTTATAAGTTTAAACATTTTTTGTTTAAAAGGTTGACCAAATTTTTCATCTATTTATTATTTCGTTTTTTAAATAATATCTCCAAATGCTAACCACTTTTGTTTATGATTAAAAGCCATGGTAGCTGTGCACATTTGAAACTTGCAAGTTGTTTTCTTTTATTGGTAATAATCTGAAAATAAAATTTTTTAGTATTTATTTTCAAGGGGGGAGGGGCAGAGAGAGAGGGAAAGACACAGAATCTGAAGGCTCCAGGCTTTGAGCTGTCAACACAGAGCCCAACGCGGGGCTCGAACTCAAGAACCGCCAGATCATGACCTAGGCTGAAATCACACGCTTAACTGACTGAGGCACCCAGGTGCCCCCAAAATAAAATTTAAAGCTAGAGCAGGGCCGGTGGTGTTATGTGCTACCAATTATTTTGATGGCCTTGCAGTGGCTATCAGGGAATAAGAAGCTTATCTCCACTGCTTTGCTCTGATTCATCAAAAAGTATATGAAGTTGGTTTGACATGTCCCTTTATCCACCGTACGACACATGCGCGCGTGGATACTCGCACGTAAATGCGTGCAGCCCGCTCAGAGACAGAGCGTTGTCTTTTTGGAAAAATCTGGACGTTGTGTCCTCACTGTGTGTACCGGTTCTGCAGGACCTGCTCATTAACTCTTGCGCGTTTCCGATCCTTATTTTATAAGCAGAAATTATAGCACTGATGGAAAGGAGTATATTAGAGATGTTTTGTTAGAATTATTTTATGTAAAACATTTAAATGTATGTTCAGCCAGAATATGGTCCCACAGGAAAGATTTCAAAATAGCTATCTTTAAAAAATACAAGCTACTTATGAGAATTATACCATGACAGTCTTGTATTTTTAGAAAAGGAAACACTCAGCTTTCTTGATTTTAAGTTGCTCTGTGACCCAGTTTGCTCTGTGATCTGAAAGTTTAGTTTTATCCCATCAACAAACTTCTCGCCCGTTATATTGAGATATAATTGACAAAAACATTGTACAGGTTTGAGTTGTTGCATCCACAGAATTTTATTGAGTACCTTTGCTCCAAGCATTAGAAATCTTAAAAAAAAAAAAAAAAATGCGGTGAACCTCCAGTCACAGTGTGGTGACCAGTAGAAACAAAAAGAAAACAGTCGCATGGGGCAGAAGCACCAAGGGGAGATAGTGCTGGTCTCCATGCTGGGTGTTGTGACATACAGTCTCATTTAATTTTCTTTTCTTTTCTTTTCTTTTTTTTTATTTTTTTTAATGTTTATTTATTTTTGAGACAACGAGAGACAAAGCATGAGTCGGGGAGGGGCATAGAGAGAGGGAAACACAGAATCCGAAGCAGGCTCCAGGCTCTGAGCTGTCAGCACAGAGCCTGACGCGGGGCTCGAACTCATGAGCAGTGAGATCATGACCTGAGCCGAAGTTGAGCGCTCAAACCAACTGAGCCACCCAGGCACCCCTCAAATCTTTCTTTTTAGATTGAAAACCTTGCAGGATACAACAGGCTTCTTCAAGATAATTAAATTCTATTTATTTATTTATGTATTATTATTTTAATGTTTATTCTTGAGAGAGAGAGAGAGACAGCATGAGCAGGGGAGGGGCAGAGCACGAGAGAGACACAGAATCTGAAGCAGGTTCCAGGCTCTGAGCTGTCAGCACAGAGCCCGACACAGGGCTCGAACTCAAGAGCCATAAGATCATGACCTGAGCCGAAGTCGGATGCTTAACCGACTGAGCCGCCCAGGCGCCCCCCAATTACATTCTATTTAATGAAGTTGCTCTTTATTTCTTAAGATTTTGCATTTTGGTTTTTCAAGAAAGAGTAAAATCCATACATAAAGTAATTTTATTTATACGTACTTTTTCTAAAGTTTTAAGAAACGGTGCACATTCTCAAAGATAATAGATGTAGAGCCTCTATTTTAACAAGTCTTGTACTAGTGCTATAAATGTATCGTTTTCAGCAGATTAATGCCTTCAGCTTTAATAGCCTTAGTGCATAAAATAGAATTTGAAATATCTTTAAAAAATGTTTACTGCAAGTTGGAGTATGTGCAGCACTGCATTTCCCGTCTGACTTGGACGTGGACTACAAGACCATGCGTTGACAGGTGTGAAAGTGTGAAAGGTGCTCTTTTTTTTCTTTTTTTTGGTATTGACATTTGTTCAGTGAAACCAGTGGGTTTCAGTTAACTGCTTTTGACATTGTCTGCTCTTTGACCCAAGGGCCTTTTGGAGAGCGAGATGATCAGCAGGTGTTTATCCAAAAAGTTGTTCCCATCACCAACAAACTCTTTGTAAGACTCTCATCTACTGGGAAAAGGTAAAACTTTGCTTTATTTGTATTCAGAAGTCACTTTTGTCTTAAAAAATCGTGTAATTTGACATACTGATAAAACAGTACACAAGAGGCAAATTGTTGAAAAAAGAAGTCTAGTCATTATCTTGTGATCTTTTTAGCTTAAAATTAGGACAGTATATTTAGAACTTATCCTCTACAATTTATTTAAGATTTTCACTGATCCTGTGGACAGTTAAAAAGGACGGATGATGGAGCGGAGTAAGAACCCGTGAATCTGATGGCAGACCGCTGAGTTAAATTCTGATTTTGGCACTTCCCCTTATTAGCTGTATAAATTCGACTTACTACTTTGTTTCTCTGAGCCCCCAGTTTCTTTACAAAATAAGGTTCAACTATCTTGGCAAGATGTCAGAAGATAAAGTGAGTTAAAAACATGAAATCTCTTTCATGGTCTCGGACACTAACAGATGCCCAGTAGAAGTTGGTTTCCCCTTTTAACATTTGAGTGAAATTGTACTTCTTTTAAATTATTGTAGATAGCCTCAAACCTCAAACAGATTGGCCTGTACATATCTCTTCTTTAAGAACAAAATTTTTTACATGCCAAACCAGTGCCAAAGGTAGAATTCCTATTAGTAGTCATTAGGAAGGTTATGGATTTTCATGTTAATGTCCCTAATGCCATTGCTGTTACCCTTCCGCCTGGGGTTTCTCATTTCCTAAGATTTTAATGAGTAAACTCTTGGAGATGATAAATTTTCCCTCCATCAAAGTTCACTGCATATTGTCAGCAGCAATTGTTAAATGAATTGATTCTAGAGAATGATTTTTAAGTACTAAACTACTTTCGTCACATTTTTTTAAAGGGAAATGTATTAGTAGTTAGAGATCAAATTATTATCTTGAAAAATATTATAAATCTCTGTAACGTATCATTTTGTCTGCATATTAGTGAAGATGTCACCAAACATTTATTAAAACTGCTGCATAACCTCCTCTAACAAGTCCATAGGAAGTTGTATTTATAAAAATAATCAGAAATTACTTTGTAGAATTAAATAGAAAATCAACCCTTTATGGGGCGCCTGGGTGGCTCAGGAGGTTAAGTGTCTGACTCTTGATCTCGGCTCAGGTCATGATCTCACGGTTCATGAGCTTGAGCCCCTCCATGGGGCTCTGCGCTGACAGGATGGAGCCTGCTTGAGATTCTCTCTTCCTCTCTCTCTGCTGTTCCCCTGCTTCTGCTTTCTCTCTCAAAATAGATGAATAAGCATTAAAAAAATTCCCTTTATGAGGCTAGTGCTAAGCAAAGATTTTGTGTAAAAATCATTCAGATTCTTAATAGTGAGAAGTGAAATGAAAAGGTTTTATTGAAAGTGGGCAGGGAAAAAACCTGTCAGCATTTAAAGGAAGAAGCAATTCTAAGGAACCTAACCCGTAGGAAAAGCAAAGAGCAAAATCATATTTGTTTTCAAGCACATAGGTTTATATTGCATCAATTTATTTTGATTTATTTGGTTTGAAATGTAAGTAGTAATTTAAATTTTAAAAATATTTTACATCAATTTATAGGTATTATTAAAAACAAATGTAATTCACTATATTAAGAAGAAGAAAAAACATTTGACAGTTCCAGAGCCATTTATGGTTAAAAAAAGAATCTTAGTGCTTAAAATAAAGGACAGATTTTTTTAATCTGATAAATAATGCCTGCCAAACCAATTATAGTAAACTTTATACACAGTGGTGAAACACTGGAAGCTTTTCCCTTAGATTGGGGATGAGAGTAGGGTAGCCTCTGTGACTGTATGCGGACGTCCAGTAGTTACCCCGTCTCCCCTCATCATTTTTTCTGTGCTTGCCGGAAGCCCAGCTGGTGCTTCATACTCTGTGTTTCCTACACTGATAAGGATGGTATTTCCCCTTCCTCCTCTACTTCCTGCCGGTGCTATCTATCTATTCATTTATTTTTGATAAGCCTCTTTGTTTTGAAGTAGTCTGGGGTAAATCAGTCCACTCATTCACAATTTTGACAAATCATTTGCTGACATTATTCCTTGTTTTGTTTTGTTTTTTTCAAATGTAAATAATTACTCTTTCTAGGTTCTTTTTTCCTTTATGAAAATCAATGAAATAGTTATAAAAATGCTTTAAAAAAGTTAAGAATCTTCTCTTAATGGAGGATACTACTTAGACCTCTCCAGACAACTATACGTTTTTATCTGGTTTCAGACTTTTAATTTGCACATACGTTTTAAATGGCTTCTCAACATTTTTTCCAGTATCCCGCCTACTTGGTTTGTTTCTAACTTTTTAGTTTATAACTTCTTTTCAAATAATTCATTCCCATCAAGGCTCTTTCTGTTTTTCTTTAAGGTTGACTTAAATTATTTGCGTTATTTCATAATTACTTAAATATGTTGTTTTATAGCAGCCTTTTCTCTAGACTTAAAAAAAACAAGGTTTGAATCTTATTTCTGTTGACTTGCCTTGAACTTTTTAGATCTGTTTTACATCCACAAAGTAGTCAACTCTAATTTTCTAATAAGCAATTAATTTCAAAAGTCTGAATTACAATGTGTTACTTGTACCCCTTGGTTTATAACCGTACAATATCTTTTGCAGAATCTGTGAGATCCAGGCTGTTGACTGTACAACCATCTCCTCATTCACAGTGCGCGAGTGCGAGGGCTCCAGTAGGATGGGCTCCCGGCCGCGGCGCTACCTGTTCACAGGCCATACGAACGGCAGCATCCAGATGTGGGATCTGACCACGGCTATGGACATGGTTAACAAAAGTGAAGAGAAGGGTAGGTTCCGTGTGGAAAGTAGTTTGTCCACGGGGTAAGAAGCTTTGGACGTAAGTGATGACCATGAGTGTGTGTTTTCCTAAGATGTAGGTGGCCCGACTGAAGAAGAGCTGCTCAAATTACTGGACCAGTGTGACCTGAGCACGTCTCGCTGTGCTACTCCTAACATCAGCCCCGCGACTTCCGTGGTGCAGCACAGCCGGCTCCGCGAATCGAATTCTAGGTAGGTTACAGAGCCGTACGTTGTAGCGTAAGGTGCACTGACTGTGTTCGGGAAAATCGCTGAGATACTGTAATCACATGGTGGTCGGAAGCATCGTTTTTCAAGGGACATTTTTAATTCAGACTTTGTCGACACTCAGGTTTTTTAAAACATTTTACTGAATTTCTCATCTACAAGCATATCTGGTTCTTTTCCTAGAAGAACATTTTTTACAGAGCAACTGGGTGGCTCATTCGGTTAAGTGGCCGACTCTTGATTTCTGCTCAGGTCATGATCTCACGATTCGTGAGTTCAAGCCTTGCTTTAGGCTCTGTGCCAGCAGCACGGAACCTGCTTGGGATTCTCTCTCTCTCTCTCTCTCTCTCTCTCTCTCTCTCTCAAAAATAAATAAATGAACTTAAAAAAAAATAAAAAAAGAAAGAAAAACATTTTTTCCCTTTAACTTACTTTGTGAATTGCTGCTAATTTGGATGCCTATTATGTGATCAAGAGTTCATTCAAAGGAAATTAGAAAAAACACGTCACCTTGAATAGTATGTGGAATTTTTGTTCCTGTTGCCTCAGAGAAATATTAATTAAAGTGATTACGTCATGTGTCTAAACTTACATTTGGTTATTATGTACTTCTGATACTGTGACATCGTATATTGTCTAGTTACCACATTTTTTAAATAATTTTTTTAATGTTTATTTATTTTTGAGAGAGAGAAACAGACAGAGTGCGAGCAGAGGAGGGGCAGAGAGAGAGGGAGCCACAGAATCTGAAGCAGGCTCCAGGCTCCGAGCTGTCAGCACAGAGCCCGATGCGGGGCCAGAACCCACGAACTGTGAGATCGTGACCTGAGCCGAAGTCAGACTCTTAACCGACTGAGCCACCCAGGCGCCCCCTCCCGCCTTTTTTATTATTATTTTTTATTATTTTATTATTTTTTAATTTTTTTATTATAGTTCCCACATTTTTAAAAATTCCAAAATTTGAACTCAAGACCAAATACTAAGTTATATTGGTTCTATATAAGTTTTAAAGGTTTCCCCCCACCCCCCAGCTGTTTTCAGCTATTCAGAAATTCGGATTCACTGAATATATGTGTGTTGTTATTTGCATTGGTAATTTGATAAGCTTACACACACCTACACACACACACTAATCCATAATCGAGTACTTAATAAGTGAATTCCTGTATACAGAAATAAGAATATCCATTCTTTATATATTTCAATAATATCTCTTCATTGTAGTTAAATTAATGAGATGTGCCCCTGAAAAATCCCGGAGAGTAATCTGCACTGTAATTTTTTATAAAAACTGTATTTCAGCCTTCAGCTGCAGCACCATGAGACCATCCACGAAGCGGCGACTTACGGCTCCTTGAGGCCGTACAGAGAGAGTCCTTTGTTAGCCCGAGCAAGGAGGACGGAGAGCTTTCACAGTTACAGGGACTTCCAGACTGTTAATTTGAACAGAAATGTAGAACGAGTTGTCCCTGAAAACGGTAACGTGGGTCCAGTACAAGCCGAAGTCAAGCGGGCAACAGGGGAATGTAGCGTTTCGGAGAGAAAGTCTCCTGGGACGGAAGTAAAAAGTTTGAGAGAACCAGAGAGTGGGTTGGAAGTGCATAAAGTAGTGGAAGGTCTAGAATCTAAGAAAAGGTCATCAGAAGAAGAAAATGAAAATAAAGTGGAGTTACGGAAGAAAGGAGGGTTCGAAGGCGGAGGATTCCTTGGAAGAAAGAAAGTTCCGCATCTGGCATCATCCCCAAGCACTTCTGATGGAGGAACGGACTCCCCGGGAACCGCGTCCCCGTCCCCTACAAAGACCACTCCATCTCCTCGGCATAAAAAGAGTGATTCTTCCGGTCAAGAATACAGCTTGTGAAAACTCACCAAAATGAGTAGTTATTTAGTTAATTTAGACGAAAGTTCAAAACTCTACTGGATTTCAGTAGCTTTTACACCAAAACTTTACAGATTAAAACTGGAGTTCATTCAGTATCTTTTTAAACAGAATTACCTGGAGTAAGGAGATAAAATAATTATATCTCTTTTGACCTTTTGGAAAGTTTTTTTAGTTTTACAAGTACATTTAACAGATTGTTAAAAAAAAAAGCAAGAGTTCATTTCAGTGTTTTGCTACGTTCTGGATTTTGGAAGCAAAGTACCGAGTCTTACTACTATGGTGCCCACATAGCTGAGCACTCGCGCAGGCCCGGGGGCCAACAGAGCGGGTCCCTAACCTCGATAGCGCTTGAGGTTTGTCTTGCAATGTTCTCTTAAGCGAATCACATCACTTCTCCTTGGAACTTAGTCTCCCAACACTTATTGTGATTGCCAGGTGTTTACCAGATATATAATGAGGTGCTATGTTTGTGAAAAAATATCGTCTATTTCAAAAAACACTATCGATGTTGAACACCAGATAACACTGTATAGTAGTCAGTCCCTTAGGGTGTGGTAATTTTTTTTAATTGTGGGTCACTATCTGATTCTCACTTTTGGAGTTCTTAAGTCTTAGCAAGCATCACCCATATTAAATACCAAACATCCATTTAAACTTTCTCTAAAGTTGGAGCAGTTGTCTGTGTTTGAACAGGTGAAGTAAAAATAATAATCCAGGTTCGAGCTTTGGGTGCCTGGAAAGGGAACCGTACTAGTCGTTAGTCTGCCTTGTTTTATTTTGGATCCACCATATTTTTTCCCTCCACTGTTAATAATGAAGATAATCAAGTTAGAATGTGGCCACTTCGTTAAGCTTATGAAACCACAGTTCTCAATTTTTGGTTAAAGGTTTCAGCTGCTGTAAAAATATTATTTTAAAATATATTTTGAATTGTAAGAACAAAAGAAAAGTTTTTGTACTTTTTTTTCATTTAATTGGCCTAATTTTCAAGTTTCTGCAAATAGGGTAATTGTAAATTTAAAGCATTAAGCATTTATTGGTGAATAATGTATATATTCCCATTCTAAGAAATATAAGTGAATGAAGCTGAAATAAATTCTTTAAAGTTTACTGTATTGCTAGTGATTTCACAACAGTCCTCTTGTATTTATTTATCAATTAAGTCTAATAAAAATGATTAAGACTGTGTGTTCTCGGTTATTTAAGGAATAGGCTGTTTGAAGTTTGTTCATGTCTTCCTCCTGCAGTAAGAAAGCGGGGAGGGCTGGGGAGAACTTAACATGCGTGAGAAAGTAACATACATTATCATGGAGGGAGAAAGTTAGGCCTAACATAATTTCCCTATTACTAAGGATTTGTAATTCTCTCCATACCCTTCTTTCTCATTATCACTGTCCACAAGAGTTGTGGAGGCAAGTAAGAAAATGAAAGAAAAGGTTTTGAGTACTTACCCAGCCTTTTCCAAGAGTAAAAGGCCAGGTGTGGGGGGGCTGTTCTATAGTAAAACCCCATAAAAAGGCAACTCCTCACTATACCACGGGTTGTGATATACTTTGAGTCAGATCTTTTTTATGTCTTTCACTTAATGGGAGTTCAAATCTTCATGTTAGGACATGGGTTTTGGGTCTCCTCTGACACTTAACCTTGTAACCTTGAGCAGATATCCTTGCTATGCCTCAGTGTTTTCCTTGTACCTACCTCGTTCGGGTTTTTGTGAGCCAAAGGAAAAAAAATCGAGATGAATCTATATACTTTGTGTTCAGTGAAAAATGAGAACAGAATTCTGATTCTCACATCGAGAGTTTTTCAAGTAATTCTGAACTTCAGAACAGTACTCAGAAGTACCGTCACACAGTCGGGTAGGTGTTGCTTATCCTCATTTCACAGAGGAGACCACTGAGGAGAAATAACTACGCCACAAAGCTCGTCAGCTACTGAGCCAACTTTTGAACCCGGGTTGCCTGTTTCAGGAGCCTGTGGTCTTGTTCTTGGCTTCCTCATCTAGGCTTCTACATCAGAATGACCTCAGGTTGTACATGTCCACCTGCCCAGGCCTCCCTCCAGTCTCGTGGGTGGGACTCATGCTTTGGAAAAAGTACCACAGTTGATTCTACATTGGTAGTTGAGAGATTGTCCAGAGCATCCTATTTTCTTAAATGGGTTCAGCTTTCTTATCGTTATTTATGTGTTAGTTGTAAATAATAATAATATAAATAAGTTCCTTATCACTGAATTATTCCATCTGGCCTGTTTTGTTTTCGGGTTGTTCAAGTCGAATTATATTCAACGTTAGCATGATTTTTGGATCAGCACAAGATACACTGTCGTTCATACTTAGGTTTTCCATTTAGTGGAAATGACCATAGATCATCTATAGACAGTTTTTAATAGTTTAAAACAGCTATGTACTCCTATCAAAGAGTTAACATTAGGAATAACTAGGTCTGAAGCCAAGAATGTGGCCTCTACAAGCGGGAAGACCTGAGTTTGGGAGACTCAGAACCTGTGTTAAGGGGTTCACAGAGAACTGGCCATTGTTTGCTCTGTAAAGAAGTGGTGTACCGAGGACTGCAGTCCCTGTGCACAGCGCAGCCCCGTGAGTTCTTCCGGGTTGCTTTACATCCCTGGCTCTCAAATTCGAACCCTGGAAAGCTTGAAGTACTGATGCCTCATGGGCGCCTGGATGTCTCAGTCAGTTAAGCATCTAACTTGGGCTCCGTTCATGGTCTCGAGATTCAGAGTTAGAGCCCTGTGTCAGGCTCCGTGCTGATAGCTCAGTGCCTGGAGTCTTTCAGATTCTGTGTCTCCCTCCCTCTCTACACACCCCCTGCCCTGCTCGTGCTCTGTCTCTCTCTCAAAAACATCAAAATAAATATACCGATGCCTCAGCCTCATGGCAGACAATATCTAGGGATGAGTCTACACTGCGAAATGAGGGTTGGCCTACAATACCTCTTAAAATAACAAAATCTTGGGCTTCTTTGAACAACATAAAAGTAAGGTTAAGAGTGTTGTGGGGGCAGTGTTCTTGGTGGGAGCCGCACAGGCTTCTGTCCACTCTGAGCTATGGGATCAAAATGTAAATGTTTCAGCTAAGTGAATTCATGTAATAGCTAAATGTCTAATTAAATGGATAATGATTTAATATAAAATCCCCTGCAGTTCTCTATTTGTGTTGAGTTTTAAACTGTGATAAAGATATCAGGTTAATTTTTCAAAAATGGAGAAGAACTCAGTCTCCTAAATCCAGTTGTGACCACCAAGACAGATTTGCAGAAGAGTAGACCAAGCATAGAGCTGTAAGTTCATAATGGGAAAAGAGCATTTTTTCCTTATATACCTGAAGTAGCTCATGTGATCAGAAACTCAGCCTTGGTCAAGGATGCGGAGAAAGAGGATCTCTTTTGCACTGCTGGTGGGAATGCAAACTGGTGCAGCCGCTCTGGCAAACAGTGTGGAGGTTCCTCAAAAAATTAAAAATAGAATACCCTATGACCCAGCAATAGCACTACTAGGTATTTATCCAAGGGATACAGGGGTGCTGTTTCGAAGGGACACATGCACCCCAATGTCTATAGGGGCACTATCAACAATTAGCCAAAGTATGGAAAGAACCCAAATGCCCATCGATGGATGAATGGATAAAGAAGATGTGGTATATATATACAATGGAGTATTACTTGGCAATCAAAAAGTATGAAATCTTGCCATTTGCAACTACATGGATGGAACTAGAGAATATTATGCTAAGCGAAATTAGAGAAAGACAAATATCATGTAACTTTACTCATATGAGGACTTTAAGATAGAAAACAGATGAACATAGGGAAGGGAAGCAATAATAATGTAAAAACGGGGGGGAGCAAAAACAAGAGACTTTTAAATATGGAGAACAAACAGGGTTACAGGAGGGCTTGTGGGAGGGAGGATGGGCTAAATGGGTAAGGGGCATCAAGGAATCTACTCTTGAAATCATTGTTGCACTATATGCTAACTAACTTGGTTATAAATTTAAAAATTAATTAATTAAAAGAAACTCAGCCTTGGTTAAGGCTCACTTGGGCCAGCTTTAAACAACCACTTGACCCGGAATCAACAAATGCAATTAAAACCAGTAAAGTAGCTAATCCTGTGTTTCCATTTTAGAAAGTAAAAAAAAAATGGAAAGGAAAAAGAATCTTATAATTTGTACATCCACTGCCAAGGGTGCACAATTGTTTCAGATGTGTCTGCTTACAGTAGTTCTAACAAGGGAGCAGAACTTCTGTTTAATATTGGCCTGTGCTTTTGACACTTAGAGTTGGCAAGATTTGTCAGGAGTTGGTCAGTCTGAGGAACTGTTCTTCCACTGATTGGGTTAAAGCCTCAGTACCCCCAAAGTCCACAATCTGACTTGTTCTGAGGCAGAACAAGGGTATCCCTGATGTTATAAAGTTTTGCCACTTTAGCCTTGGGAAAATCCACCTACCTCTGGATTAACTCACAAAATATTGTCCAACAATTAAGTATGTGACCTACAGATTCAAAATAACTTCCTGGAATCATTACATAGCCCTTTTCAGAATAAGGAAGACAGTATTTGTTTACATTGTTTTCCATGAAGAACAAACACCTTTAATTTCATGTTGATGACTTGGAAAAAATATTTCTTGGTCTAGGACTTCCACCAATGACTTCCACCAATGACATTGTAGTCCAAATAGAACAGATGCCAGAAGCTGGTGACCCATGGCAATTGGTACTGTGGAATATCATGTGCTCTTCGTGATTCTCGGGCTGAAATAGTGAGTTCTCGGAAATGAAGGGCCAGAGTACAGAGTAATAGACACACGTGCTATACATATGACATATATGCTCATGTATCATCTCGGGTTCACTACAAATGCTAATTGAAACACTTGCAAAGCTGGAAGAAGCACAAAACTTCTTTTTTAATTCCACAGGCTAATTAAATATTGCAAGGAGAACAGTGGTTACTGGGTGAAAGGTGCTAAAGCCGATGATGTCAGTATTCCTGGGTACCCAGTCAATTGACAGAATTTTATGAAAAGCATTGACTGGAGTTTTGAAACTATGTAAAATATGTGGGAAATAGTTCTTTAGTCCTTCGATTTTTCAGATTTGTAAATGCAAGAACGGATTTGTAAATTTATGTGGCGCTCTGTCAAAAGGATGGTGTATACTTTTTTCAGAAAATTAAGTGTGGTGAGATCTTATCCCTAAACATTGTGATTAAATAGAACCTTTGGCTCCGTGTGCATCCACCAGCACGGTTTGGTTTTTTCTAACTGATTCAGCTTGGCCTGAAACGGGGATTTTTATTTATTTTTTTTAATTTTTTTAATGTTTATTTATTTTTGAGAGACTGAGACAGAGCATGAGAGGGGGAGGAGTAGAGAGAGAGGGAGACACAGAATCCGAAGCAGGCTCCAGGCTCTGAGCCGTCAGCACAGAGCTGGATGTGGGGCTCGAACTCACAAACTGTGAGATCATGACCTGAGCCGAAGTCGGCTGCTTAGTCAACTGAGCCACCCAGGCGCCCCCATTTTGTAGCTGTGATCGTTAGAATTGCTGTTTCTTCCAGGATCGTGTCACTTCATGGGAATAAAGGATTGAAAGGAGCAGCAGTGATGTCCTGTAAGAACTGCTTAGTTTCTTACTTGTAACAATGGTGAGCCAATTTAAAATTCTCCCTGATTATCCACTTCACCAATGGAGTCACTGTCTGAGCCCAGTAAAAATTACCAGCTTATTTAGCTTCCTAAAATAAGTAGAGCAAAATAAGTATTTTCGTAACGATGGTACCCCTCCTTTCAGACCACCAGAAAAACAGACCTCTATTATGGAAGAACAATTTCAAAAACAATCTTTTGTTTTGTTTTGTTTTTTAAAGAGCAATGGCTCTCTCTAGCGTATATGGCGTGTCAGTCAGTGATAGCTCAGCGGAGATGGGGCATGGGGCCCGCCTTTCAGCTCTGTCTTGTGAGTTTCCGTCCTTCACAGGTGGGTGTCGGTGAAGGTGGTGTGTTCCTTAGTCACAGAGCTGAAACCCTTGATGGCATTCATAAGGTCCTCTTCATCCACATACTGAAAAATAAGCCAATTATCATTGGTTAGGACGTTCGCTATCAATAGTATTTGCCATCGATTGATAGTGGTATCAACTTAATATAAAGAGTCCTCAGTAAATATTTTGTTAAAGGCTAATATCCTATGCTCAAAATCTTAAGCCATGGTTTGAGATTGTCTTGCCTTAGGTTTACCTTACTGTAAGAATCACATGTACACACGAACTACGGACTAATCCCAAATGTCATTTGAGTGTTATTAAGTGCTGTATTTTAACTTTCTAAGCCTCAGCTTTCTCATTTGTAAAGTGAGGAGATTACATTTTATGTTTATATTTATATTCATGGATTATGTATATATACACACATGCACATACACACACATATGTTTACACATTTGTATACTTGAGATTTGGTTCAGGGATGCCTGGGTGGCTCAGTCGGTTAAACGCCTGACTTTGGCTCAGGTCACGACCTCATGGCTTGTGAGTGTGAGCCCTGCGTTGGGCTCTGTGCTGACAGTTCAAAGCCTGGAGCCTGCTTCAGATTCTGTGGCTCCTTCTCTCTGCCCCTTCTTCTCTCTCTCTCTCTCTCTCCCTCAAAAATAAATAAACATTAAAAAAAAAAAGATTTGATTCAAACTGTAAGCAGAAGAGACAGAATGCATGGTATTGTGCTTCCCACTCTTACCGCAGTTTGTATTTATTGAATAGGACTAGTAATATTGTTTATAAGGTTATAATGAACAGATTATTTCCAAGTTTTGCATCTTCTAAAGCTTTCACTAAATAGCTTTGGATATTGTCTATTGCGAGTACTGTCAAAAGCAAGCAAAACTGGCAAGATAGTAGAACAGTGAAGAGTGGGGCTTCTGTAATCAAATGATGGTTTTAAGATGCCACTTCCATCAAAAAAATCGCTGTGTATCCTTAGGTAAGGACACACATGCGTCTAAGCCCTATATGTGTTATGTTGTCCCCTACAAACTTGTCCTTTCCCATGTCAAATATGATCAATGAACGATTCCTTAGGTTTCAGCCTGATATAGTGATTCCTGCCATTTAGGTTTTTTTTTTTTTTTTTTTTTTTTGAGAGACATAGAGACAGAGCATGAGCAAGGGAAGGGCAGAGAGAGAGGGAGACACAGAATCTGAAGCAGGCTCCAGGCTCTGAGCCGCCAGCACAGAGCCCGACGTGGGGCCTGAACTCACAGACCGTGAGATCATGACCTGAGCCGAAGTCGGCCGCTTAACCAACTGAGCCACCCAGGCGCCCCTGATTCCTGCCATTTAGAACCTTTAGATCCGGAATGGAGTCACAGAATTCAATGGTCATAACAATATCAAGCAGGCCCACAATTTTAAAATGCACCTTGTAGGTCATTGTCCTGAACAAGCCAAGGCTGTGTAGTTTTCATTGTGATTAGAACCTGGAGCCAGGAAAACTTGCTTTATTATTTGCCATTCGTTAAGAAAGTCTTCATTGAAGCCCTCAACTTTTCAGCGAAGGAAAATTGAGTACTTACATGAGTAGAGGACTGCAAAGGCAGACGCAGACAGTTGGAGGACATAGAGGTGAATCATTCTGCCCCAGAAGAGTAAGCAGAGCAGCTGAGTCCTTAGCTGGCTCTTTCCTAACTAACTACCCCAATGGGACAGCGCTCCAGCAGACATCTAGGTAGTTGGCATAATGCCGAAGGTTGAGGGTTGGTAAAAACCATAGGATTCTATCCATTTCAGCCACTAGGGACTTATAACAAATATTAGATATTAACGAGGTTAACTTTCCAAGAGTCAGTTATTTGTACACTGGACTGAAATTATGAAAGATGAAGTTTATAAACAGTAATACCTTTATTTATCATGATTTTTTGAAAAAAAAAAAAAAGAGCCGTTGAGCCTATTGAAATAAAGACTTTCTTCTCTAACCATAAACCAGAAGGAAAAAGGTGATGCACTTTGTTTTTAGTTGTTTTTTTTTCTTATAAACCAATTCCAATGTTCCCAGTTGCCTTCTGCCTAAGTTAATAGCCTGGTTGTCTCTCCACCTTCTCAATGAATTCTTTTTTTTTAAGCATCTGTTGTTTGCTAAAAGAAGAAGACAAAGTTTCTACCTATCATTATAGGATACTTGGGTCAAAATGCTCAGAGGGAGGCAGAGGCTGTAACCAATAATCTTCTGGGGAGTCGATCAAAGGCTCCGGATAAGGAAATCCAACTCACCAGTCCACTATCGTGGCCCATGATGGTTTCCCACAGCGAGTCATCAATCAAGACTTTCTTGTCCTGAATGTCCATGAGTTGGCTGACACTGCGGTGGAGAGAGCCTTGGGAATAGGTTTGGCTTATTTGGCTCTGACTTGGGATCCGAAGGACGGCTATGCTGCGGTTGCTCCTGATACTGATGGGTGTCCCCGACCTGGGAATTTTGGTATCAGCTAATCCCTGAAAAGAAAGTTGCTGTTGGTGATTACTGTCTAAAGAAAATGGATTTGAAATAGGACAGAAAATTGTGTGTCACACATTGTCAGTGAAGGGAACCCTCCAAATCCTACAGAACAGCTTATCTGGAATACCATGGCCCCTGGCTTTTTCGGTAACGGTGAGATAATAAACTAATAATTGGATTAGACACCAGTGTTCTTAGCACCTACAGAATCCATGTGCCAGCCTTTGGCTCTTGTTCCCTGTAGACAAGGGCTTGCTACATTGCAAAGTGGTGGGGTGAAGGAAGTAGAGGCTGGGTTAACAAAGTAATCCCTTCACGAGTGTCACCACAGAGCCTGTGTCTTGAGATCACTGCTTTTCCCAGAGAAAAGTTAACAATGGTCTCTCATGGTTGCCAACTGAACATGGTTGGATTATATTTTAAAATCCCTGGAAATGTGTAGGAAAATGGACTCTTCCCACCCTCTCTCCTCATTCATATTGTTCTATGCGTTATAAGATTCAGCCTTCAAAATAAAGCAGGCTTGTGGGGCGTCTGGATGGCTCAGGTCATGCTCCCACGGTTCATGAGGTAGAGCCCTGCATCGGGCTCTCTGCAGTCAGCACAGAGCCCACTTCGGATCCTCTGTCCCCCTTTTCTCTGCTCCTCCCCAACTCCCTCCATTTTTCTCTCTAAAAAAATAAACATTAAAAAAATGTAATAATTAATAAGTCACGGGACACCTGGGTGGCTCAGCCGGTTAAGCATCTGACTACAGCTCTGGTCGTATCTCTGTGCTGACGGCTCAGAGCCTGGAGCCTACTTCATATTCTACATCTCCCTCTCTCTGCTCCTTCCCTGCTTACACCCTATCTCTCTCAAAAGTAAATACACATAAAAAAGTAAAACTATTCTTTAAAAAAATTAATAGATTAGCTATGGTATTAGCATCAGAAAGACAAAGGCACTATATGATAAGAACCTAGAATGTGCCTTAAGAAAATCTAGCTGCTCTAAACTTCTGAGGTTTGATTTAGCTGTTCCAATCAATGAAATATTCCCGCTTTTCACTGTGTAGTCAACACATCATGCAAAAGATCATGCATTCATGCAGCACACGGGGTACCTCCAAGTGCATGGTGTAACTTTTTAGGGTAACATTGCTTGACACATCAGACATGTCGGCCACAGAGTCAAACTGGGAACAAATGAGGAGGCATCAGTCAGTGTTTAGAACAAACAAAATTATCATAAAACAAATTCTTTGTGTTTCTCCGACAATAACATAATCATACGATCATTGTGAGATGCATCTCCGGGTGTGTGTGTGTGTGTGTGTATTTCTGCAATTAAAATTGCACGGCGAGCGGAACGTAACAGCTTAGTATTTAAAGTGAGTTCTACTGACATTATTTGTTTAGTGTTGCAGAGCATGAGAGGATCTTCAGGCAAGTGAGTAAATTAAAAGTCAAACCTGCACTTAAACTTAGCTACACTTTGCGCTGTGTGATCTTGAAAATGTGAGCAAATTACGAAAGCCTCTCTCATTCCCTGGTATCTCTGCCCCCGTTTCCTCTGAATTCAGAGTGGAGCCTAAAATCCTTTGCCAGTATGTGTCTGGTGTCAAAGGGTTTCTTACCTATTCAGAGGAGTGCCCGGGGTAGGAGCTTGTCGTGTGTGTGTGTGTGTGTGTGTGTGTGTGTGTGTGTGTGTGTTGCAGGGGTAGCTCTCACTGACCTTCCCAAGTGTAAAAGTCAATCTGAGACCCTGAGCAGTTGAATCCAGTGTGATCCTGTTCAGAATCTTATCCATTTATTCTGGGGTCCATGCATGCAACGACGGCCCTTTATTTTGTTCTAATAATGCAAATTACTCTCTCTTTAGTTTGGTTCACCTTCACTAATACTCTTCTATGTCTCCAACTTTGTGACAACAGCTTACGCTCAAAAGTGTTGTTTTTTAAAGCAACAGAGAAAGACCTGCAAGTACATGTTATTTCCCGGATAGGAGTAGCCCAGCAGGTTCTGGGAACATTGCCCCGGGCCCTGGGACACTCCAGGTTCCACTTGTGTTAAGCCCTCTGGGAGCTGTGACCCTCAGTGCTGAAGATGAGCCAGTGTGGGGGTCCAGAGCCTCTGGCAGCCAGCCAGACCCCACCACCCCTTCCCCTCCTCACACCTCACTTGGCCACTTAGCAAAAGTAACCAGTTGGGAGCCACTCTGCTTTTCCCTGATGGCAAGGGTGTTTCAACTCTTTTGTCTGCCTGTCCCGGTTGACGTCTGTCTGGCCTCAGAAGCAGCTTGGGTTGGGTTTGGCAAGAACTGCAAGGGCTACTCCGCAACGCTTACCTGTGTTTTGTTTTGTTTTGTTTTGTTTCTTATTGCAGTAAGTACACTAACATGAGACCTACTCTCTTAACAGACCGAGTGACAAAGCAGCATTGTTCTCAGGTTCAATGCCGGCGGCAGATCTCCAGAACTTCATCTTGCATCCCTGACATCTTATGCCTGTTAATTAGCGGTTCCCCGTTTCCCTCCCCCAGCCTGGCAGCCACTCTATCTTGCTTCCGTGAATTTGAGGATTTTAGATACCTCATGTAAGTGGAATCAGGCAATCCCCCACCTGTTTTTATTGGCTACAAGACTGTACCCACTGCTTACGGGAATTGGATTATAGGTATTACATTTTTAACTCATTTATGGCTATTCTCAGACTTGATTGTGCATCTGACTCCCCAAGTGCTGGTTGGAACGGCAGATTCTTTGGTTTCTTCCTCATGAGATTCAGGTCCTGCTCCTATATGATGCTGATACTGATAGTTCCTGGGCCTCACTTTGACAAACTAAAGCTCGACAAGACTCAAGAGAACCATGAGCAATGGTACCATCCAGAGTAGCTTCCATTTGGAATGATGTGATTGTTTCTTGACCCCTCAGGTAGCCAGCTGGGCAAACCTGGATTCCTCCTCGGTAAGGATTATGAGGGTGCGATGCCTGTCTGTAGGGTGTGAGTCAGGAGACAGGAGAGTTGATCACTGAAATGAGTTACAGACACTAAAGGTATGTGGATAGGTTTTCTTGGAAGCACACTTCACGTTACAAAATAGATGCACCCAGCAGAGCTCTGGAATTTTCCTTCTGTGTTCTCCATGCACTCTATATACCCCAGAGTTGATTTAGCTGATAGTCCCAAGCTAGATATGTCTCAGGGCTTCTTGGCCCTTGCATGCACTTCTGAATTCCAGAAGTGGGGGTATATCTTTCGTCTAAGAACATGGCTTCCCTGGGGTACCTGGGTAACACACTCAGTTTAGCGTCTGACTTTGGCTCAGGTCATCATCTCATGGCTCGTGGGTTTGAGCCCCGTGTCTGGCTCTCTGCTGACAGCTCCGAGCCTGGAGCCTGCTTCAGATTCTGTGTCTCCCTCTCTCTCTCTGCCTCTCCCCCACTCGTGCTCTGTCTCTCTCTCTCAAAAATAAATATTAAAAAATTAAAAAAAAATGAACACGGCTTCCTCAGAGAGAGAAAGTTACTCTTCAACAAGGGAAAACTTCAAAGTATCTGCTCTTCACTGAGAATCTTCTGATGACTAGACACTGGACGTAAGAAAATGACTGATGGTTTGAATTGGCCACACAGTATTCGTTCATTTCACAAATATTTGATGCCACGCACGGTTCTGGGTGTTGAGGTGCAGCAGTAAATGGCCCACCAAATCCCAACCCTTGGGGAGCTTACATTCTGTTTGAGGAGGCAGACAAATACATCTGGCATGATGTCATGTGGTGAAGGTGCTCCGGAGAAGGAATGGGGGACTGAGAAGCTAGGGAATTCCACTTCACACAGAAGGGGAGGTGCCATCTCTGCAGGCACCTGACTGAAGTGAGAATGTGAGCCACCCAAGAGGAGAGCAGGAGCGATGGCCCTGCCAGAGGAGCTCGATGAGCTCAGGGAGGAAGGAGGCTGGAAGGCCGGAGAGCAAGGAGTGGGGGGTGAGGTGTGGTTGGTGAGAGCTGAGGCCCAGACTATGGGAGGCATTGTCTCCACTTCTTCACCACCAAGTAAGTCACTGTCCCCTGGATGCTCCCTGCCCCCCACGCAAACCATGGGCCTCTAAGGGATGACTGTCCCTCCGTGCCCCCCACTTTCACTACTTGGGCGTCACCATCACCATACACCTTTATCAGTGCCTTAACCACTGTCCGTTGCTGTGACCTGGACAAGTGAAGAGATCTGATGGAACACAATGCTTCTGAGTTGACTCTTCTCTATTTTTTGAAGTGTTAGAACTCAACCAGTTTGACCAGGCTTCCGTGCTTAATTTGGTGCTGCTGTGATTTATAATAAATATATATCTGGTCTTCAGCCCAATTTCTGGCATGGGACTACTGAAACCCTTGGAATTTCTTAAGAGATGAGAGCCACAAAGGTGTCTTTTGTTATGTTAATGAGGCGAATTTTCGGTGGTGGGGTGGGGTGGGGTGGGGGGGAACTACCTAAAGATGGGGGTTGGTTATCAGTAGAACCAACCTTGTGATTAGGGCATAGAAATTTCAGTCCCCCCCACTCCCCCTCAGCCCCCACCTCTAAGAAGGAGAGAGAGACTTTTGAGTTTGAATCAGGAGCCGATGGCCAATGATTTCATCAATTGCTGCTAAGGGATTCGGCCTCCATTACACCCAGCCCCAGGTACCTGTTCCACTTGGTTCTTCCTGAGTTCTCTCCTGCTATCATAAACTGCTGGCCCAGGAAGCTAAAGGTTTCCTCAAATTCCATGAGCCGCTCTAGCAAATTCACTGAACCCAAGGAGAGGTCACTGGAAACTCCAATCTGTAGCTGGTCTGTCAGATACCCAGGTGACAACCTGGACTTGTGACCCAGGTGTCTGCTGTGGAGGGGAGGGGATCGTCCTGTGGAACTGAACCCTTACCTCAGTAAATCTGATACCATCTCTCAGTAGACAGTGTCAGAACCCAGTTGAATTGTAGGCACCCCCCAGGTGTGGGAAAATGGCTTGCTGTGGAAACACTCCCCCCACCCTGGAACTGGGGATCAGAGTTTCAGCTGCACAGGGTGGCTGCTAGCTCATGTAGGACCTTCGTGCACACTGGCGAACAGGTGATGTCTCAGGCAGATGTGGCCCTTCGGACACACGGCTTGGAAAGAAGACCGGTGCCTGGCGGGAATTAGAATTTGCAGGCTTTCCTCCTCCAGGTAGACGCGGCCCCACACCACAGAGGGCAACTTCAGAGTCAGTCACCGTTTCCCCCTTCGACGAGTGCCCTGGGCCAAGATCCCCCTGCACTGCCATTTGTGTGACCTCACCCCCTAGACCTTTGCGTGACCGCCTGTCTTGGGACTGGGTGGTAGGGAGCTATGAGGAGTCACCCATCCTCGGTGCCCCAGAGTGTCACAGCCAGGGGACAAACTGAGCACTGCTGGCACTTTACTCTCTCCCTAGATACGCTGTTTATTGCTAAGCCCCCGAAGTCGCACAGTTATAGAACCTGTAAGTTCCCCCGGTGATTTCAACATATGACTCTTCCCCGCCATCCCCTGATGGACAATGCAGGGCAGAAGTATTCAGCCCGGGTTGTACCTTAGAATCACTTTTGGAGTTAAAAAAAAGAGAATACCATTCCCGAGGCCCCGCCCCAAAGTGGCGAAATCAGAGCTTCTGGGATGAGGCCCAGACAATGGTATCTTTAAAGCTTCCCAAGTGTCTTCATCCACTTGCGCTGCTTGAAGAGCCTCTCATCGACTGGGTGGCTTCTAAACAACAGAAATTATTTCTCAGGTCCTGGGGGCTGGGAAGTTCAGGATCAAAGGGCTGGCAAATCCAGAGTCTGTTAGGCGCCTGCTTTGCGGTTCACAGGTAGGGTCGTCTTCTCGCCGCGTCCTCACATGGAGGAAGGGACAAGGAGGCTCTGGGGGCCTCTTTTAGAAGGTCACTATTAGCCTCCCACGGTCCCCATATTTTGTCAAACGTTACTGTCATCTAGCCCCTTGTTATTACGACTCTAGAGACATTTCCCTCTACAGGAACACGGGAAGTATCCTAGCCCGGGGAGAGGGAAACGGGGCCCGCCTTCAGAGACATACCACATGCGTTTCGCCCGGTGGATAGACACTCAGTGGAGACATTCTCTTCTGAAGAGGTACCAAGGGAGGTCTCTCTCTGATATATGGTTCTTTGTGGATTTTTCTTTGTAGTATCAGAGACAGAAAAATGGCCAACAAGATCAAGCCCAGCATTGCCATTAACACGATGAACCATAACTGGCTGTAGAACTCCGTGCTTTTCCTCCCCGAGCCTGTCTTTTCTCCAGGAGTCGTCAGAACCAGGCCTGCAAAACCCAGGGGGCAGAAGAGGGAGATGTTATTTCAGAAGGCAGTTTCGTGATCCCTCGCCCTGTCGTTCGGTAGTAAATTGGAAAGGAGTTTAAAGCAGTTTGTCTCATGGTGCTTGTTCGTGCTTGTGTTCAGGCCGGGAAACGGAGCCGGGCGTCTTCAGGGGCAAAGCATACAGCCCTCAGGAGACCTTGCTGACGCTCCTCAGGATAGAAATCACTGCTGCCTTTGCAAGTTTCCTGGGAAAGCCAGGGGGAGGAGGAGGAGGGGACTTTTAAAGGGGGTTACCGAGTAACCTTGAGGAATGCCTGCTTCACCCTCGCGTGCCCTGAGAGCAAAGCTTTTTCTTGGGCGATGGATTCTGGTGAGGGGCCGGGCTGACAGCACTGCTGCAGAGACCCTATTGGTCACACAGTCAGTGCCGAGGACATCCGGGGTCCCCTCACTTCATGCAACGGCCCGTTCCTGAGAAGTTCTGTGCAAACTGGATTTGGAACATTGGGCCCCGTTGTCTATTGTGATGTAAACAGCCTATGCTTGTCGACATGTTGTCTCTATATTTCTGGTACCCTGGCCTCTCAGTGATGTGGCCAAAGCTCTGCAAGTCATCACTCAAGTAGCCTCAGAGAGCAATAGGGCCACTCACACCGGACTTCTGGGTACTGGGGACGGTTCAGTGGACGCACTTCTCTGCACACGGAGCTAATCACAGAAGCTCATATTAACGGAGCATTCACCTGCCCTGTGCATAATAGGGAGGAAGGACGGAGAGTCCCACTGCTATCAAGTCTGTGGGTGTGGGGGAAGCTGGGATGAGCCGGGCCAGACAAGAGAGAGCCTCATAGGGGACGCTGCGGGACAGCCCGAAGCAGGGAAATCAAGCGGACTGAGCAGCCGCAGGTGTCAGAGGTCATCGCCAGGGGGCTGCTGAACACTCTGGGCCGAAAGGAGGAGGAGAAAGGACAAGAGCCAGGAAGAAATGTGTTTTGTTTTGCAGAACGAACCATTCCAGCCCAGGAAACAGCCAGCTAGGTGTTTCGCCGGAGAGCCCCGCACTATGTGCTGACAGCCCCTTACGCGAGCCACTTGGAGCAGGACTGGATGAGGACCTAGGCAAAAAGCCCCCTGGGTCTTCTCCAAGTTCTTGAGCTCATAATAATGCTAAGATCTCTTCCTCTGGGCGGAGTTTTCTGCCAGGTTTTGAGTGCCCGATATTTGCCCTGGCACGTTGACGTGCCTCTGTAAGGTCCCTGTCCCCACCCCTTAATATACTCAGTAAATCTTCCTGTACTAACCCCATGGGGAGACAGAGCGAGCTCCCTATCTCCTTACTTGTAACAAACAATTAAAAAAAAAAAATTCTTCGATTTCAACACTTCCTCTGGTTGTGTTCAATCCGATGCAACCCAGGAGGCGAACCCTTGAGTCGGCCCGGGCCGGCTCGGAGTCCGCGCATGCGCGCCGCAGAAGTGCAGCCCGGTGCGCAGCCGCAGACAGAGAGCGGCTCTTCCAAAGCAAACGCTCACGGCCTAGAGGACGACGTGCGAACAGACACAGTCGCAAGTGCCTCTTCATTCCTCGGACAAACTCCCCCTTCCCACAACCTCAAGGACTGGGTGCGCCTGCGGGACCCCTGGAACCCACATTTTCAGTGGAAGGGAAGGGGGGAGCATCAGAATTGGAGTAGGAGAGTTTAAGAGAGGGAGAGAAGGTGACCGAGACTACATTTGGAGCTCTGTAAGAGGAGAAACCCTACTTTGCTAACCCGAACCCGACTTCCCACAGCTCTGTGGTTAAAAACCTCACTCTGGGGGCTCCTGGGTGGCTCAGTCGGTTAAGTGGCCGACTTCAGCTCAGGTCATGATCTCGCGTTCTGTGAGTTCGAGCCCCGCGTCGGGCCTGGGATGACGGCTCAGAGCCTGGAGCCTGTTTCAGATTCTGTATCTCCCTCTCTCTCTGCCCTTCCCTTGCTCACGCTCTGTCTCTATGTCTCTCAAAAATAAAAAATAAAAAAAAAAAAACACTAAAAAAAAGTAAAAAAAAAAAAGCTTTAAAAAAAAATAAAAAAATAAAAACCTCACTCTGCCCCTCTGGGCCTCTGCTTCCGGGTCTCCACCATGAAGGGCTGGAGTCAAAGCGTTGCCAAGTTCCAGCAGGCAGGAATCCCCCTAATTAGGAATCCGTGTGTGTTATTTGAATAAAGAAAACAAACAAGCAAAACGACAACAACAAAAAACCCACAAAAAACCACCTTGGTTATTCACTGGAAGAATTGAATTTCCTCTGTGTGGCACTGGGCTGTGACTCCAGACACTGATCTGGTGGGCCCAGTGGACCCCTTGCTTGGGAGGACACAAGGGAATGCAGGGCAGCCTGCCTGAGGGAAGCCTCAGAGAGAAAACAGCCCTCAGACCAGGAGGAGGGAAACGAGGCTTGCGAGACTTTCGTGCTCCAGGCTGCCTCAGGCAAGGGAAGAGGAACATTTTAGAAGTGACATCATAAAATTAAAACTGACTATGGAAATCAGGTGGACAATACATCTCGGAATTTTCCATATCTTCTCACGTCCTCAGCGTTACTTCTCTCATCAATGGAAACCGCGCTTTGTATTCGGGAACCGAATATAGGTTTCCCCTCTTTTGGGGAGAGTTTACAAGCAAAGAAAATCAGGACGATGTGTCTTTATCCCTTCTCCCTCTCTTTTTTTTTTTTTTCAAAGTCCCTTGGATTTTAAGGGACTCCACCCATCAAGTGCGAGCTTCAGGGTTGAGGCAGGGAACTCCAGTGGTTGAGCCCGGACTTCAAGGAAAATCCCGACCCAGAACTAGTGTCAGAGGACATTCCTCCCGTGGGAAAGAACTTCCCCCTGATCGAGGAGACCCGACTGGCTGGATTTGGAGGTGGATCAATCTAAGTTATGTGGGTTTTACTCAACTCGTGATCCTAGTCCCTTCTATCCGAATCATTGGGCGGGGCTTGTTTATTTTAATTTATTTTTAATTTTTCAAATCTGATTGCAGTCGACACACAATGTAAGGGACAGGGCTTGTTGAAAGACCAGATTCCTGGGCCCTACCGACTCTGACTCTCTGCCTCGGGCCTGGGAAACTATGTAAAAACAAGCCCAGGAGATGATCCGTGCACACACTTAAATTTGAGAACCGCCGCGAAGGAAAAAGGGTGGGGCCAGGAGTCCGCAGAAGAACCACGTTCAAATTCTCGTCTTAGCCAGGAGCTGGCGGGGCGCTCTCGGGTGAGTTCTGGCGTCCCTTCGCCCACTCCGCTTGTGGACACATTGGAGTTGCTAAAAGAATACCAAATGAAGTCAACTCTATCCCACGGCTGCTATGACATGAAACCAGAGGGACTATGTGGAAGGGACTGTTAGGTGTTGTAAACAAATTTTACACAGCATCCAGACATGTGAAGTCTGAAAATAGAGAATCCTATTTTTTCTTTTTTTTTTTTTTTTAGCAATTGAAATTATCCTTGATAACAATGTATATGTTTACCTGTGTTCCCACATTTTTGGGCATTTGTAGTTTAAAATAACTATGCATGCATACCAAATTTGATATAGCATTAGTTACTACAATTTAAAATAGGGTATCAGTCCCAGTTCTGTCCCGATGGTAAAGACCTGGCATTTCTCTAATTCGCCCTTTGAAATCATAAACTATTACGTATGTTAGGTTCAAAGATTGCGGGCAGAACTCAGTTTAAAGGATTCGCCACAAACATTACAGTTCATGTCTTCAGCTAAATCACTTGGTAATGGTAATCGGTCATCATCTTTTACAGAGAATGCAAGAGAAGAATCTCCCAAATTCACCATTTTAGGCTCTGAATCTGCAATATTATCACTATGATCAACACAAATTGGCATTATGTTTTCTCTTCCTCTGATCTCTTTTCTCTGACTTCCTCTATAAATCACTTTGTTTTAAACTAAACAAAGTCCTATAGCTCTTTTTTGAGAGGATTTGTGGCTAGGAAAGAATTTAGTCATAGCTCTGTGTCTACAATTCAATGACTTGGTATTTTTTAAAAATTTTTAATGTTTATTTATTTTTAAGAGAGAGAGAGAGCGGGGGCTGGGGAGGGGCGGAGAGAGAGGGAGACACAGAATCCAAAGCAGGCTCCAGGCTCTGAGCTATCAGCACAGAGCCGGATGTGAGGCTCAAACTCACAGACCGCGAGATCATGACCTGAGCTGAAGTTGGACGCTTAACCAACTGAGCCACCCAGGCGCCCCTTACTTGGTATTTTAAGAGTACTGTATACCCAGGGTGCCTGGGTGGCTCAGTCGGTTGGCTTCTGACTTCCGTGCAGGTCATATCTCATGGTTTGTGAGTTCAAGCCCCATGTCAGGCTCTCCCTCTCTGTCCCTGCTCTCTCTCTCTCAAAACAAAATATTAAAAAGATTTTTTTAAAAGAGTACTCTATATCCTAACTCTTTACCTAATGTAATTTCCATGAGAACTTAAAAGAATTGTCTCTAACAGTTACTTCCATGTAGTCTATGAACACATTAGCACAAGGATGTATAAACAAACATATATTTGTTTCTTTCCCAAAATGAATAGGTTCTATATTAAAAATAATATGGGTTAAATGTTTACCAAATCCGGTGGAGGTATCATATTGGACCAAAGGTGACTTAACGCTTCCTTCCTCTGTAGTGCAGATGACCTGGAGAAAGAAGGCTAGAAAAAAAGTACAAGACTCAGTCATTCCACACCTACAAATAGTGGGCAGACTTTTAGAAGACCAATGTATCATAGCATGGGAAAGTCAGAACAGCTTCTCAGTGCACGTTGTGAGGTTTTATCTTTTATACACACTTATTTCTAATTTTCGAATTACCAAGAAAAATAGCTATAGTTAGTGTAATAATAGTATATATTTACAAGTAGCAGAACTGAAGAAGAAGGTCAGAGTTTGTAGAGCAAAGAAAAAGAGTGATCAGAAGAGTAAAGGATAATACACAGTGTCTCTTATTCTGCGTATGGTCTAAACCTGTTCCGGTAAAACTCACAGGCGCACTTCCCACTACGTGACCCAAAATTTCTTTCTACATTTCAGTTTAAAAACCAACCAGGAGAAGAACATATAATGAACAGGGAGACAGTTTGGTTTTCAAAGGAAAAGGATTGTTGTTTGAAGAATGGATACCAAGGTTGGTTGGGGAAAGCCCTCACTCAAGGTCTAAGAGTTGGAGAGCGGCATTGCCTCATCAGCCTCTATTCGGAGGCTGTGGAAGTGCCGAGATAAACCTCTGAAGTCCCTGAAAGTGCATTATTTCAGGAAACCCACTGACTACCTGTGGGAGCTATTCGTCTTACGGACACAGCCTGTCCTGGAGTCTTTTTCCTTCGTGGGGATACTCACGTCACACAAAGGCAGTGCTCGCCTTCCGACTGCATCATAATGGCAACACGTCACGCAGAAAATGGGAAGGGAGATCTTATTTACTCGGAGTTGCAACATTCCCACAAGAAGTGGCACTTCCACCCGGACATTTTAATGAGGAGCACCTGCTGGTCACCTTTCAGACTGACTATCTCATAAAGCTGGGACATGGGTGCCTGACACACTACAAAACAGGAGTCAGAAACTAACTTTTGTCCGCCATCCTTGGTATGTAGAGGGTGGTGTCGAAGCCACTGTACACACGCTGGCCTCCATCGGTCACCACGAACTCCTTCAGCGGGCCGTTCAGAAGGAAGGAGCCGCTCCAGTCTACACGCACCAGAGACAAATTGCTGTCCACCAAAAACGGGGCTCGGTACTGGGGCACTGTTGGGAGAAAGTTGTATATTCTGAAAATGGTTACCTCAGGGGTTGGCCCCTGGATGGCTCAGTTGGTTAAGCATCTGACTCTTGGCTTCAGTTCAAGCCATGATCTCATGGTTCATGAGTTCGTGCCCCACATTGGACTCTGTGCTGCCAGTGCAGAGCCTGCTTGGGATTCTCTCTTTCTCCTTCTCTCTCTGCCCCTCCTGAGCTCTCTCTCTCTCTCTCAAATAAACAAACTTAAAAAAAAATTAAAACTGATTTTCTTGGAGTGTGTGTGTATCTTTTATTTTATTTTATTTTTTAATGTACTCTCTATACCCAATGTGGGGCTCAAACTTACAACCCCAAGATCAAGAGTCACATGCTCTACTGACTCAGTTGGCCATATATATACATACATACATATATATACATATATATATATATATACACACACACATATATGTATATATATATATATAACACCTCACCCCAAAATTGGCACTTCATACTTTACTCAGTGTTTTAAGAATACCCTGGCATTGGGATGAAAATAAAACCAATGGGAACATGTACGAAATGCTTTCTCAGCAACGTCGCATCTGCTTTCCCCCCCCAAAAAAAAAAGTGAAAAGCAGTGTTTTATGAAATAAAACTATTAACATACAATGGTTGTGCTCACTAACATAACCCTGGAGCTCATATTTTGTTGCATTTTCCTTCTTTTAACGGCTGAAGTATCCTTAACACTATTAACTACAGTAGATTGCTATTTTTCATATCAAATCAATATTTATTGCTACAAAGCCCCAAGGACTAGATGAAGTTAATATATTTTTTTTCTCCAAACTAAACTGCTTAGATGGTGAATTATGCCCTTTTGGCACCCATTTATTTTTAAAGCTTTTTTTCTTGAACCGTTAGTTTGTTTTCTAAGATAGTTAAAAAGCCTTGCAAATAGCAATTCGAGTATAATAATTCATTGGCCTGACTAATCAATCAATAGCATAGTACATTAGTATATAATCGAGTTCAGGTCTCCTAAGTATTATATCAGATATAGCAGCAACTTGGTGTGCATTTTACAAACATGTTCTTTTTTCATTTTTCAGCTCCTTACTAAAACAAAGAAAAAACAATCCTTAACTGAGGCTCATCTTTTAAATGAATAATTTTTGCAGAACAAATGAAGGGTTACCATATCATCTTGTCAAGTCAGAAGAGATTTATTTTATGAGATCTCGTTTTCTCCAAAATAATCAATACATTTGTAACAGCATTAAGATCCATCCATATACTAAATTGGCTTTTAAGAAAAGAAAAAGTGAGTGGTGGAAATAAATTGGATATCCCTTTTTCTTTAGAAATTAAACCCATCTGTTGCTGATGTTAGGAAATATAACAAAATAAGGAATAGTTATACATTTGTGATCACAAGATTTAACCACGAAGCCAACTTTGATTCTTACTTTCAAAGCAAGACCTTTTCATAAAACTATAAGAAACTATTTCTGCAAATACCAAAACAAGAGCTATCAAATCCTCTTTTTTTAATTTTTTTAAGTTTATCTATTTTTGAAAGAGAGAAAGAGAGAGCATGCATGCATATACACAAACACACACAAGAGAGATGGGAGGCAGAGAGTGAGGGGGAGAGAGAGAGAGAGAGAGAGAGAGAGAGAGAGAGAGAGAGAGAGAGAGAGAATCCCAAGCAGGCTTCATGCTGTCAGCACAGAGCCCGCTGCAGGGCTCGATCCCATGAACCTTGAGATCCTGACCTGAGCCGAAATCAAGAGTCGATGCTCAACCGACGAGCCACCCAGGTGCCCCTCAAACCCTCTTTTAATATCTGTTTTCCAGTACAAATGTTGCCTAATGGAACGTCCCCTGCATCATAACCACACAGATAAAGATGAGGTTTGTAAATAGTATAAAAATAGAAAGCTAGGATCTCTGAGGAAAGAGTGATTGAACAATCAAAATAACCAAGAATGATGGATTTGGAGATAGAAAATGGGAACGGCTACAATGCCCCTTGCACCTGATGTGTTTTATCTCATTTGGTCTTCAAAACCATCTTGGAAGAGTTAGTTCCTAATTTTTCAGGTGAGAAAACTCAGGTTCAGAGAAGCCAAGTAACTTGCTTAATGTCAGTGACCGGTAGGAGATCAAGGGTCTTAACCCAGACCTACTAAGCATAAAGCCCATGCTGTTTTGTCATAATCAATACACATTTATTCAAAGGAGCACAGTTTACTAATTCAGTTTATATATACACTTCAGTGGTAGCTGACTCATCCTGACTGATACATACTCAGAAATTTTGTGAGTTGATTACTAAACCCAACCATTAGTAAAATGTATATTATGTAAACTGAAATAAATGATACTAAAACAAAGATAATAAACACTCAATATTCATAACTCCTAAATGGTTTTGCTACATTGTATTATTATCTATGCTCTCGAGGTGGCTTATGTCTCGTGTGTCCGGATGGTGGAAATATTACAGAGGAGGGCACCGCTAGTCACCTCTTCCCAGCTCTGCGTTCATTGGAAAATTGAAATCAGCCATGGTGGGCGTATTTACACCACGGAAACTGGCAAGTGCTTCCAATCAGACATTTTTCTCTCAAGAAGGCCAGCAGTTAACTATACCTTCCTTCTGTTCTTGTGCTGAGGATGTAGTTGAGGCAGAGGGGGCTGAATGCATTGCTAATACCTCTCCAGACCCATGTTTCTATAAAATTACAAACTCTATTTTCTTTCTTTTCTTTTTTTTTCAACAATTTATTGTCAAATTGGTTTCCATACAACACCCAGTGCTCATCCCAACAAGTGCCCTCCTCTGTGCCCATCACCCACTCTCCGCTCTCCCACACCCCCCTCTCCCCTCAGTTTGTTCTTAATATTTAAGAGTCTCTTATGTTTTGTCTCCCTCCTTCTCTGTGTCTTTTTTCCTTTTGACTCTTCCCCTCCCCCATGGTTTTCTGCTAAGTCTCTCAAAATCCACCTACGCGTGGAAACATATGGCATCTGTCTTTCTCTGACTGACTTATTTCACTTAGCATAATACCCTCCAGTTCCATCCATGTTGCTACACATGACCAGATTTCATTCTTCCTCATTGCTGCGTAGTATTCCATTGTGTATATATACCACATCTTCTTTCTTTTTTATTATAATAGTTTTTTTTCAAACTGGTTTACATATAACACCCAGTGTTCATCCCAACACGTGCCCTCTTTAATGCCCATATCCATTCGTCAGTTGATGGACACTTAGTCTCTTTCCATGATTTGGCTATTATCGAAAGTGCTGCTACGAACATTGGGGTACACGTGCCCCTATGCGTCAGCACTCCTGTGTCTCTTGGGTAGATTCCTAGCAGTGCTATTGCTGGGTCATAGGGTAGTTCCATTTCCATTTTTTTGAGGAAGCTCCATGCCGTTGTTCAGAGCGGCTGCACCAGTTTGCATTCCTACCAACAGTGCAAGAGGGTGCCTGAACAAACCCTATTTTCAAAGTACTTTGTGGTTGGTATTTCTGCTCCACATTTTTTTTTCTCTTCTGGTGTACTTAATGAGTTAAAAGTAGCATGAATAGTGTTTGAAAACCCATATGATCGAGGCACCTGGGTGGCTCAGTCGGTTGAGAATCCGACTCGGTTTCAGCTCAGTTCATGATCTCACAGTTCGTGAGTTTGAGCCCCACATTAGGCTCAGTGCTGCTGGTGCAGAGCCTGCTTGGGATTCTCGCTCTCTCCTTCTCATTCTGTTCCTCCCCTGCTTGCTCGCTCTCTCAAAATAAATAAATAAACTTAAAAAAAAAAAAAAAGAAAACGCATATGCTAGCCGGTCATTTATTGTATTTTTCACATCTGTGGATCCAGTAAAGTAAGTGGATGGAGCGAGACTTTTCTCCCTTGGTGCTACTCCAATTTGGAGTCACTCCTTCAATGTAAAGGAAGAACAGAAAACAAGGAAATCTGTTTTATTTTTTATTTATTAATGTTTATTTATTGTGTGTGAGGGAGAGAGAGAGAGAGCAATCATGGGAGGGGCAGAGAGAGAGACAGAGAGACAGAGAATCCCAAGCAGGCTATGTGCTGTCAGTGCAGAGCCTGATGCAGGGCCCAAACTCACAAACCGTGAGATCACGACCTGGGCCAAAATCGAGTCAGACACAGTCGACCGAGCCACCCCAGCTCTTACTTTAACTCTTTAACTCTTACTTTAAAAATTGCAGATGCCAAACCCCGAAGATGAGATTGTAATCTGATACAACGTGGCTGGAAAGCCAACTTGCAGTAAGTATCCAAAGACTAAAATATTCCCAGTCGTGATGTAGTGTATTCCCTGAGTCAAAATTTAATTTGGAGATAATCAGACATTTGAAGATTGGTACGCAAAGAAATTTCTCATCGCATTTATAAAGAAAAATATCAGAACTCAAAGGCCCAACAATTCGTATGATGGAAAACTATATAGCCATTCAACTTGGTGGTTACAGTGTTTTTAATGTTATGGGAAATGCAAGTAAAATAATGTTGAGAATAAAAAGCAGACTATGGAATTTTCATTAGAGTGTGATCTCAGACACGTAATAAAAACGGTTCATGAGGAAAGGATTAAAGGAATACCTCATGCCAAAATACGAACGTGGTTGCCTCTGGGTGGTGGGATTCTGGGCAGGACTGGCTTTACAGGCATGTGACTTGCACAGCTGCACAGGGCCCCTCACGTAAAAGAATCAGGGACTGAGTTTGATGCTCTGGGGTCACTGTCTTGAAATTTTTACTGATTTTTGAACAAGGGACCCCATACCTTTTCTTTCCACTGGGCCCTGCAAACAATGCAGCTGGTTCTAATTTTAAGCACTTGTTTTGTTCTTATTATTTTTGGTATTTTTCTTTTTTTTTTTTTTTTAAGTTTATTTATTTAAGGAATCTCTACACCTAATGTGGGGCTCGAACTCATGACCCGTGAGATCAAGAGTCACCTGCTCTTCTGATTGAGCCAGTCAGATGCGTTGATTTCGTATTTGTCTTTTTTTTTTTTTTTTGATGTATATTTATATTTGAGAGAGAGAGAGCAGGAGCAGGGGAGGGGCAGAGAGAGAGGGAGACACAGAAGCCAAAGCAGGCTCCAGGCTCTGAGCTGTCAGCACAGAGCCCGACGCGGGGCTCGAACCCACAAATCATAAGATCATGACCTGAGAGGAAGTCAGCCTCTTAACCGATGGAACGACCCAGGCGCCTCTGTCATTTTTAAACAGTATACATATAGGCCTTATAAATCCCGAAAAGAAATTATTTTATAGAAATGTAATGACGCCTCTCCTTAATTAATTAGTAAATTGCCCTTCTGTTTTTCTTGACATTGAGTGCCGTATCTCAATGCTTTCTGGAAATGCTTTCTGGATTATTCCATGTAACTTGAAAAGTAAAGAAGTGCAAATAAAAAACAAACAAACAAATATCAACCCAAATCTCCAGAGTTTGTCTTTGTCCATCCTTGTTTGATTTCCTCTAAATTGCTTTTCACCCCATCGCTACATGAAAAATCTTCCTAAATTTGTACTTAATCTTCATGTTATTAAATCCAGTGGACATTCCACCCCCTTGCCCCGAATAGTCATCTTCATTGATGTCTCAGTGGTATTCAGTGCAATTGAACACTCGCTCAACCCTTTAAAAAAGTCAGTTGCCCTACTTTTCGTAAGAAGGCTCTCTGGCTGGTGGTGGCACAGTCACTCCTACTCACATTCTCTTTGGGTGATGAAGCTGATCCATTCAGAAGCCGTGCTGCCCACCTCATTGTGGGCCACCACCCTCAGCTTGTAGGTGGTGTAGGGCTGGAGGTCTCCAAGGCTGGCTGTCTGCTCCGGCCCCACGTACTTTGTCTCTGTGTGGCTGGGAGTGCACGGAGTGGCTAAATCCAGGGGGCAAGCCGCGGAGAGTTGAAGCTCATAGCTAAAACGAGAGAGCAGGCAATCGGGTTAGTTTAACTTTCGTTTAAATGGGGTATATTTTGTGAGGAGACGTTTGGCTTTTGGGGAACTATGAGCTCTTTCAGATTTCCATTTGTGGGAAACTGCTCTCGGAAACACTTTATTTAATGCCTTTGGAAATGAGCAGCAGATGCAACCAGAGAAGCGATAAGAAAAGTCACATGTGTACACATGTTGCTGTCCAGCCAGCAACTAGCAATCCTTGTTGGTGGAGATAAGAGATTCCTCTCTTTTCAGAGAAGAGCGATAAAAGTGTTCTCCTCTGTTGAAAATAAAGAATATCTTTTTTTCAAGTAAATAAATAAATAAATAGATAAATAAAAACCAAATAAACAGTATCTTTTGTTCCAGACTATTTTGAATGAGATCCCTCCTTTGTTTTTTTCAGACAGTGGTTCCTTACAGCATTTTAAATTAGATCTGATTTAACCACAGAAGTTTCTTGTGTACCAGCCGAGGCCCAGAGAATGAATAATTCCAAGGAACCATGAGGAGGAGCCTACTCTTCCAATGAATGCAAACACAGTGCACTGTCTTTCTTATTTAAAGACAATGTGGGGTTCACTTTTCTATCATTAGCTGATTTTATGATTGAAACACTTCGCAGGGAACATAACAACTCAAGTCAATTTATGTGTCTATTTTCCTATAGGTATTTTTTTCAATAAGCAAGCCTTCCTTGGGCAGACCTGGGTAGCTGTAAGTCTGTACGCATGTCTTAGGTTGGCTTATTCATCCTTCTGTCTGGCCCACTACCTTTGAATGACACCATTGGGGAACAGAGGAGGACTCCACTGGAAGGAAGCTGTCCTTGAAGACAGAGTCTGGATTTTCGGAGAAGACAGCCCTGAGGGTGGAGCAGGATGAGTTCTCAGCTCTGCCATTGGCCCTTTGCTGCAACAATTGAAGCAAGTGCAGGCCTCCACCCCAATGGAGTATGTAGTGAAGGGCTGCAGGCCGTGAAGAGTCTGCTGGGTGGCCATGCCTTCGGAGAGCTGGAGGAAGTCAAAGGACACAAGGTGAGGCAGTGTCACAAATCACAGACAGCAGAGAAATGTTTATCATGTATCCCACCTCCTGTGAAGGGGGCGCCACGCTGGGTCACCTGGGCGATGCACTACAGCATTCTGCACAGTATTTACCTTCAAGGATTTGCCAGTCCAGTTGGAGAGTCGTAACGTAAACATTCAAAAAATGTAATGGTATAACAGAAGTTTGAGGTTACAAGCACAATATTATTTATCATCATAGAAAGATATTAGAATATGGCACAAAACACACAAAATATATTTCCTTAAGTTTTTATTTAAATTCCAATTAGTTAACATATAGTGTATTATTAGTTTCAAGTGTACAATTTAGTGATTCAACACTCTCATACATCACTCGGTGCTCATCACAAGTGCCCTCCGTAATCCCTGTTACCTGTTTCACCCACCCCCCACCCACCTCCTCTCTGGTAACCATTGGTTTGTTTTCTATAGTTAAGAGTCTGTTCTTGGTTTGCCTCTCTTCTTCTTTCCCCCAGGATCATTTGCTTTGTTTCTTAATTTCCACATGTGAGTGAAATCACATGATATTTGTCTCTCTCTGACTGACTTATTTTGCTTAGCATAATACTCTCTGGCTCCACCCACGTCATTGCCAATGGCAAGACTTCCTTCTTTTTTATGACCAAGTAATACTCCATTGTGTATATATATATATGTATATACACACATACATATATATGCCAGATCTTTATCCATTCATCAGTTGATGGATATTTGGGCTTTTTCCATAGTTTAGCTATTATAGATAATGCTGCTATAAACATCGGGGTGTATATATCTCTTTGAATCAGTATTTTTGTATCCTTGGGTAAATACCTACTAGTACGATTGCTGGATCGTAGGGGAGTTCTATTTTTAACTTTTTGAGAAACTTCCATTCTGTTTTCCAGAGTGGCTATACCAGTTTGCATTCCCACTAACAGAAAACACACAGAATATTAATCAAATTCTGTGGTCCTCAGAATAATGCCTTTTCAAAAACAAAATTTGTATTTGAATTATATTTCTAGTCAGTATTCACTAAGGTCCATGTTTTGTCATTGTTACCTACATGTAATTCGGGGGCCAAAAATTCCCTCAAATCCATGTTAGGGTGGGTATTTAAGAGCTTGAGAGTCCATCTTTTCCTCAGAGGGTGTTGGCTTATATGAAATGTCATAGCCTTTTCCTCAACCATCTTTGTTGCATTATGAACTTTTTGGTTTATTTGGAGCACATATTTTATCTCATTGTGGTTTCATTAAGAACTCTTTGGAACAAAAGTGTTCAGAAACTGGAAAACGAATTTCCACAGTGACATAAGCAACATATAATTAAGAAGAGTTATCTGCTATTTAAAAAATGCATACGATGCACTCCAAATATAAATTATTTTAGTTTATTAATATTATCATTTTATAACCGTGGATAATCAAGGGTTGATTATATTTACATCATCTATATTTATTGAATACGAAGCCCTGTAGAAAATATGCTAATATTCCTTTAACATTCAATACAAGACTTCTTTCCTTGCAAGTTATTTTTTGAAATCGTGTTTCAATACCTGGCACTTTGGGTTCAGAGGATTTCTCCATACTTTTACCCAAACTGTTCCTTAAATTGGTCTAAATAATTTATAATATCAGTGGGATCTGCACAACTTGTCCATGATGGTTTTTTATGAACAAAGTGTCATAATCTTCACTTATTCACGAGAAACGCGAGAGTGGTATGCACTGTGCAGCAGGAAAGAGACTTCATCCTACGGGCTCTCAGTGTCTTTGTATAAATAATGAAGGAGCTGATCTCATTGGCTATTAGGGTCCCTTCAGCCAGTGACTTTGTTAAAACACAATGTGAAAGATGATTTCCCTCACCTGTCCATTGTGTTTCTCCAATGTGCCCCAAACGTGCCAAGACAAAAACAGTGGAGCAAGAGTTATGCTGGCCAAGTTACTCTGCTCTCTCCCAAAGCGCTGGAACTTTCTCGAAGTCACCAAAAGAAAGACTGAGCTTTCAGTGTTCAGTTTTCAGCTTTCAGTTCTCAGATATTTGCTCATGCCAAAATGGGGATTCCAAGGATAGTCTTTGCTCTATTTTTTCTTTCTCATATTAACATTTACACCGCTAATAATGGCCATTTGTCGACCCCTTATGTATGCCATGACTTTTTTCTAAGTAAACTAATTGTCACTAAAGTCTTGGGTTTCTTATATTTGGGGAGTCTTTAATACCTTTAGCACCTCTCTCCCTGAATATTTACATATTTTCTGTATGTTTCCTAACACTTTTTCTCAGATGGATCTTTGTGCTAAGTTCATGATGGTCAACTGAAAACAGATGGGTAAGAAAGGAGGATCAAGGAGAAGAAAAGTCAAGGGCACCATAGTTTATTTTTAAAGAATCAACCAGTCCAAGAATTTTGTTCTGCATGCTCTGCTACTCACCACGGTCTCTGCCCCGCTGGTGTTGGAGAACAATCTGTAGAGACTGACGATTCCGTTGGGCTTCCCAGGGGCGCTAATGTTGACCACTGCTTGGGTGGAAGAGACTTTATGGAACCTCGGGGCTCTGAGACCTTCTGGGGGGGCAGGCCCAGTTCTACACCACGTCCAGCTACTGGAGGCTTTTCCTGCTGAATTCACTGCCCAGACCTCCAAAGAGAAATCAACAAGACCACTCAAAAGCAAGGTAGCCTCAGGCTGAAAGAAAAGTTGGCAACCAAAAGCAACCAAACGCGACAGAATATGATAAACTTTGATCTTGCACCTTTGTAATCACAGAGGAAATCAGGTCCTTCCTCTTTCTGCCTTTGACCATTTGAACACAAAGGGGGCTAATTAGAGGCCCTAATTTCAGAATGCAGCAGGCTGGTTTAAGCCTAATGAGGAACTGCTCATTTCTGTGTGTGAGGTGTCAGTTTCTGCAACCTGAATGGACCTGCAGACTACACGAAACTCAGCATTTCTTAAACACCGTCCCCACCAAATCTGCATGAAAATTAAATTTTCCTTTCATCAAGGAGGGAATAAACATATGGAAGGATGTATAATCTTATTTATCAAGAACCATTTGTATAATTAAACACGAATATCCTAAAAGGTTGCCTTAGGTCATCATTTGCATGAGTAAGTAATTTGTAGAATGTCAGGTACAATAGACAGAGTAGATGGATGTGTGAGTGTATAGGGTTAAATTAGGCCCAATAACAGCCAACTACACAGTGATCAATCAGAATGATAGATCTAAATGGCAATACAAGAAGACTATCTGTGTGTTTAGGAGTAGGAGTATTCCTTAGTAAGCTTTCATGGTGTGCAAATCTAACTTCAGGAAATTTCTTTCTCATTCAGTGTCTCCTACAATAGATAGTAGATTATCTATTCTTTCTTTCTTTCTATCTATCTATCTATCTATCTATCTATCTATCTATCTATCATCTCTCTCTCTCTCTCTATCATCTATCATATATATAATAGATTATCTATCATCTATCTGCCTAATATCTATCTATCTATCTATCTATCTATCTATCTATCTATCATCTATCTATTTGTTCTGAGCTTTTAAAGTCTGGAAAACTTGTTTGATTCTATATGTTCCAGGGATGCAGTGTTAAAAAAGCATGCAGAACATTCAAAATAGGAGATGCTTAGAAACCAACTGTAGTATGCAGTGAAAATTTAGTTTTGTGTTTTTGTCCTTTATTTTTGCATCAATGATATCTTCAAGAGAATAAATATGGGAGCGATTTTTAGCAGTTGGACCAAATCTTATTAAAGTTTCCATAGTTTTTTTTGATGGTTTCCTTTGGAAAAGAAAAATTTCTGATGTTGAACTGGTCTCAGATTGCTGTCAAGTGCAAATCTGCAGCCCCTTACCGAGACGACTGCTAGAAGCCCCAGTTTTATTTTTATTTTTTAAAGTTGTTATTTTATATTTTTATTTCAAGTTTTTATTTAAATTGTAGTTAGTTAACATAAATGGTGAAATTGGTTTCAGGTGTAGATTTAGCGATTAATTACTTACATCTAACACCCAGTGCTCACCCCAACTAGTGTCCCATATTTTAAGAGACAACAAGCCTCCTTGCATAGCAGAACCTGCCCGTTTTAGACACATTCTCTCACTGTTTATATAATAATCACTTGCATTTGTGTAAACCCTACACTTTACAAAGCACTTAAATGTGTCATCTGACTTTGTCCTCATAATACAACTTTGCAGGGTGGCTGGAGAATGTGTTATTAGCCCCCTTTACTGGTGAGAAAATTGAGCCTCTGAAAATGTCACTCTCTTGCTCTAGGTGATAGAAATTACAAGAGCTGAGACAAGAATTCTTCTCTCCAATAAATTTTTTTAAATTTTTATTTATTTATTTTGAGAGAGCCAGAGATAGTGTGAGTGGGGGAGGGTCAGAGAGTGAGAGAAACAGAGGATCCCAAGCAGGCCCTGCACTGTCAGCATGGACCCTGAAGTGGGGCTCGAACTCAGGAAACTGTGAGATCACGACCTGAGCCGAATCCAAGAGTAGGTGCTTAACTGACTGAGTCACTCGGGTGCCCTTCCAATAAACGTTTTTATTACTCTTTCCAATGATCCATGCTTTGATTTTGTATGTCATCTATATGCAGAAGTATGACACTCTGGATCATGAAAATCAAATGACTCATCCATAGACGAATATGTGCAGTCCTGGCTTAGGTAAAGTTAGCTTGTAAGGGCGGAGAGATGGGCCCAGGTTGTCTTAGGTGATGGAGGTTTATCTTCATGGGCACAGGGAAGTAGGGAGCAGCGACTCCAAAAGTAACTGCTCGTGTAGTCTCCTCTGAAGTGGCCCAGGTCAGTCTTAGCAGAGGGAGAGTAGGTATAGAGGTTATTGATGAAAAGGTCAGATTTCAGGGCTGATGAGAGAGTCCTTGACTCCTCAGTCAGCTCCAGACCCACCTGGACAATATCTGTCCAGGAGGTAGGGGAGGACATTTCTTATTACACAAGAAGTGACAAAGTTTGAAAAGAAAATATTCTTGGGGAAGGGGTGCAAAATAAGGCGTGCATATTAATATCAAGTTCTTTGCCAAGAGTAGGGCTCTTGTTGGTGACTTAAGGCATTAAGAGATAAACTAAAGCATATTAAAAATTTTTAGAGTTTATCTGAGCAAAAAACAATTCTAATGGGGCAGCGCCAAACCAGAAGTGGATAGGAGCAGTCGGTCAACATAGGAAAGGTGCAGAAGCAAAGGAAAGAGATTATTTGATTAGCTATAGCCATTGTTCTTTGTGTTTTGATTTTGTAATCTTGAAGCATTTACCAGCTTAGATGTCGGTTTGTTTATATAGACCTTCAAAACATTAGAGCCGCCTTAGACTAATGGCCTCCTTGCTTAATTAGAGGACATACGGAATTTTGATAGAGGCCACAATGGATGGGAAAGAAAACTAGGAGGAAAATAAAACTAGGTGTAATAAAATAAAAATTCAGCAAGTAGGCAATTAATTACCGAGCACCCATAGGAGATGAGAAACAGGGCAGGTACGAGGATGTTGAAAAAAATGACATTAGTATAATCCATAGAAAGTGCTCAGCATGGGATGTGACTCTGGATTATGAACATTCACTTTGCTTTCATTTTTTATGTAGACGTAGCATTATAAATACTATGGAGACTTTTAATGTAAGTGTTGTCAGATAAAACTAAACCTCATACCTTCCTGTGTTAGGTGAGTTTTTGCTAGGTAGAGTCCTGTTTCCAAAATGTGATTTAACCCACGGTATTTTAAAACACTTGAGCCTCAGTATTATGGTGTTTTTGTGTATTTCTGTGAAAATATTCTGTTCTGAAAACTAGAATTCAAAATTCTCCTTCACTAACTGGGAAGATGTGTAGGACTTAGTGTCTTTTGTCTTTGACAGGAGACCTTCATAATATAGTGCTCTTTTTCTTAGTCTTTCTTCTTAGTATTCAATCAATTTGAGATCAAAATAGCATTCATATAAATCAACGTGTTTATGCAAAGCAGGATCAGCCTATTTACATGAGCTACTCTGAAAATGAAAGCGGTTACAATGAAGAGAAAGCTGACTGCAATAATAAAGAATTATGGATTTCACAAAATTTGTACCACAAGGCAGTGTTTCTGATATACAAAACCACCGGAAGAAGAGTAAAAAAGAAACCGTCAATGGTATCCTCTCTGCCTATTGAGGTAAAATGTCCTTTAGCCAAAAATCACTGTGGCTTTCTGCCGATGCCCAGTGAAGCAGGAAACAAAGGAACTGAAGTGTAACAGTTCAGGGTTCAGAATAAAAATACTAGCAGATATGCTTATGACTTCTACCGACAAACCAGGACTCCAGGATTTGCCATCTTTATAAGGTGTGGAAAAAGGAGCAGAGATCTTGCACGGGAAATTTTGAGTAATATGCTCTGATATTTTCACTTTAATGAACCAATATAAAAATTGAGAAATAAAATATCTTGTGAACATGGAGTTGCCTACCATATCTCTCTCTATCATATCTATCACTTACCTAATCCACTCATCCATCCACCTACCTATCCATCCACCCACCCATCCATCCACCTATCCACCCACCCATCCATCCATCCATCCATCCATTACCACCTAGTTACCTACTTTTTACCTAACTGACAAGCTAATCCATCTGGTTTGTGTCCCAAGATTTCCTTGCATGATCATAGGGTACATAAGATTTTGGTTGCAATCATGAAAAGAGTTTTAATATAAATTAACTATTTGGATAAAGACAAAATAAAACGATTTAACCACAAATTATTTAACTGAGTACAGATATACTCAAAAATAAATTTGTTTATATTTCTATTTTCAATATAATTAACAAAAAAACCTAACTATGTCATTATTCATTAAAGAAATGAAATTGTTCTTTTATTTACTCCCCCCAACCAGTACTAATGACTGTATTTTTCCTTAAAGAATTTCAATTACCTAAACTGTCCACATCTGCCACCAAGCTGCCCAAATCCCATTGCTGTGGGAATGATGGGTTTAATCGTTTCTTCTCTATTTAAAATTAAAACTGCCTCCGAGAAATTTTCCATCAGAGAAGTCTTTGTCAGAATGTGTTCCTGGGCCGTGATCATGAAAATCATTTTGGAGTTCCTGTATTAGCTTTTGCGGTGAAAGGACCTTGGAACCTGCCTTTTCATCACATTTCCAAGTGATTCTTGTGCCCAGTCTTGTTTAAGAAACACAGAGGGATATTCTTTATAGAACCAGGAACAGATATGTAGACACTATATACTTTCTTTTGTTGTTGTTGTTGTTTGTTTATTTTTGAGACAGAGTGAGACAGAGCATGGAGCAGGGGAGGGAAAGAGAAAGAGAGAGACACATAATCTGAACCAGGCTTAGGCTCTGGGCTGTAAGCACAGAGCCCAGTGTGAGGCTCGGACTCATGAACCACAAGATCATGACCTGAGCCGAAGTCGGATGCTTAACTGACGGAGCCACTCAGGCGCCCTGGCACTATATACGTTCTTTTTTTTTTTTTTTTTTTTAAGAAAGTTTATTTATTTTTGAGAGACATAGAGGCACAGCGAGAACAGGGGAAGGGGCAGAGAGAGAGGGAGACACAGAATTGGAAGCAGGTTCCAGGCTCTGAGCTGTCAGCACAGAGCCCGACGCGGGGCTCGAACTCACATACCGCGAGATCATGACCTGAGCTGAAGTCGGCCGCCTAACCGACTGAGCCACCCAGGCGCCCCACCATATGCGTTCTTAAATTTCTATTCATATGATGTCAGTTTAGAGTTGTGCTTTGCATTTCTGTTGTCGTTACCTTCAGCTGATCAAAAAAGCATGAAGCACGTGTCTGTCGGAATATGTTACAGCTGCAGTCATCATCATAGTTTATTACAGTGGCCATGGTTCCAAACAAAACCAGAGTTCATTAGCTTTGGAGAAGGAACATTTGCTACCTAGTTTTCACTCCAGGTGTAAATTTCTTGAAACCCTGGTATTTCTGGAGCTTGTTGGATCTATTTTTCCCTTGCAGCCCAGATGAATATTATTCTAAATGCTCCCAATTCCTCTCAACACATTTCTTCTTATAATTTGACTACAGAAGGGAGGCAAGAATCTGTGAACAGAAGGGTTTGTAATAATTTTTGTAAAAGAGACAGAGAAGGAGCCATGACTTTGCAGAGGACAGGGGAAAGGGGAGATAAGTCTGAAATTCTCCCAGAGCGAAAGCCTGTGGGGCGCTTGCATTCCTGTGCTAGTTAACCTTCGGTCTTATTTCTATACTTAACTGTAAAGTAGTTTTCCTGTTGGTGCTTTATCTTACCCGATGGCTCATAGCTTTCTGAAGTAACATTCCTTAGGCCTGATACTTTCCTAGTCTTTTTTTTTTTAATGTTATTTCTGGGAGAGAGAGAGCATGAGGGGTGAGGCAGAGAGAGAGGGCAGAGGATCCAAAGTGGGCTCTGCGCTGACATCACAACGGGCTTGAGCGTGATGCAGGGCTTGAACCCACGAACCACAAGATCATTACCTGAACCGAAGTAGGACACCTAGCCAACTGAGCCACCCAGGCGCCCCTCCAAGCATTGTCTTAATGCAAAGAGAAATTCTTAGTGTAAAGCTCCCAGGATTTCCTGACGTGTTTTTTCTTTATCATATCATAAAACATTTCCTTAATTTCAGAAATATTTTATGATTCTTTTGGCTAAGAGACCACCATGCTACAAGTGTTGTAAAAGCCAAGAGAACAGCTTAGTGATGTTGACGATACTGTTAGCACCCAGTTGATGTCTATTTGTTCTTGTATTCGCTATCATTTCCCATACAAAAATGGAATGCAGGAATAACCATATTCAGCTAGTGATCTTTCACAAAAAGCTTCTAATCTGTTGACTCCTAATGTAAGTGACAGTGACCATCCTAGCCCTCAGAGAAATTTGAGATTTTCTCTTTTGCCAGGTTCCTTATTATAAGAGCTGTATTATATCCGTTACTCTCAAAGGATTAAGATATGGAGGCAGTTTTGAGTTCTCTGCAACCGCTGTGATATCCTGTAACATGCTTCTTTGTGGAATAATGACAATTTTTGATAAGACAAAAGCATTTCAACAATACTGATATATTCCCATCAAACGGCACTAGGGAAACAACCTCATTCTTTATAAAACTAGAGAATATGAATATATTTTTGTGACAATAAACAAAAACTCGACCTGAATGGCCATGCCAGTAATTAATAAGTCGAGTAAATAGGTCGCCTGTTAACAGACAAACAATTAAATTATTTGTTTCCTAGGGGCATGTAATGAGATTGTTATCACATTCCCAGGAGGGAGACAAATAGATATTAAAAAGGTCTTTCCAATACCTGTATTGGCTAAGGCCAACGGCTAATTCAATAGATTCGATCAAAACCACCACTTCCTTCACTGCTCCTGATTTATGGCTTTGGCTGTAGTTACTCATCACTCATCACAGTTTGTTCTCTACCGCTCATAAATTATGCCTCATAAATAAAAAGATACAATCAAGGAAATCATATCAATTCATCTACAACCTTGGAGTCTATTTTCTCACGGCACTTACACTAATGCCTTTTTAAAGGGTAGCCTGTCGTGGGTTTTGAATATGTTTTGAATAGCAATATGCCAAAATGGGCTTTGCCAGAACTGTGGTTTGAGAGACTCATGGCTAAAAAGAGAAGGCAATAAATCTGAAATTACATGATTACGAGATTATTTTATTTCGCAAGCAGTCCTGCAGGCTATAGTCATAAAGGAACAGCTTGCCGAAAAGCTCTGTGTAGCTATCTATTTAACTCTCTATCCATCTGATTTTCTTTCATCATCAAATGGACTTTTTCAGCATCTCTGTTTGCATGAGACTTCGCCGGCTACATTATAGTTATACTTTTACAGATATTGTCTCTGCATCCCAGGGTCCTTTCATCTAAAACACTTTGGATCAGGCAAGATGGAACACGATTTTAATTGAATTCCGGGACCCAGGGGAGGAAGGGTACCACAAGATATTGTCTTCCTTTCTACTGCTACTTTTGAAATTCAGAGATGTGAAGCTACGAAAGAAATGAGAAGACACGTTCCTTGCTGGAAATGGGTGCTTTCTGTCGCTGCTGCTTAGCATACTGCCTTGATCTTTGGAGTCACTCAGTAAATATGAATATGAGGGAGGGAGCACGGGCTTCCATGATGGCGGGACATGCTAAAATTAGCCTCGGTTTGATTTTAGTAATAAAAAGGAGAATTTGGAATTTATCAGACACTACTTTTTATTGCTTCTATCTGTTCTCCCTGAGAGAAAATAGGAACCCAGTTCTGTCCAGCTCTCACGGAGGATACATAAAAGTAATCAATGCGTTCACTGAGCCCTTGCACCTGCACTTGCAGTTTTAGGATTATATCATAGATACCACTTTATTTCATCCTCCAACAATCCGATTGCGTGAGTATTATTGTTATCACTGTTTGGCATGGGGAAACAGAGGCACAGAGAAGTTCCTGCAACTTGGAAGGGGTAGGGCTGGGGTTCCACTATAGGTATGTGCTGGAAAAGCTCAAACTCCTGACCTTTTTCTACATAAGGCTACTGAGAGAAGACCTGGGCACACCTTCCCTACTCTGGAGCTGTCACAGAGCCCTGCAGTCTCTGAGACCGGCTGTTTCTGCAAAGAGCAGCCTCAAAGTGAGATGGTGGGAATTACCATAAACATCATGGCGTCCATCCCTGCTGCCACTTACCACATTTTAACACGATAGCAGCAAAAATAGTCACATACTTTCCATACTGCTCCAAACGTGTGTAAACGTAGTGAAATTCCAGTATGTTAACTAAAATAGTAACCGTACCCTACTGATATAACATTGGAAATATATACTTTCTGCACAATAGTTGCTACAGTAAGCTAAGATCACAATCACCAATTATGAATACCGTTTTTGGAAATAAGAGTCCAGTTAACTAGGTGTGATTATTTAATCATCCATTAATTCAACAGATATTAATTGGGCCATTCTACATGCCAGAAACTGTTCTATGAGTTAGGGTACAACAGCGAACAGGGTTGGAGTTGACATCTTGGGGGGAAAGGCAGTAAGTACACAAACACAAAAGGAATAGGTGATACATGCCAGAAAGGAAACAACTTATAGTATAAATTATATAAGATACAACAATATAGCACCAGGAGGTGCTCTCAGGAGATGATAATCAAGCTGGAATGCTTATGGCAAGAAGGAGGCCACCATGTGAAGATACAGGGGGTAAAACACTCTGGGAAAAGAGCGAGTTCAAAATCCCTGAGGCTGGATTCTCTAGAAGGCTGGTGTGGCTGGGCTTAGTGAGTAAGAGTCAGAGAGCAATGAGACCAGGAAAGAAGTGGATAAATAAAAGCCCCTGTTGAACCAGAGAGGAGTTTGCATTTTATGGGAGCATTCCCAGCAGAGATCTGATTTTATCTGATTTACATTTTATAGAAATAACTGAGTATTGATTACTTTTTATGAATTTATCTATTAAATTTTAATTTTACGTGTGAGTGACTATGCCCTGGCCTTCAAATTAACTTGTTTAAAGTTTATAGCCACCCTACTAAGGTAGGTCTTTTCACCCCAATTTTATGGGTAAGGAAATGAAGGCTTAGAGGTTTTAAAAAATTTTTTTGAAATGTTTATTTATTTTTGAGAGAGAGAGAGACAGAGTGTGAGCAGGGGGAGGGGAGGGGCAGAAAGAGAGGGAGACACAGAACTAGAAGCAGGCTCCAGGCTCTGAGCTGTCAGCACAGAGCCCGATGCGGGACTTGAACTCACAACCCAGGAGATCATGACCTGAATCAAAGTCAGACACTTGACTGACTGAGCCACCCAAGTGCTCCAGGCTTAAAGGCTTTAAGGTACTTGCTGAGACTACAAAGCCAGTGAATCCTGCAGCGCAGATTGCAATCCGAATCTGTTTATCTTTGCAGGGTCAGGAGTTCATGCCCCTGATGGGGGTGACTCAAAGAAGCTGTGGATCAGCAGAACGCTTACTGGACTCGAGTCTGAGTTCTCCCTCTGCCATTTTTCTAGGTAACTCGCACAGCCCTTCAGGCTCCTGATCATACAGAAGGAAGAACAATACCTACCTCACAGGACTACTGAGATTTATGTGCAAGAATGTTTCTATGGGGTTCTGAGGAATGGGTTGGTGGTAGGTACATTTATAAATATCTTATCAAGATTTTGAAAGCCCCAGAGCTGTTTTCAAATGCAATTTGGAGCAACCATGAGATGAGTTTAAGGACACAATCTTTGGAACCTAAATCTCAAGTTCAAATTCAAGTTCTTTGACTTACCTCCTGTATCTTGGGGTCTGGTAACTCATCACACAATGCATCAGACTTCTAAATGTTATTATTAGTAATAGCCCTTATTTCAAATGGTTGTTACGAGTTAATATATGTAAAGCTCTTAACATAGCATGTAGCAAACCCTAAAAAATATTAGTGATTATTGTATTATTTGTGTGAAAATTTAGGAGAGAGGGACTCGATGGCTTGAAAGAGAAAGTGGGACAAAGTAGCAATTCTGTGACTGACTTCTGGGCTCCTTTAGCTGCAGCGGATCCACCGTAGATCTGAAAACCCTTCAGAGCATTATGAGTTCAGGCTACGTCTCTGAGTGTCTTTTTCCAGGTACTTCTCTGCTCTAAAATTTTGAGGGTTAGAGCAAATGAAAGCCTGGCTTTCTTGCGACATATTTTTCCTAGATAAAAATTTGCATATCGGATGGCGTTCTCTACTTTGCGTTATTATTCATTAAAATTTCATAAAAGCATCCCAGAGTCTAAGCAAAAGGAAACATTGGAGCAATTCATTGGACTCTTCAAAGAAAAGAATTTTATCTCCGGCTCCCATTACAAACATGCCATAGGCATCACGGAGAGAACTGCACAGTTTCCAAGATGCTTTTAGGCATCTTAGTAATGATCAGATCCATCAGCAGATAGATAAATCAATTCACAAGGGAGAGCCTCAACCATCTTCTTAAAGATTTCAATTGAAGGCATGTGATTTACTTAAGCATCTTAACGTCTTTGTTTCTACCTGTAGATTTGATTGCTTCATATATACCAAGACATTTATTTAGAATTTAATGGAAATATACCATCAGTCCAAGTACTTAAGTGCAATCCTCCTTAAGCCTTCAGATTTACTTAGTGTTTTATCAATAATCATGGAGTGGCGAGCCAAAGCTTGCCAGGTGATCCTCTAGCCTGGGAAGGATTCTTCGTCACATATTGAGCGAGAAGCAGCACCAATCTGAGGCATGGGGGATATGCTATGTCACCTCCAATTCCACTCTCTGCCCCGCTCTGTGCGCTGGGAAGTGACTCTGCAGACTGCCTCAGGAATCTTCTCCTCCCTCGCCTCTCCTCCATCTTTCCAGTTGGATTTGACCAAAGGAAGGAGAGAGTTCCATTTTTTAAATTTCTCCCAATCCCTGTTCTTGGCACCCCAGTTTGGAAGGCTGCACTCTTTCTCTATGGTCTCCGCTTCTGTGGGGCAGCCCCTCCCCACTGGCTTAGCGTTAGCTGGGTCCGGGAAGAGCTTCTTTCCTTTAGGCCTAGAAGGTAACAGCTTCTGGCTTTTGCTAGTCCCTGGGTGCTTTTACATCCCTTGTTGATTCTCTTAATCCTGCCTACACCTCCATAAATAGCCTTTTCATTTAATTCTCTTCAAAGGCCCCTTTGAGTATGCCATCTGTTTCCTGCTGAGACCCTGACACCGGGGAAAACGTTTCCAAATCTGACACAGGCACCAATAATAACGGGTGTGCTGAGATTGGCATTTGATCATAATAAGCATGGAGAGAATGGAAAGAATTTTTGGAGAGACTGAAGAAATAGAGGAATAGTGCCTCCTCGTGTCTGTATGGAACGACTTCAGCCAAATATCACCTTGTTCCTCAAGTCTATCTGGCCAGAGAGTGGGATCGGAGGGGCCATGAGAGTTTGGTGTGGAAACCGTGCTGTCCTGAAGGTAAGGCATTCTCTGCCTCTCCTTGTTTCTGCTGCACCAGCACTCACCTCTTTCAAATATCTGTGTTGTCAGTACAAAGCCTGATGCAGGGCTTAATCTCAAGAACTGTGAGATTCTGATTTAGGCCAAAGTCAAGAGTCAGAGGCTAAACCTACTGAGCCACCCAGGCACCTCTATCCCTATATTTTTATGGATACATTATTCATGGGTGTGTTTCTTTGTCTCATCAACTAAATGTTAAGCCCCCGAAGAATAGAGTTCATGGTTTCTAGATTGTTGTCCCCATCCTGGTAACTAGGCATCCATTTTGAACACGGCAAGTGCCTAATAGTACATTATTATGTATTCAAGTAACAGGATAAAGGGAAAAAAGTAACACATGTCTCATCCTTTCCCGGATGTTTTTACAGGACCTACATTTCAGGTGAATGTGGGGAGCCTTGGTTTTCACACTGACCAGGAACTGTTGGTGAAGAGCCGTGGGGGTGGTTGGAATTACACACTTTCTACCTTCAATTGGAGAAAATGTGGTTGCATTTAACATTTCACGTCCAGCAAACAAACTTCCAACACAAAGATAGGGGGATCAATATTGGCATAAGTGAAATATAAATCTGAATTGCATCAGCACGAGGGTGAGAACCAACACATCCTCAGATAAATAACTTGTCTCAAAGGCAATGTAAAGATTGGCAACAATCGGAGCTTCAGAATAGAGTCCTAAGGGTTGCTATGAGAGAGAAAAAGAACGAAAAGACACACACACGTGTGAACTAGAGCGTCCTCCTGAGTGTGCTCACACACACGTAGGTAGAAATGATTTCCAGCTGGAACAAAAAGCCTGTTGGCAAAAAAATGGCATGGTCCCTGGTCCCATGGAAGAATTCAGACGTTTATTCATGGAAGTGTCCTGATGGCCTTCAGTCTGAGCTGTAGCACTTCGGCTCTAAAGTTTTAGAATGAACGCACTGTTTGAGACAGACAATATCAATAAATCATTTAATACCTTGAGCTGTGGGAGCTGGGGGTGGGAGCAGCTTAGTTCTTGTGGGAAATACTAACCAAACAAAGCCTCCATGCTGGTCAGAAATACGTTAGCGAGATTAATACCTAATTAAATGCAAGTCCAAAACCAAACAGAAAACACACTCAATAAGTTTTCTCTAAAAATGGTGTAGAAAATGCTTAGGAACGCGGTAGGATAAAGGTGACAGCAACAGAAAATGAGCCATCTGAATCGCCTAGCTAGTCACAGAAGTGTAGACTCTGACTCAAAGTTGGAAGGAATCTTAGTCACGGGTATGTGGGTAAGAAAAGAAGTGGCGAGGACGAAGAAGATTGGACCCCCTCGCTGAAGGGGCAGCGCGCCTTCAGAGCCAACTGTGCTCTTGGTTAGAGAGTTAGCATTTCATTAATGACTCACTGATAGAGACATAAGATTTTTTTTTTTTTTAACCTGGCTCTCTCCTGTCCTAGAAGAAAGTATCTTCTACTTTTAAATAGTAGGGGCTGAGGATAGAGTGGGGAGGTGGGCCTAGTACGCAGCAGGTATCCCGTGACACATACAAGAGCTCTTAGTTCCTTAACAGACCCATTTTTTTTTTTTCTTAAAGTGAGGCTATGGGAAATTAAGTATCATGTCCAAGCTGTGTGACTTTCACTCAGTTCTTGATCTGGAAAACAGGATGGCTGTGAGCTTCTAATGGGGAAGAGCCTGGAAATTGTACCTCTTTCACAGTCGCATGGTGGGTGCGTGCAGTGTGCTGGGGCAGCCTTGTTTCTGGCTCAAAGTGTTTCCCACGCGTTCACACAGCCCTGGCTGTAGGCGGGGGGCCCTGTGACTAGGCCTCATTGATCAAAGTCCTACACTCTCTTGGTCACAGGAAGGTACACGGTGCTAGGGGGTCAGTGAGAGTTGGTTGACTTATGCATACCGACCAAGAGAAGTCCTCTTTCCACTCTGGGGCGGGAGGGCAATAATAATAATAATAGCTATCGTAACTGTAGTGGGCGAGTATTTCCTATGTATGAGGTGCTGTCCTAAGCATATCCATTTATCAACTCCTTCAATCCCAACGCAAGTTCATGAGTTCACTGCTGCTCCAATCAACATTTTAAGGACAAGGAAATCAAGGCATAAAGAAGGTTTGAATCAGGTAGCGTTGGGGTGATTTTCTCCAGTGCCTGGAGAGAGTCTGGTGTGGAATGAAGCCAAATGGAGACGATTTGAGATGGGGGAAGAAGAGAAAGAACGAATCTGACAGCTTCGAGTTCTGTACCCCAGGCTCCTGTGGAGGCCTGGTGTTGGCACCTTTCTCTTGGTTTCTTGGAATTTCTTTGGTCTCTTTCCCAGATGGTTGAACAGAAACAGTCTCTTTCCATTTAAGTTAAAGTTGGCTTTCTATCATTTGTAGTAAAATAATCAAGATATATCATTGATGATGTAAGTTTTCTCAAGAACCTAAATGGAGGGGCGCCTGGGTGTCTCAGTCGGTTGAGTGTCCGACTTCAGTTCAGGTCATGATCTCACGGTTCGTGGGTTCGAGCCCCGCATCAGGCTCTGTGGTGAACACTTGCTCAGAGCCTGGAGCCTGCTTCGGATTCTGTGCCTCCTTCTCTCCCTGCTCCTCCTCCACTCACACTGTGTCTCACTCTGTCTCTCAAAAATAAATAAATGCAAAAAAAAAAAAAAAAGAATCTAAATGGGACTCTTTTATGCAGTAAATGAAATAAATTATTGTTATTTATTTACATTTATGTTTTATAATATATTTATAATTTATTAAATACATTTATTAGTAAATAAATACATTGAGTTTCATTAGGAAACACCACTACTGATATTTCCACATGTCCATTTTGGCGGGAGAGAACCGTACAACTATTGATTGTGTGAAGCTGGTCTCATAAAAGCAGTTGCTTTGCTACAACTTTAACACTATTAGAAAATGAAATTGCTTAGGATCAGAATATATTCTGTCTGTTTTTACTAACCATAGATTAAATCAAGAGAAGATAAAATTTGATTTGGATTTTTTAAAGTGTATGGTTATAAATTACTCCCTCTTGGGCTCCTAGAATTCAGAACTGGGGAGAACAGTTCCATTTCCTGAGTGGTTTATTCAAGATGAGCGTCCAACTCTTGATTTTGGCTCAGGTCAAGATTTCGGGGTCGTAGGATTGAGGCCCATTTGGGGCTCTATGCTGCACATGGAGCCTGCTTGGGATTCTCTCTCTCTCTGTCTCTCTCTCTCTCTCTCCCTCCTTCTGCCCCTTTCCCCTGCTTGAGCTCACTCTCTCTAAAATAAAAATTAAAAAAAAAAACTTATTATTATTATTTTTCAACACAGGGGAAAACTACTGGGAAAGGTTAATTTGCTCCAGGTTCCAGAAATAGAGAAGGACTAGAAGCTGCTGGCCTTTCTTCTCCCTTCCAGCTGTCACCCACACCTTGTGGGGGTTGCACAGAGAGGGCCTCACTAGCTCCCCCTACAGTCTTCAGACAGGTGTTTCTGGCAGGAATGGTGAGGGTCCCCTCCTATGTCTCCTTCTCAGCCCTTCCATCCTCTTCAGCATAAATCTTTAGACAGAAGTTTTTGGAGCCAGGTCGGTCTGTGAGAAAACAGCAGGCTGCCATCCTGTGTGGCCTCCCTATCAGCCTCACACTTCGCGTGAGTCATGGAGTTTCCTCTGAGGCTGACCTGTCACTTCTCAGTCACCCACTTACGAGGCATGGGAGGCCTTCGGAGATCATGTGAGTGTAGGTGCTTATTGCAAAAACCTGTCAAAGTGGGGAAGTTTCAGGAAAACTAATTAAGTCACTGACAGCATGATTCGGTGAAAGGGGGAGCCATGGCAGGCCCTAGCAAATCCGTGGTGAGTCATTGCCTTAAGCGAGAGTATGAATATGAATGCACAATTACTGAGAGCTGCTCCTCGGCCCCAGCTCACTCCCTTTAGGTCGGAACTGAAGCTGCTTACAGAGTAGGCTCACACACGGGTCCCTTGCTGGAGCCTGTGCAGAGACTACGGTCTTAATTTGCTTGCCGAACAATTAAGAACTTCCCCACACAGAACGTGGAGGTTTGTACCATATATATCGGAACAGCCAAATTTTGAAAAAGTTGAAGACAGAAACGAATATTGCTGGTGAAAGCTATCGCACTGGGTTTGTAAATATTCTGAGGGACAGGAATCTTAAATCTCCATTTAAGGATAAGGTTTGTGCACTGAAGAATTTTGTTCAGTAAAGATGCATCTCCTTTATGCATGAATCACACATTTTACAGAGTTTTTGAGAATTGGGTTTCGGTAAACGAAATTGTATTTGAAATTCACTGAGAATGCTTGTTCTTTAATGAGACTCCGCGCAGTGTGCTTCTGCAAAGACACCCCATCCATCGTGTGACATATAAAAAAACACTTCCAAATTTCTATGATTTATATTTCAGATCTTACTGTTTTTATTAAAGCTGATCCTTCAGAATCTCTGGAAGCTATACTGAAATGAATCAAATTAGGAAAACCCCATTTTAAGGGTGCTGAAGTTTCTCTTACTACTGAAGACCGGGTCCCCCAAATGAGAAACCAAACCAAACAAAACAACAACAATCAAACAAAAGCCATGAGCACGAGTAAATTATCTGATTCATTGAGACATGGACTTTGCAGATAAGATATTCTGCCCCCTTTCCAGCTTTCCACCACAACAACAGGACTCTTGTGTAGGAAAGTCATGGATAGACCAAGGTAAATAGGTTGGTCGTCAATTATCATCCTGTGAATTAGGCACTTGTGGAGAGCTGGCTTCACTTATTTAGGCAATCGGTTTATGATGGTTTAGGACTATGATTCTCAGCCCTGGCTGCACATTAAAGTCACCTGGGGACCTTTTGAAACGCACTGATGCCTGGACCCATCCCAGAATCGGAACTACGAAGGGATGGGGCCGGGGCATCGGGAACGCGGTTAAAGTTCCCCAGGTGACTCTCATGTGCAGTCAGGGCTGAGAGCCACTGAATTAGGAAATCACCACTTGAAAATCCGGCTTAAGTAGCATAGCAACAATGCTGTACCCTCTGGGGCAGTATTTCTTAAGAAAAAAAAAAAAAAAGGTTGTGGGCTATCTAAGCTGCCTGTTAAAATTACAAATTCTGGAAATCCCCACCCTTAGCCCTTAGAATGTGCACTTTGAACGTGATTTTCGGGTAATCCTTTTGTACTAGAAACACTGGGAACCACTTCTTTAAGATGTTCAATATTGAAGTATCACCAGAAACTTAGAAAGTGCCTGTAATCTCACGTGGTTTTTGCCCACCTTCAAATGCAACAGTTATCAAGCTGCTTCTGTGAATCGTTGTGAGGTAGGTGATGTTGGCTGGTTCTCCCCCTCTGGGGTTTCCTGAAGCGAGGGATCCCCCTTTCTCTCAGTAGGAACATAGTTTCTGTCCCTTCTGTCCACCAAAACTCATCCATTCTATATTCTTTTCTCCCAGAACTCAAACACTGGTCAACTGATTGGTGAATTTATTCTAGTAAGTGCTGTCTTGTTTTTCCCACGTAATAAATTTTGGCAGCTGCCAAAACAGAAATGAGTCCAATGGTGTAGGGTCATATAGGAGGGGGGGGCGGTGACATCAGACCCCCTCCTGGTGTACCGTGAGGAAGGCTACTGACCCAATGACAGATCATCACCACCCTTTTGATGAATGAGTCCATATCTCTGGGCGGTTTCTCAGTTCTTTGGTTTTACACCCTACCGATATAGATTACCTCACCAACACAACCCTCTGCAAAAGGGTCACATCAGTGACAGGTGTTGGGTGAACCGATGTCTCTAGGACACTGAAGGTATTTTCTAAAAGGCGGCTTGCAGATGAAGTAACCCTCAGACAAATTTGAGAGCAATGCAAATTCGTCTCAACAGCAGAATGTTCTTTTGTAAAAGCGAAATCAATTCTTTTAGTACATTAGATCCTAAATGGCCTCTGTAAGATTACTCATATAGACTCAGCAGTTACACAGGCTAAATAAATCCAATATTTTAGTTCATTTATTCCAGCATTTAATCTATATTTTTCAAAATACAGATTATTTTGGGGCTGAGTTGGGGGCAGCTAGTCTAGATTTTGCCCTTCTCCTCTCTATCCTTATGTTGTAACAAGGTAGGATTAGTTACTAAATGCAAATTTGAGACCAGTTTGGTATGAGAAGCCAATGGAATACATCCACTTGGGTGGAATGAGTAAGGAGGAGGAACATGACACAGAGCTGACAGGAAGGGTTACAAAAAGAACAGCATGGCCTGAGGTCCACTCTCCTCTGAACTGTGGCTCCCTTGGCTCCTGCTTGTCCTTAACTCCTGGTGAGAAAACTCATGAGAGCTAAGACACATGTGTGGGGTTTACCATCCCTTCAAAAACTGGCATAAAACTTCTAAGGATCATGTGGCCAATTATCGAAATCAATGACACAACATAACATCAAAGAAGCTATAATCACTGGTTTACTTTCATTATCTATGGGTCATTTCTTAATTTTTTATTACTTTTTAATTTTTTTAAATGTTTATTTATTTTTGAGAAACATAGAGGCACAGCATGAACAGGGGAAGGGCAGAGAGAGAGGGAGACACGGAATCTGAATCAGGCTCCAGGCTCTGAGCTGTCAGCACAGAGCCCGACGCGGGGCTCGAACTCACAGACCGTGAGATCATGAACTGAGCCGAAGTGGGCCGCTTAATTGACTGAGCCACCCAGGCATCTCTATGGGTCATGTTTTTAAATGTTTATTTATTTTGAGAGAGAGAGAGAGAGAGAATGATCGGGGAGGGGCAGAGAGAAAGGGAGAGAGAGGATCCCAAGCAGGCTCTGCACTGTCGACATGGGGCTCAATCCCATGAACTGTGAGATCAAGACTGAGGTGAAATTAAGAGTCAGGTGCCTAACTGACTGCTCAGGTGCCCCTCGATGGGGCATTTAGTTTCATCTAATTAGAGCCTGAAGATTTCATGCTGATTCTATTCAGCTCTGTCACAAAGGTGTGCTTTTACTTATAAGGGAGACTAGATAATTGAGAATAGAAGAGTCTTTGATAACTTGACACTTTTTAGTAAAGATATAAAGAACAAAAGGATGACCAGCCACAGAGACTCTGCTCTTTCTCAAACTCTTTTGTTTCCAACTGTGGTATTGATAGGTATTTTGTTCCTTCATAATATAAATCATAATCCTCACCCTAAACCCTTGGGGCCTGATGTGTTTTTAAATAATTTTGTGTTTTCAGACTTTGGAAAGGCAATACAATGCATATACTGTATATTTTATAATATCCTCAGAATGATCTGGTAATGACACACAATATTTCCGTAGCAAATACATAAATATTCACATTCGATGGGATAAATGCTATAAACAGTCTCAAGTTTGTTTAGATTGAGTTTTGCTGCCAAATGAGTTGTGCCAAACCTAGAAAAAAACTTTCGTTTTTAAGCAAGTTTTAGATTTGGAAATGAAAACAAGGGATTATGGATATATATCCATGTATTTCTCCAAACCATTCAAGAATCTATTTACATTTTCAATTTTCACTAACTTCATTGGGTAATCTATCTCATACATTATGATTGACCAAAAATATACTCTCCTCACACTTAAAATGTTACCTCTAATTACTATACTCATTGGTTTGCCCAACATATTTCTAGTGACTTGGTGATTTCATTATTTCCGGTTATGGTAAGCTTTCCAAGGCTCAGTTTCCTCTTTTAAAAAACTGCAGTTGGCATTGTGCCTGGCACTTAGTGGTTGCATCAATCAGCAAGCTTTGGACTGCAAGCGAGAAACTGATTCTGACTTGAGCAAAAGGGAATTTATTGGGAGCATATGGAATTAAAAGAATAGTTGAAGAATCATGCCTGGAAACAGCAGGGATAAATTAGAAAAGTTTTTGGATTGAGGTCGGGGATATTTTATCAGGACTTCTCACCTCCACCTGTTAAAATTCTGAGTCACTGTGCTGAAGATCGAGCCCCAGATGAATCTGAGGAGCTGAGCATGGCCCATGTGCCTGCCTCTTGGTTAGGAGACAGCCTGACACATTCACTGATCGGTACCCCACCCCCAGACCTGGGCAAGGGGGGGGAATCATCCCCCCCCAGGAAGGGGGGTGCTATCATAAGAAGAATCTAAAGCACTCTGATAGAAAAACAATAAACCTAACAGAAGTCCTCTATAGATTTCAAAACATTTTCATAATATTTTTCTCAGTTCTCAGCTTTTTAGGGATATGCAGAGACCTATTTTTCAGGCTGCTCTCATACAAAACTTGCTTCGTCCCCATGTGCAGGTTAGTTGTTTTCCTCTAGATATTTCTCGACATTCTATTATCTTTCTTGAGCACAGAGGGTGAAGGTACTTGCCACTGGGTTTTATTTTATCTTGGTACAATTAGTGAGTTATTTTCAAAGTGATTTTTTTTAACAGGGAGTGTTTCCTGCCAAGGCAACAAAGACAGAGGGAAGCTTAATGATAGAAATCGCTTCATTTGTAAGAAATGCAAATACTTCACCTGTAATTTACATAGGAATAACAAGCATATATCACATGGATCAAGAACCAAGGAAATAAAGAAGGCAAATGACTATGGTCTCTTCTCCCTCATTTACTGCTTAAAATTTTTTTAAAGAACCTTATTAAATTCCGTAAGCCCCATGTTTTTTTAAGTGGCTTTTCAAATTGCAAGTGATTTTTACAGGCAAGTGCTGATGTGTGCATACAATCTCGGTGTGAATTGGTAATAATACACATTTCTTACCTGATATTCATATTCTGTGAAAGGCGATAGTTCGAAATCCATAAAAGAGTTTGAGCTTCCATTATAGGTTAGCACTGGATTCGATTTTCCAGGCTGAGTTGCCAGCTGTCTTCTGTACAGCTCGTAATGTAAAACTTTTCCATTTGGCTGCAGTGGAGCTGTCCACAACAGGGAAACCACGGGCTGGAATCCCCCAGGTGCCATCCGGACCTCCAGATGTGGAGGCGGTTGCATCCGAGGGGCGACCTCGGGGGTCTGTGCGGATGCCCATTCACTTGAGGCACATCCCAGCAAGGTGCAGGCTTGAATTCGTACTTCATACCTTCAGAATACAAGGCGGAAATTGATTATTGGCAAAACAGATGTTCACGGAAGGGATCTTGAAATGACTGTTTTTCAAAAAGAAAAAGACGACTACGTTTACCTTTGTTCTTATCTACAGCTAGCCATTTTAAAGAACAACAAAGTTCTATTGCCATGGTAATTTTACAACAGGTTACATCATCCTGGCTTTCCAAACTAAAACAAAGATCGTCATCTGTCTGGAAAGGGTGGGCAGGATCCATCCCTAAACAGGAATGTAAGGAATAAATGAACGTCCAAGATTCTCTCCAGCATAAAAATTCTGGTACTCTGCAGAATTACTTAACACGGTGATGATGAGTGTGGATCTTGGGGGGCGGGGGCTGAACCCGTTTCCAGTAGCCTTGGGCTTTTCCTACCTCCGCAGCTGGAGTCGAATGATTCCCCAGGAGCGTTTCCAGGTCATGAAGGAACATCACGGAGTTAAGGTCTCCGTGGTGATAAATCCCCTCCCCTGATACCTGACATCTTAAAACAGGCTCTCCTCCACCTCACAAAGACCTTCTGGGGCCAAAGTTAAACCAGCTACACACTAGATTATCAATCATGGGGACACCTTATCACCATCCAGTTAAACTCAACCAATCAATTACGTTTTGCCTGGTAGTTGGTCTCCTGCCGCCTGGAAGGTCTGTTTACATAGCTGGGACTTTCTCTTTCCAGCAAGAAAGAGACATTTGTTAGTATTAAGTGCCTATGGTGGCACAGAGGGCTTTTTTTTCCCCTCTGTCCCCATGCCCCGCTGATTGTACTACCTCCTTGGTTTTCCCTCAAGCCATGGCCATCTTTCTTTCTTTCTTTATTTCTTTTGGTTCTGACCTTTTCTTCTCTTTTCTGCTTTCTCTACTCTTATCACTGTCTTCTGTTCTCTTCCTGCTTTGTTTCTATTGCTCTTCCCCTTTTCTTTTTCCCACTTTCCCTTCTTAATTACACTTCTTTCTCCTTCTTTCGTGACACCTTTCATTCCCGTTTTCTGCTCCTCCTCCTTGTCTGCCCCTCCCATGCTTATCTCCACTGTGATGGGACTGCTGGTTTATGGGCGCATCAATTCGTGGGTGTGTTTGGCAGGCGTGACTCCAAAACAATTCTGTGAAGTCCATTTTCCACACATGGATTACTTGTTTTCTGGGTTATCTGTGGTCATTTTAACATTCTGGTTCATGTGTCCTTTGCTACCTAGAGGATTCCCAGGCTCCTTCCTCCAGCTGACCAGCTGGAGGTGCCCAGGGGAATGCACTGATTTGCAGTATTCGGTAGACATTAAGCTGCTAGAAAAACCACAAACTACATGAACCCCAACTTCATATACAAGTGAAAGGTTGTTTTAAGTCATTTAATGTAACTTACGTCTTCAATTGGAGTGGAGAGTGAAGAGGACATCTCTTATCCCCTTAAGTATGATTGCTAGGCTTACGAGATTATCAAACATCCCCCCCCCCCTCCAGCCTGTGAGAAGTGCTTCTGTCACATCTGGAAACCTTATTCTTCTCTAGAAATCTTTCTGAGCAAGAGTTTCAAAGGGGAGCAAGTTGACATCATTTGTAAAACTTGCAGGTACCAGTCAGGTAAAGAGGAAGTCAGTATGAAATGTATAGCTGTGCAGCTAACCTGGGTCTCTTTAATGCCCTGAATCAGACTCAGATAAAAGGCAACTCACACAGCATGTGGATTAGCTGTGAAGGATACCTACGGAAGTTTTAATTACTGTTTAATATTTAATGCGACCTTAAATAATTGTCATGAGTAGATGCATAAGACCATGAATGTTTCATTTAAACAGCACTATATATCAGAGATAATTATAGGAGGGATCTAATCTACACATCAGTAGATTACAATAATAGCTGAATTTTACCAGTGGTGGTTGGAAATCAACACTCTTTCAGCCTTTAATTTTTTTTAAGTGGTTCTGTTCATTTTACTAAATTTTAAGCATAAAATGTCTTTTATTACTCTTCTCTCTGGGGATGTAAGTTACTTAAAATGTGATGGGGAAAAATGCCAAGTAATCTTTAAGCTATAGGAAAGGGCCAGTGGGAAGGTTCCTTCGTGTAGAGACAACACACGTCCATGCTGTCAGAGAGCCCAGAGTGGGATCACTGGGACACACGAGCTGGCAAAGTGGCATCGTCCTGGGAAGTCATGAGATCAGAGCTGGGGAAATCCTAAGGGGATGAGGATAGAGAGTCAGACGAGTCTCATTACTTCCGGCGGAAGTGCTGGATTCAGTTAAAAGGCTCTCCCCCAAACAAAATTAGGGTCAGTCCAACTCTGGCTGGTAATAGCTCTCACTGATACCTTTTTCATCTTTAAAATAATGCCCAGTTTTCTTCACAGCCTGGGTCAGATAACCACATTTGGGCTCTCAGAACTGTCCAGGGGCCTGCGTGTTTTCAGGAGGGACGAAGCTCAGGGAAGGGGCCCTGTCTCTGTATCACTTGTTCCAGACATCATGGTGAATTGCAAACGTTTCTGAAAAAAACCGACTCTCAAGAAACCACCTGAAAGAATTTTGCCCTCTAGAAGTTATGCAAACAAGCTTTGACTGGATAAGGATATTGTTGGTCCACTGTCAATGCCTAAGTGCTCAGGGGTCAGGGACATCCTACATCTTGTTTTAGAGTTTTCATTTAAACCGACCGAGGGCTCGTGCTATAGAAAGGACAGTGGCTTGCTCGTAGAAAACCCCAAGTCAACGACCTACCTGTGAAATGGCTTCAGCTGGTCTACTATGAGTGACTGTGTGTCAAAAGAATTATGAGTTGTGTTTATGTGTATGGTTTTTGTTTCTTTATCAAATAGCTTTCGGATAAAGAGGGTGTAGTTGTCGATGTCACCATTTGTCCTCACTGGAGCATCCCAGTTCACTAAAATCTCTTGCGGGCCCTTGGCCTTCAATTTTGGTGGCTCCATCCCTGAAGGCGCTGAGGGGCTGGTTCTGTCTTTGACGAGTGGACTCAGAACTCCACCTTGGCTGTTGTTGGCGGCGACTGTGTAGCCATACTCCACACCTGGGGTGAGAGTGAAATCATGATAGCGGGTTTCCAGGCCAGTATAGATGATGGTTCCATCCCGTCTAAGTTCATAACTTCTGATCTGGCCATTTGGGTTTCTGGGAGGTTTCCAGGTGATCTCTATGGACTCTGAGCCTGTGACTTGCAATTTTGGAGGGTCCATGTTCTGTGGGGGGGCCTCCATTGTCCAGGCAGAGTTTGCTGCACTGGCTGTACAACCTCCTTTTGTGCAGGCCACCAGGGAGAAATCATACTGAGTATATGGCTGCAGGTGAGAAACCAGCAGAGACAGACTCTGCCCGGCAAGGTACTCTTTCCCATCCAATCTCAGCAAATATTTAGTGATCTGTCCATTTTGAGTTGATGGCGGTGACCACGAGGCATTTATTTGGGTAGCGCTGATGGCCCAGAGAGCTGGAGGGCTGACCCCGGCTGGAGCTGCCTCGAGGGTTGTAATGCTGGTGGGTTTGCTGGGGGAGCAGCCTCCACTCGAGCAGGCGACGACCGCATAGCTGTACGTGGAAAATGGAAGCAACTCTTCATCGGTATAATTGAAAGTCATGGCATCAAAGCTGAAAGGATAGAGCGCTCCGTTCCTTTGAAGTTTATATGACTGGATAATACCATTAGGCTGTTCGGGCGGGATCCAGGAAATCAGCAGTTTTGGAGGATTCATAGATGCATAGGCTATCTCAGGCGGAGAGAGGCCTTCTGGGGGCCCCTGCATTGTCCTAACCACACTCCAAGAGCTACAGGTGTGGCCTGCTGAATTCCAAGTGTGGATTTTATATTCACACTGCGTCCATGGCTGCACACCAGTGTCAGTATACATAAACGTGTTCCTTTCTGTATTATATTCCGTGAACACAATTTTCTCATCCGTCTGGATTGTCTGATTTCCCCAAGCTTTTCCCTCAAAGCACCTGCGAATCACTTCATAGCGAATTATCTTTCCATTCGGGTGTATAGGCTCAGACCAGCTCAGCTCAATGCTGGTGGGCCCCACAGACTGGATGGTAGGCGCCAGCTGAGAGTGGGGAGGGGCTTCATCTGTCCACAGAGGCTGGGGCACTGAGTGTGTACAACCAGCCTGGGTGCAGGCCTCCAGGGTCAGTGTGTAGAGAGTGAAGGGGTCCAGGCGTCGGAAGAGAAACTGACGATTCAAGCCAGTGTACTCCAGGGTGCCCTCGCTGAAGACGTTGTATGTCTGTAGGAAGAAGAGAAGCAGAGGGAAAATGATGTGTAGCCTATCATTTTTTGGTGCTATTTCGTCCCTTTCACCTTTCTTGCCTTCCTAATTTTCCAGTTACTGTAAAGTTCACAAAAAGAAGAACGATAGTTTTCTTTGCCTTTTTTTTAAGGCTGGATATCATGTAAGCACATATCTAAAAGCTAAGGACTTTTGAAGCTGATTCTTTGGTTTAAAAAGTGCTCATGGGGTTTCCTCTTATTTTTGTTTTTTTTTTAAAGGAACAGTATTCAACCATCTGTCTTATAGATGACAAATACTTTGGATCTCATTCTGGGTGGGTTAAGTAGGACCTATCTACATTGTCTATCTCCTACAGCATTTACTGGGAAATGGAATTATAATGCTTATTTGTACCAGGGTGCCAGGGCTGAAGATGTCTGTGTATCTATGTGTGGGCACACACACATGTACATATATACATATATCTGTTATACACACACATATCTGTTATACATACATGCATATATCTGTTATACATACATGCACATGTATGCACATATTTGTTATACATACATGCACATATATATCTGTTATACACACATGCACACATATGCATATACTGTTATACACATATGCATATATCTGTTATACATACACACATGCATGCATATATCTATTATACATACATGCACATATATACATATACCTGTGATACATATATGCACACATATACACATATCTGTTATACATACATACATATAACTGTTATACATGCATGCACACATATATCTGTTATACATGCATGCACAAGTATGCATATACCTGTTATACATACACACATATATGTTATATACACATGCACACATATACATATATCTGTTATACATACAGGCACATATATACACATATCTGTTATACATACATGCACATATACACATATCTGTTATACATACATGCACATATATATCTGTTATACACACATGCACATATATACATATATCTGTTATACATATATGCACAAATATAGATGCAAACCTTGATGAGGAGAAGATGGAAACCCCCCCCCCCCCGTTTTCTCTTGCGTGCCATGGAAGAATTGACTGCTCCTTTGAAGCAACGTGTTCTATTGTTCTGGGCAAAACCATCTGAGCACTCATTATAAATACAGAGCAAATTTTCATTCCATATTATTTATTGTTCTTTGGGAAAGATGGGAAGTAACTCAACTTGAACATAGATGTTTTCGTATAGCGATTTCCTGCCTTTTCCAGCCTCAGTGCACCTGAGAGATAGGATCCATTCCTGTGGATGGTGGTGACTCCCTAGGGTGGCCTGTTGCAAGTGCTGCTGGGACGTCTATCAGAATCCCTTGGGAGGCAAATCTAGTTTGAAACATTCTCACAGGGAAACTTAACTTAGACTGGACTGTTGATATATTTTAATGTTATTTAAAATGAAATAGCCTAGACTTTTGGAAATCTATTTATGTTGGACTATCGTATTTCAGTGTGATTTTTTTCAGTTGGGGTCTTAGGGCAAGCCACACCCCTGAGGGAAGAGAAATAGTATACTTTCTGAAGAGAGCTTAGCTTCCATAATCAAATTGAAAGCCTCTATGAGTCACTGAGACTCGTCATATTCACCTAGCAAATCTCTAACTAGTATTAAATTTAGCTTTCCCTCTGTACCTTAGCTTCTAACTGGGTTTGGAGGAAAACACGCAGATATGCTGACTCGTCTCACTTTAAATTTCTTACTAGAAATGTTACCTGGGTGATTCCCACTTATAATCCTGTTCTATCCCCCATATGTCTGCTCTTTAATTTTTCAAAGTGATTCTTTCATATCTTCTCTTTTCCCCACTACCTGCCAACACCCTCTTCCCTGTCTCACAGGTGGCTGTTGACAGAAACACATGTTTGATTGGGAAAATAGAAACAGTCAGAAAGGAATAGTTTCATGTTATATATGATCATCACCGTATCCATGCGGATCTAGACTTACACCCTTTGCCCTCCTTCCTCATGCTATGTTTGAAGTATCTCTGCCCCCGTGTAGCCCACCTGAGCTCTGGACCCCATACCTCCTCCTTCCTGCAGCTCTCACTCCTGCAATCATTCTCATTATCTCTTGCATCACCAATTGATCTCCCTCTACTGGGCTATTTCCATTAGTGTTTAAATGTACTCTAGTATCTTTCATTGATTTTTAAATAAAACTTCTTGACACTATAGCCCGCCAACTACTGCCCTGTTTCTCTGCTCTTCCCCTCTCCTTCTTTAAAGAGATGCTATCCTCAATTCCCTCTCTTCTTATTTTCTCCTCAGGCCATCCCAACCAGGTTCCTCGTTTCACCACTTGCTCTTCTTGTCAAGGTCACAATAAGTACCTCGCTTCCAGATCCAGGGTGACTTCTCTGCCCTCAGTTCACTTGATCTCTCAACAGCACTCAACAGACTCTCTCCAGAGTTTTGGGATGTCCGGCTCCTCTACTTTTCCTTCTACGTCATCTGCTTCCTCTCAGCATTCTTCGTTGGCCCCACTTCCTCCTCTGGACGCCCAAATTTCTGAATTCTCCAGAGCTAGATCCTAGTCTGTCATCATCTCTAGTTATATTCTCTTAGGCCTGATCTCCACCAGGCCCATGGCTTTACATGCCACCCATATACTAATGAATTCCAATATATGTATTTATGTTTGTGAAGAACCACCTCGAGAATTCTAGACTTATACCTCCAACTTTGCCCCTTCAAACCTGTAGACTTTCCAACCTTACCTACTCAGTCAATGACTCAAGACCTGAAATATCTCTTTTCCTTCATGTTTCACATCTAGTCTATTACCAGATCTTGTGAACTTTGCTTTCTGGAATGGATCTCCACTCAACCACATCCTCTATCATCATAGCACCAACTCGTTCTACCCTGAATTTTTAATATCTCCTAAATCACTGGTCTTCTTAGGGTCCATTTTCTACATAGCAGCCAGAGTAATTTCAAAAACCATGAATTTGATTATGCTACTCCTTTGCCTAAAATCTTCAGTAATTTTTCATCGCACTTAGAATAAATTCCAAACTCATCACAGCCCACAAGGTTGGGCACAGTCCACCTCCTGCCGATCTGCCAGTCTTATCCTTCTCTCCCTCCCAATGCTTCAACCACAGTGGCTTTCTTCCCTTCATTTGAACACACCAAGTTCATTCCTGGCTTCAGGCCTTGCATTTGCTGTTCACTTTGTCTGGAACATTTTGCTCTCATATCTTCACATGACTGACTCGGTCTTGTCATTCAGGGCTCAGCTCAAATGTCAACTCATTCAAATGATCATCCATTCTAAAATAGCCTGAGCAGGCATAATTACATTATTCTCTTTAATTTTCTTTACAGTATTCATCCTTCTCTGAAATTCTCCTGTTTACTTGTGAACTAGCTCTTTGTTTGCCTCTCTGTACCCCCACCATTCATGTACACACACACACAGGTAATGTGTGTGGTAGCAGGGATCTCGCCTGTCTTGTTCATTCCTGAATAAATACCTGGTACTTAGTAGAAGCTCAATACATATTTGGCGAAATGTAAACAAAAGTGAAGGAATATGTATTCCTATTGTCAATCAATTCAGGAAAAGGTAGACACCGGAATGGGAAACAAAAACTCACAAACAGAGGTACTTTGATGAGTATGAAGAGAGAGATTCTTTTCTCTGATGAGATCTTAGAGCTCTGGCTTGGATTTTAAGAACTCAGATCCTCTGGGTCAAGCCTCCTGTTCAAGAGTGGGGGAAGTCAGGCTCCATCACATGGAGGCAGGCTTGTGGAAAGTGGCTCGCTTCTGCTGCCTGTGGCAGGCCCGGAACCCCGCTGAGAGGCAGCCATTGGGACTAAGTGAAAAGGCTGCTACATGGAGCCCACGTGGGTGCACTTGAACCTATGAGCTCTCGTTCCAGTTCTAAGTTGTTGCTGTAGGTAACTTCTGCTGTCGTCTTCCTTACAGGGTTTTCAGGAATGCTTTCAGTAAAGTTACAGCTTAGTCTTAACTGTTCTGTGTGGAATTAAAGGGGACTCTTTGCCACCTTGAGAGGGGGAAGAAAAGGAGGGCAGAGGGTCTAGAGCAGCTGCGGGCTGGGGGATTCTGAAGAAGGTAGATGATGAAGGCCTAACTGCTGGCCCCGGGCTAGAGGCAGTGGTAGACTGACGGGTAAGTCCCCCTACCGTTGGAGAGGAACATTAGAAAGGGAGATGAAGGCTGGCTCTCATGTGGGTGATTGTCCGAAGTCTCAAAATGCAGTCTAATAATGGAAATGCAACTTTCTTTGTGCTGGTAGGCCAGTGAAACATGAGACATACCTATGACCTTAATAAGACAACTCTTCATGGTTATGTATGGAGACGGGGGAGGTAGCAGACGTGTGGGGCTTCCTATCTTCTGCTTAGTGAGCTCTGCTCAAAGCGTTAAGTTAGGCAAGCTTTGAGTAAATAACTGGGCAGGATAACTTAGGACGCAGTAAGAACAATCATTTAGAGTAAAGTTTGGGCGTGACTTCCTGACTTCAAATTGTAATTCAGTCATTTGCAATGCAGGCTTGGGCAATTATTTAGCCTTTATTATGCCTCATGAAGTTTAGTGGTACCTACCTGGTAGGGTTGATGTGAAAATTAAGTGAGATAATCCACAGAGAGCACTTAGCCCAGTGCTGGGTTCATAGGAAGCATAACACATGGGAGCCAGTGTTTTTCTGATCTATGATTAAGTGCCTGGAGGAGCTATCAAGGAGAATTAAACCGACTGTGAAGGGTGTTTTCCCACAGTGACATGATGGCATGTCAGGGCTCATCTACTTATCTGGAGAACACCAAACATGACTTCATATTCAGGGTAGACGTTACCTTAATCACACCATTGGTTCTTATAGGCTCCGACCATTGTAGCAACAATGCTCGCCCGTTCTCTTGCTGTTCCACTGTAAAGTTGCTCAGTCCACTTGGGGAAGATTCTAGGGTATGAACCACAGTCCAAGGGCTTGAAACCTCTCCTGCCTGGTTTGTGGCCACGATTCCAATGAGATATATTGTGAATGGTTCTAACCCAAACAGGTGGGCTTGATGGTTTGTACCCTGTAATGAAAATTAACAGGCCAGTTTTCTTTTAGGAACTGCTAACATTTGTTGGAAGGTCATTCTCTGACTAGGGTACATTAGCAACGGCAGCACAAACATCACAACTGAGTTTTGAATTATTAAGAAAACAATGTGGGTTTTTTTTTCTTCTTCTTGTCACCTGCATATAGTATCTAATGTGTGATTTCAGACATATGCAATGTATGGATCAAATAGGATCCTTACCTTTTCAGACCTGGCAACCGAAAGGATGTGATATATAACAACAACAACAAAAAAAACTTGAGGCACCTGGGTAGCTCAGTGGGTTAAGCGTCCGACTTCGGCTCAGGTCACGATCTCCTGGTTTGTGAGTTCGAGCCCCGTGTTGGGCTCTGTGCTGTCGGCTCAGAGCCTGGAGACTGCTTCAGATTCTGTGTCTCCCTCTCTCTCTCTGCCCCTCCCCCACTCATGCTCTGTCTCTGTCTCTCTCAAGAATAAATAAACATTAAAAAAAATCCATTATGCTTCAGGTCGGGGCTGTATCCAGCTCACGATGGAAACCAGTGGAACCAAGTTGCAAGACAAAGAATGGGATAATCTTAAGGGTTTGGAGATGTAACTGGAACAGTCCTAATTCTTTTTCTTTAATCTTCTGTACTATTTGTTTATACATATGACTCTCCCCACCTCCCCAATCTTCCTCTTTCACTCCCTTGGTGCAGATTCATATCTTACAAATGCAATAAAAGAAAAAACAACACAAGAGAACAAGAGCAAGTTAACTGAACTATAAATGCACAAACGCCCTTAGAGAAGTCTACTAGTGATATATATGTGAAAATCTTCTCATTTGTTCAAGACACCATAACTAAAACTATAAAACATACCAAAAGTAATCGTTAGTTGGGCTTTGAGAATTTGGTTTTTGTTGATTTAAAAGGAAACAAAAAGGATAGCAGAATTAGTATTTTTCTGCTTGGAGAAAACATTTAACATATTTGACATCACTAAAAACTGGAACTAAAAGTTTTCATGTTTTGAAAGAGCCCAAGGTGCTCTTTCTACATCTGGGCCAGATGGATAGGTCTGTTTACAGAGAGCAGCTATGTCTTCAGTGGACCAGTAATGTGTCTATAGGTAAACACACACACATGCACGCAGACACACACACATACACACACACACACAGATACCCAAAGACACCCAGACACACACACACACACACACACATACACCACTTCCTGTTGTGTGCCACACCCATTGGATGTGAATAATCATGAGGGAATTTTGACTGGTTTAATGGGATGTTTACACTTAATGGTGTGTGAGATCAGGTGTGGTTTATTAGATATTTAAATACGACCGATATCCTTTAATTGTCCTCTCTTCTTGGTGGATACAGGAGGAAGAATGTGAGGTAGGGAAATGGAAATTATTTCTAAGAGTAGGTACCAAAAGCACCAGACAAAGTTATGCGAATGGAAATTCTCTTTAATTTGGAGGCATCCAAATATCATTCTGAATCTCAAACAAGCTGGCAACACTGAATTGAACTATTTTCCAAAAAACTGGTTAGACAAAACCAAAACACATCGTAGAGATAATTTTTGTCACCGTTCCCTCACATGCTTGGTTATAAGTATCAACTGTCTAATGTCTCTTATGTGTTAAACACAAGCAGAGAAAATATAATTTTCTTTATTTATCAAAAACTTGTAAAGTTAATTTTCCTCTTTCAATAAGTCCCATTATGATATTACATGCTAACCTCTTGAAATCTTTTAATATTTAAACATTTGCTAAGCGACCAGACTCTGAAACAAATTTTATAGAAATACTAATTTCTCTTTTTTAAAATATTAAAAGTTAGATCATAAATATTTAAAACTTATTTCTCCACAACATTGGATTGGTCTTTTAGATAAATATAGCACAGAACTAGAATGTCCATAATGAATATTAAATCCGAAGATGCTACAAGTCCCGATTACAAACATTCTTTTCTGATAAATGATTCCTTTTCTGTAGAAATAGGGCAAACACGGGCAAGATTAATAATGCAAAAAAGAAAAACTCTTTGTTCAGAATAGTCAGTAATAGATGCCAAAAAAGCATAAGCTCCAAAGCAAATAGTAATCACCTCTAACAGATTATATATAAAAAAGGTAGGCTGTTGGGGGACATTTAGAGATAGCTTTTGTCATAAGAAACATGAAAAGCATGTGGGCTATAAAGCAAAAACATATGTATATTGTCAATAGCAGCACCTGCTCAATTACAGTTTATTTCAGAGCTGAGAATTCCATTCAGCCCCTAGATGGCAATACTATCAAACACTTTTGGTAACATGGGTCCTTAATGATTAACAACCGGCATTCAGTCATCCAACACACTCCAGGCAACCATTAAAAAAATAACAAAACTGATTTCATTATAGATCCTTTTAATAAACATTTATAGCTCAGATCCTCAGAAAGCAATAGTATTCAAAATGCCCCGGCCTCAAAACCTCCACCATCTAATGTAGAAATATGACCTGCAGATCTCAAGTTGAAGTTCCCGCATGCCTGGCACCGAGATTACTCCTACAAAAGGTGATTACAATCATTGTTCTGCTTACTTTGGTTTGTATCTTAAAGAAAAAAAAAGAAAAGGAAAGAAAAGAAAGAGAATCTCATGTTGTAAATGTAAAGGAGAATTTTTATACCATAAATTTATGCTAAGGACAAGGTCCCATAATATGTTGTTACTCCTGAAGAGCTACAAAACATAAATACATACACACACACACACACACACACACACACACACACACACCTTAAATAAAGCTCATTAATAGTTGTGCTTTTTGTCAATGTTTGGTAAAGTCCACATGAAAAATAAATGAAGAAAATTTTAAAATGGCAAGACAATCCTTACTAGTATATTCTTTGACAGTTAAGGAAATCATTTATATTATTCTCTCTTGAATGGATTTCCAACACCAACGTTCACTATTTTAGGTTTGTATCTTGTATTTGGGTTGTATCTTGTTTGTTTATTCAGTTTCTTGTGTTTTTCCTTAAATTCAGAAGATTTTCTTGAGCATGGTCTATCCTAAGTGTTTAAGATTAATTTTCTTCCTTTGAATGGGTGCCTCGGTGGTTCAGCCTTGTTGAGCATCAATTTCCACTCAGGTCATGATCTTGCCTTTAATGAGATCGAGCCCCATATCGGGCTCCGTGCTGACAGCTCAGAGCCTGCTTCAGATCCTGTGTCTCCCTTTCTCTGCCCCTCCCCTGCTCATGCTCTGTCTTTCTCTCTCTCAAAAAATAAACATTAAAAAATAAAAATAAATAACCATTAAAAAGAATTCTTCCTCTGGAGAAAGAAGCCTCAATAGTCTCCGTAGTCTCCTACAGACTAGTAAGAGTCATCATTAAAAACCATTTTCTTGGGGTGCCTGGGTAGCTCAGTCGGTTAAGTGTCTGACTTTGGATCAGGTCATGATCTCATGGTTCTTGAGTTCAACCCCCGAGTTGGGCTCTGTGTTGACAGCTCAGAGCCTGGAGCCTGTTTCTGATTCTAGGTCTCCCTCTCTCTCTCTGTCCCTCCCCCACTTGTGTGTTTGTGTGCATGTGTGTGCGTGTGTGCACATGCGTGCATGCTCTCTCTCAAATATAAACATTAAATTAAAAAAGAATAAAAAACATCTTCTTATCTTTCATTCCCTTACTCCCCTGCCCTCCATCTTTTCCCTGTGGAGATGATCTTGATTCAATACTCTGACTCCTTCCTCTTCATTACTTTCCTCCTTCTTTCCCTCACTCTTCTACCTTACCGATTCTTAGGAGATAGATTTCTGTTATCCCTGATCTCTGAGTGACCATCATGTGCTTGCTTCCCACTTGTCCTTGCCCTTTCCGTGTTCACATCCGCCTAGTACTCATATTTTTATTCTAGAAGTATATTGCCTACTTTTGTTAGGCAGCGGATGGAAAGAATTATTCAACAGAGGAAAACAGGAATAATCCATTCTCTGTAGTCTAATATTTCCAATGAGACTTCATTTAAAAAAAAAAAAAGAAAAGAAAAGAAACTCTTATGCATGAGGGTCAGAGTCTGGATACACATCAGTGCGTCCTTTTATGAGACAAAGACAAGACTCTCTGGAACACTCTGCCGGTTGAGGTTCTGCTGGCAATTTGAACTACATTTTAACCTCTCAACTCTGCTCCTGGGGGCACACGAAACTACTTGGAGTCTTCAGCAGTCTGACAATTTTACACCATCTCCTCTGATTATTTTTGACGACTTGAAGTGCCCCAAAGGTGGCCGTGGGGTCAATAGGTTTATGTAGGTTGAAAATGATCAAAAATTACCATTGATCTGTAGCTGTCAATAAAAGGCTGCGTGGGGAGACTCCCTGCACAAATGTTTAAACTGCATAAAGCAACCTAACTTAGTCATCTTCGAGTCTATTGATCTGATGATCCAGCAGTTTCCAAAGCTTCCCCTCTGGTCTTTGTGGTGCATTTTCAGTGAACCCACTTACCTTGGCCCTTAGGAATCTTTTTACCCTGCTCCCGGTAATGAACCCAAACAGTGGTATACAGGCACTGCTGCACTCATAAACAGTATTATGTGTGCTTACTACCTTTCGGAAGGGGCTAATCTCATGGTCACCATGAACTTCATTCCCAGCTGATGGGGTTTCTTCTGCCTATGCTCCTCTTCCTGGGGTCCTCATTTTTTTTTAGGTTTATTTCTACATTTTTTTGAGAGAGAGATGGGGAGTGGTGTGGGGCGAGAGAGAGAGAGAGAGAGAGAGAGAGAGAGAGAATCTCAAGCAGGCTCGGCACTATTAGTGTAGAGCCCGATGTGGGGTTTGAACTCACCAACTGTGAGATTATGACCTGAGCCGAAGCCAAGAGTCAAAAACTCAACCTATGGAGCCACCCAGGTGCTCTCTGGATCCTCATTTCAAAATGCATGACTTTCGGCTTATAAATCCTAGTCAGTTACAAGATTCCTCCTTTGCTTTGTTAGTTATCATGAACGCCAAGACCCAGAGAATATGTCACATCAAAAGTTGCTTTTTTTTGTACAAAGAGAGCTGTTTAGTTGAGCCACTTGGATGCTGGCTCTTGGTTTTATCATAAGTTATGGGTGGCCTTGTTATAATGATACAATAAACAAGAGTCTATAGACAAGTTCCTGGCTTAGATTACAAATAAAACATGAGAAGCAGTAAAACCTCTTATTTACTATTACCTAAAAGTCATGGCTTTGGACAGTATATCCAGCCAATTGGGTGATTTACGCATTTTAATTCTGACAAATCAACACAACATATTTTTGTAGGTTTCTAAAAGCCAGATCATTTGAGGCATGGGTTCTGGAGCTCTATCTTCCTTTCCATGTATAAAGTTATTTCTTAATTTCTCCAAAATTGACCAACATATTTATATCTAGGGTTAATTTTGTAAAGGTCACACCAGTCTCAATACAGAAGTGATGTTTTATTACCCATAGCCAAATATCACGCTTAAATACTTATCCCTAGTTATTTAAGTATGAGACTCCCAAAGCTGCAAAATGTTAATATAGAAAATTTCTACTGATTTCACATATGTATTTACTTTTATCAGTGCCATCTCTGCCTACATACCTCCTGGCTCGTGGGGCAAAGACATTTCTCGATGGTACACACATACATGTAGGGTTGTTCCAGAATCAAAGTTTGACTCGTAATACAAGAGAGGTAGAAAAAAGCACCCTTTATGTTCACGGTCTATTGTTTTATGTGAATGAAGAGTGTGCATGTACTAGGGTGGGCACGGCTAAGAGGCACGGCAGAGCTGCTGAAATGGCCAGTAAAAACATCTAGTATTGTTGGTCATCAGCTCCGCTCAATTCTTTAAACACCTTTGAGCCTTTGGTAGGTACGAGATTCTACAAAGTTACTGTGTGGGATACAAGATGGTTAACACGGGCTCCTGACTTTTAGAAGCTTATGATCTACTAGATGACGTAAATAATAAATATAGATACAATTTGGAGTTAGCTGAGTGCCAGAGAAATACTAAAGGGATACTTTAAAAAAATTTTTTTAACTGTTTAGTTTTGAGGCAGAGAGAGAGAGAGAGAGAGAGAGAGAGAGAGAGAGAGAGAGAAAGAGTGAGCAAGAGAGAGAGAGCATGAGCAGGAGAGGAGCAGAGAGAGAGGGAGACACAGAATCTGAAGCAGGCTCCAGGCTCCGAGCTGTCAGCACAGAGCCTGATGAGGGGCTCGAACTCACAGACTGCGAGATCATGACCTGAGCCAAAGTTGTTTCCCCAACGGACTGAGCCATCCAGGCGCCCCAGGGGCACTTCTAATTGGGAAGGAGAGAGGTTGAGGAGTGGGAGCAGATTTACCTGGGAGGTGGAAAAAAATCCGGAAAAAATTTTAAGAACCAATTTGGTATAAAGATGCAACTTGAGAGACTAAAGGGACTTCAAAATTTTGCCCTATCATGGTATAGGTCGTGGTCAGTGACTGATGAAATAAAAGATCTGCCATGAGTTAATGAATGAATTCATTTAAACATTATTCAGCCAAAAAGTATGGACTATCCTATATAAAAGGTAGTAGGATAGTATTTTCCTAGGAATAAGATTTTAAAAATCTTTATTGAATGTTTGCTCCATCTCAAAATGTGAAATTATTCTTCCAACACAAATGTCTGTGTTTTGATCACAACCAAAGTGGAGATTTTAAAAACTCGGCTGAGTCGAAGCCAATTATACGGTCCTCTGTCCGGACCACTATCAGAATCACACGTATCTGGCCTATGTTTTTCTGACAGGGGGCACATGTTTGTAGAGAGCTGTCCACACCCTTGCACCAGTCCTGTGTGCATATCAAACAGCTCTACGGCAGCTGGAAAAGGTTAGGGACGCTACTGATGACTACAACGTAGAATGAGGGCAATTCAAATGTACACACAAGTGGTAAAGCATTCGCAGTTCTGAGTTCCAGCTAATGTTTAAAGGCTCCATTTGAAAGATTTCAAGAAAGGGTAAATGCATATTCTCCTTTTAAGCAATTATAAGATGTATAAGCATAAGTGATTACTCAGGGGCCCTTTGTTGTAGCAACTGTAATTTCAAAGTGAAAATGTTCAGTTTGGAGTATGCGTGCACTAGTGCTAGCAAAGTGCACTTTTATGCCTTTCCTCCCCAAAATAGCTACACTAGAAAAGATACGTGAAAGAGGGTTTTTCATTTTTTCTCTCTCAGAATACATCATTCATTTTATAATGGGGGGTCAGTGCGAGAAGAAGATTCAATTCACAGATTTTTTTTTTCTTCATAGACAAATGTCCTCTATCAATCTAATCTATAAGGCACAATCTAGAGTTCTTGCAAAATGAACGATGATACCTCAGTTACCATAAAAACATTGGAGAAAAAAAAAAGAATGGTTTCGAAATGGCTCATTTTTCAAAAGAGAAGAAGGAAAAAATTAAATTTGTGATAATTAAATTTTAAAGTGGCAAATCAGTCACACTAAATATTAAAAAGCAGTACTTCTGAGCTATCAAAATTAAGAATGTGCATACTCTGTGACCCAGCAATTCCACTCTGGCCATCTATTTTATGGAATACTAGTAAAATTGTACTAAAATATATTTAAAAGAATTTCATTCCAGCCAGTCTTGTATTTATTCAGTCCTTGATTAAGCAAGCCTCGATATTTATTGAGGGTTTTCTGTGTAATAAGCAGCCTCCTAAGCTCTGAGGACACAGCAGAAAGCAAAGGATACATGGACGCTAACCTCTGGAGTTTTACATTATGATGAGGAAAAATAGGCAATTGATAAGCCAAATAAAGAGAGAAAGAAAAGTAGAAATTGTGGTAAATTACGAAGGTAATAAGAGTTCTGAAATAGAGTTTGGGTTTAGGTGGTGGCGGAGAGTGAGATTCTTGGTTTAAAAGGGTGATCAGATCCAAGATGAACTTCTACTTAGGCAAGAATGCAGAAGAAGCCAACCAGGTGGAGAACTGGAGGAGAAGCTTTCAGGTGAAGGGGAAGAGCTTGGTATTTCTGCTGACAGAGAGAAGCTACTGCGGGTGAGAGGGGAATGGCACGACATAAGGTCAAAGTCATGGGCAGAAGCCAGATGGTGAAATCTTGTAGGCCAACATTAGAGAGTCTGATTCTAATTTCAGTGGAAAATTATTGAAGCCTTTAAGCAAGGGAGTGACATGAATTAATTTAGATTTTAAAGAGATCATTCTGGCTGCTCTGTGGAGAATATATGGAGGGGGTTGTATTAGTCTACGCAGGCTGCTTTAGCAAAATATCATTGACTGGCTTAAAAAAATAGAAATAGAAATTTCTAGTCTCCCAGTTCTGGAGGCCAGAAATCCAAATCAAGGTGCCATCGGGGTTGGTTTCTGGTGAGACCTCCCTATCTGGTTGGAGAGAGCTGCCTTCTCACTCTGTCCTCTCACAGCCTCTCTCTGCATGCACACAGGGAGAGGGAGAGATCTCTTGCATCTCTTTTTCTTCTTACAAGGACACCAGTCCTATCAACCATTCTTACAACCTTATTTAACCTTAATTACTTCCAAAAGTATCTACCTCCAAATACAGTCACATTGGGGGGTTAGGGATTCAACACGTGAATTTTAGGGAAACACAATTCATTCCATAATAGGAGTCAAGATGAGTGGATTCTGCAAAAGTCCAGGGAGGGACGATGGTGACTTGGTCTGGGGTGGTCACGGTAAAGATGGAACTAAGTGGACAGATTTATGTTTTGGAAGTAGAGCTGAGAGAATTATGACAGATTGAATGTAGAAGAAAAAAGGGAAAGAGGGGAATCAAAAATGACTTGGGTTTGCCTTGAAAGAAAGGGTGGATGGTGTACTCTTTAAAGAGATGTGGAAGTTGAAAGAGTATCAGATTTGGGGAGGGAGGGAATCGTTTTGGCCCTATGAAGTTGACATGTCACACAAATCTCTAGTGCTGAGTAGAGAGTGGGTTAGGAATATATATCTGAGAGTCGTTGCACATCTCTCCCCCAATCCAGTGTCAAATCCAATGGCATTCTCAACCTCTCCACTTTTATTTCTAATACATCTCAAATTTAACAAATGATCTCTTGATTTTCCCTTCTGTACAGTTTTTATTATGTTAAGTTGGTGAGACTGAAACTACACATCTCAGAATTCCCTTTCTGTGGCAGCCACACCCTCAGGTGGCTATGAGTTATACCCTGGTATAATTCCCCTCCCCTTGAGTTCAGGCAGAACCCATGACTTCCTTCTAAACAATGCAAAATGATGTGTCATGAACATGAATATAAGAGACACTATCTTAGCTGACTAAGAACAAAATTTTCCTTTTGGTCTTGAGGAAGCAAGCTGCCAAGTTATGAGAAGGCTGTGAAGATCCCTGTAGCAGGAGACACTAGGTGGCCTTTAGGACCTGTGGGCCAACAGTCAATATAACAACCCAGCACCCCAGGCCTAAAACCATAAGGAAATGAATTCTGCCAACAACCTGAATGAGTTTAGAAGAAAATATTTCCTTAGTCAAGCCTCCAGATGAGAATGCAGCCCAGTGGACACATTGATTGCAGCCTTGTGAGACTATGAACAATGGACCCAACTCAGCCATGTCTAGACTTCTGACCCATAGGACCGTGTGATGATAAATACATATTCTTTTTAAGCCACTGTGTTTGTGGTGATTTGTTATGCAGCAGTAGGAAACTACTACACCACCCCTTTATGGTTCTGGGTTAAAGTTGGGGAGGGACTTGGAGGATGAAGTCAAGCAGCAACCATTACTCCTTGAAGTTCATCGAGATTGGATGTGGAGATAAATAGGTGCAGAGGTGCCAGTTTCACTTGTCCTCACTCTCTTCTGCTCCATATCTGGCTCTTCCTTCCAATTGCTGACTCTGACCAATGGTGGCTGTGGGTCTATGATTTGATTCTTGGTATCGGCTTCGCAGGGATGGTAGCTACACAGAGGCACAGCTTCCTTTGACATCTCTACAGATCTCCTCCTGACAGTCCCATTTAGGTGGCCAGTCATGCCTGGCTTCTTAGACTGGCTGGGTGGCAGCCCTTCTACCCATTCTCTACTCCTCTCTCCGGATCTTCACTGTTCCAGCTCTTCCTATGTTTATGTGAGTTCTAATTCCTACAGGAAATCCCCTATCCCCAAACCAATAGTGCCCAGATTCCTCAACTGAAATGTGTCTGATGCACCCATCAAAGCTTGCTTTGCCTGTAGTCTTCCTGTTTTTCTAATCAATGACAACTCCATCCTTCCAACTAATCAATGACAACTCCATCCTTCCAAATTTTTAGGCCCCAAACTTTGGATCCACCCTCTCTTTCCCTCACGTCTACATCGAGTCATTAGGAAATAATATTTAACTTCAAGATACATCCAGAATCCTACCAGTTCTTACCAGCTTTGCTGCAACCACCTTGCTCCAAGATACTCTCTTCCTTTTCCTTCACTGCCATTGTCAACTTAACTGGTCTCCCTATTTTAACCTTAATCCAGCCCCCACCTCCATGTGCACAGCAATCAGAATAATATTTTTGAAACATGTCCAACCATAGGACCCCCTTGCTCAAAACCTTGTGGTAGCTCTCATATCATTCGGGGTAAAAACCCATTCTTGATCGCCATCTAATTTCCCCTGTGATATTACCTCCTATCTTGCTCTCTGCATGCAGCCACACTAACCTTGTTGTGATTCGTCAACACATCAAACAAGCTCCTGCCTTGAGGGCCCTGTACTGGCTGTTTTCTCTGCCTGCAGCCCACTTTCTCCACAAGTCTGCTTGGGTAACTTCAGCTCATCTCTTCATTGAGCCACTCCTACTTAAAATTGCAGTCTAGGAGCACTTGGGTGGCTCATTCGGTTGAGCGCCCAACTTTGGCTCAGGTCATCATCTCATGGTTCATGAGTTCAAGCCCCCCATTGGACTCTGTACTGACAGCTTGGAGCCTAGAGCCTGCTTCAGATTCTGTGTCTCCCTCTCTCTGCTCCTGCCCTGCTCATGCTCTGTCTCTCTCTCAAAAATAAATAAATATTTAAAAAAATAAAATAAAATCGTAATCTACTATTTTCTTCCCCCACCCCTCCCATTTTGGAACCCCCTTTTTTTTGCTTTCTATTCTTCCATTTTCCAAAGCACTCATCATTCCTTTCTGACATACCATGTAATCTATTTATTTATTTATTATGATTATTCGTTACTCTTACTATCTTTTTACTAGAATGTGAATTCCACAGGGGCAGAGATCTGTATGTGTTTCCTTCTCTGCTCCATCCCAAGTGTCTCTATTTATGCCTCATAGAGAGTAAGTGCTCAAAAAATATTTATGCTATCAATGAATATAGACAGAATTTAAAATGAAGGGATGGGGTGAAGTAGAGAGTGCAGAGTGGGTCTAAAGGGAGTCTGAGAAGAAAGTTAGGGAGCATCGAGGAGGAGACCATACGCAGAGGAGAGGGCCCAGCACCAAAGTTAGGGACAGAGACAGGGGGAGGATGAAAAGCACAAGCAGAAGAGAGCGAGGCAGTGATGAAAAATAAAAAGAGATCGGTAAAGTAGGAAGGAAACAAAGAGAGAGAGATCTCATGGACACCAAAGAAGAGGATGTTTTGTAAAAGGAGGTGCGGTCATCCGTGTCAAGTGATGCTGAGATGTTAAAGAAGATGCGCACAGAAAGGCCTTTGGGTTTGGTGGCCAGTGGTCCTGAGATAGCCTGTTTGTGGAGTGTGGACACAGAACTCTGACTGGTGGAGAAGGAAGAGAACCAGATGTGTGGAAGGAGAAGCAGAGACTATTAGCATAATAGTCTCCCTTTGGAGAAGTTGGCTCTAAAAGAGAACAGGGAAAGGAGATGATATCTGGAGGGGCCTGTGGGGTCACATTCTTTCTTTCCTTTTTTTTTTTTAAGGGAGATCCTAGAACATGTTTGTATATTGATAAAAATTCTCCAATAATAAGGAAGAGATTGTTAATTCAGGAAAGGAGGTATATTTAAATATCAAGACTTCCTTCTCACTTTGCATGTAGAAATCAGATTAGCCCAAATCCTATGTATGGCAAAGGATCTGGACATACTCAGATATCAGCCAGTCAACTTGGACTTGGCTCCGCATCTGCAGCAAAGCCACGATTCATACTAAGGCTGCCATTGTTGGCTGCTTAGTTCTTTTCCTAGACAAATTTGAGACAACGAAGTTTCATCCAAAAATGAAGTGGTAGATGAACTGCAAGTCTTGTTATCTGTTAGGAACAGGGTAGGTTTTAAAGTGTTTTTTAATCAAATTATTACTTTCGATAAATGGTATATTCCAAGTGAAGAGTACATGATGAAAAGTTACCATTTTCTTCCCTATCCTTCCTAAGAGAAGGTAATTATAATTGTTTTTGAGTGGAGGTTTTGCTTTTACATGTGAAACCTGGTGTAAAGTATTTCACATGCATTAGCTCATTTCATCTTCACAAAAAAAGCTATGAGGTTCATAATATCACACATAAGGAAATTGAGGCTTAGATGAATTAAGTAACTTGCCCAGAGTCACACTGCCAATAAGTGACACAGGAATGATTTTATTCCCGTCCTATATTGAGTTCAAATGTTACTGTCAACTGCATTAGTGGTTCTAATGTTTGGGCCCCAGGACCTGTGTTTCTTGAAAACAATAAAGGATCCCCCAAAGCTTTTGTTTCTGTGCTTTATATCCACCTATATTTGCCATATGAAAAATTAAAGCTGAGAATATTCTAAAAGAAAATACAAAAGCACATATTCTATTAGCCAACAGACTGATAACATCATCACACGACATGTAGCCTCCGGAATGCTCCATTGTTCACTGTGAAGGGCTGATTGTGAGGAAGACACACAATGCCTTAATATTAACATGAAAATATGTTTGACCTGGAAGACCCCCTGAAAAACTTTCTGGGGCTCTATGGGGTTCACAGACTACACTTTGAGTACCACTTAACTACATCATACCCCACTTTAATTGGCAGCTCCACTGAAAGATTAATCAAAGATTTGTTTGAACTTTAATGCAGTGAAGAAAGGAATCTTCTATTTCCAACTTTTGATAATACACTCATAATACTTGTGATTAAAAATGAAATACTCATGTACACATAAGTCCTATTAGTAAAACTTTTAATTAGAGTTAAAGAGTCCAAGAATTATGAAACTCTACTCTGCTACCTCACTTTGTAGTTGAACCTAAAGTCCAAATAGTCTAAATAACCTGGACGAGATCCTACAATCCATCAATACTAACTTTGCAATTGAATCTGAGATCTCAATGCATGTATACACACTCTTTTTCTAAAATTAAAGTTATTTGTTTGAAACAAAGAGTCTCAAATTTCCTTGTCATGAGCATTGCTAACTGTGAGAGCGAATGGGTTTGAATTTACTCATTGATTGACCTCCTTTTTTAACGGATCTTCTACTGTATTACATTTGTCTGTTCATGTGTTTGTCCTCTCAATATAAAGTGAACTTTTGTATTAGGACTATTTCTTAACCTCCTATCACCTCCTCATATGTAAAGAGGGAATAGTAACAGTACTTACCATTTTGAGGTTGTAAACTTTAGTGAGTTAAGCCTTGGAATAGCCTTACAGCCTGCATGTAGTAGGCATTAGATAGGTGCTAGGTTAAAAAAAATGTTTATTTATTCTGAGAAAGAAAAAGAGAGAAAGAGTGTGAGTTGGGGAAGGGACACATAGAGAGAGACGAAAGAATGAATCCTGGGCAGGCTCCGTGCTGACATAGGGCTGAACCCAGAAACTGTGAGACCATGACCCGAGCCAAAATCAAGAGTAGGAGTCAGATGCTTTAACCGATGGAGCCACTCAGGCACCCCATTAGGTGATAGATTTTATTATTATTATCCTCAGAATCTAAGAGATGCTTCTACACATAAGATATTCAATAAACGGTTCTGGAAGATATGAATGAATAAGTGGATGAGGCTAAAGCAATGAATAACTCATAAGGCGTTTTCACTGCATAGCACACTGGCTTTATGGAGAATATATGGAGAATGATATTTTGAAAATAGGCATAGCATCTCATGAAAGCAAGCCTATCTTTTAAGTTAAATTTATAAACACTATCCTTGTAATTTTTTTTTGAAGACCTAGTAGGTATTAGATAAATGTACATTGAATAGGTGAGTAAATTGTAAATTCTTCCTTGTTACTGACTTCAGCTGTTTGGTCTTTCAACATTTATTTACACACATGTATATATAAACTAGATCATATAATAATGAATATGATTTTTCACTTTTATCTATAGGGAGACCAATATGATATGGTTTTTGTGTTCTTATATTTGCTGACATTGGGGGCGAGCTGAAAAAGATAATACCTTTCTCCAGTGAAGAATAAATAATACCATTAGGTGGCATAGGAAATTTACATAGGGAAGTTGGTGTTATGAAACACAAAATGACATTTTCCAGAGGGTCTGGGGTATTAGGATGGCAGAAACTCATCCAGTCCCCATGGGTCAGGTTATCCTTAGGAACAGGAAAACGTGAATAATTTTTTGATAAATGATTTATGTACATAAAATGGGCAATTCTAGAAAACAGAAAAATTTAAATAAACACAATCAATAATAGATCAATTAGCTTTATAATAAAATAAAACAAAATCCTGAATCAGCCCCCTACTCCAAAAAGGCCTGGAACAGAGAGTTTTACCAGTGAAGTTTTTTCGTTACTGCTTTTAATTAAATCTGTGAATAATAGATCATTCATATTAAGTACAAAGTATTTAACCAAAATTGGCTAAATGGGCCAGATACCAAACTCATTATATGAAATTGGAATAACATCAAAATTGGACAATGACATAACAAGAAAAGCATGCTATAGACTGAAATCACTTAAGATTAGATGAAAAAGTCATAATATTAACAAATAGTGTCCAAAAGTATATTTAAAAGAAATGATTATATCAGAGTTAGCCCTTAAAAATTGATTTATATCTGATTACCTTAATTAGGATTAACAAAGCTCAACAACTATTCATGATAAAATCTTTTAGCCACATTAAAATAAAAGAAATTATCCCCAATCTGATAAACAGCATTTACCTAAATCGTATCACAAAACATATTTAATGATAAAGCCTTAGAAATCTTACCAGTAATATAACAATCAAGTAAGACAGACTACCTTCTCTATAACAACATTTTTCTAGATATGTCTCTTGAAGCAATGGAAATAAAAGCAAAAATAAACTGTTGGGACTACATCAAAATTAAAAGCTTCTGCACAGCAAAGGAAACTATCAACAAAACTAAAAAACAATTTACTGAATAGGAGAAGATATTTGCAAATGACATATCTGATAAAGGGTTAGTATCCAAAATATATAAAGAATTTATACAACCCAACACTCTAAAACAAAATAATCCAATTAAAAAAATGGGCAGAAGAAATGAACCAGACATTTCTCCAAAGGAAACATATGATGGCTAACAGACACATGAAAAGATGCTCAACATCACCCATCATCAGGGAACTGCAAATCAAAACCACAATGAGATACCACCTCACAGCTGGCAGAATGGCTAACATCAACAACACAAGAAACAACAGATGTTGGGGAGGATGTGGAGAAAAAAGAACCCTCTTGCACCGTTGGTGGGAATGCAAACTGGTGCAGCCACTGTGGGAGACAGTAGGGAGGTTCTTAAAAAATTAAAAATAGAACTACCCAATGGTCCAGTAATTGCACTACTGGGTATACACCCAAAGAACACAAAAACATTAATTTGAAAGGATATATGCACCTGTATGTTTTTTGCAGCATTATTTCAAATAGCCAAATTACGGAAGCAGCACACGTGTCCATCAATAAATGAATGGATAAAAAAGTGGTGGTACAGATACACAATGGAGTATTATTCAGCCATAAAAAGAATGAAATCTTGCCACTTACAACAAAATGGATGGATCTAGAGAATATAAAGCTAGGTGAAATAAGTCAGTCAGAGAAAGGAAAATACCATCTCGTTTCACTCATATGTGGGATTTAAGAAACAAAACGAATGAACAAGAAAAAACAAAAACAAAAAAACGAGAGACAAACCAAAAAAAGACTCTTAATTATAGAGAACAAACAGATGACTACCAGAAGGGAGGTGGGTGGTGGGGTGGGTGAAATAGGTGAAGGGGATTAAGAATACACTTACGACGATGACCACCGAGTAATGTATGGGATCGCTGAATCGTTATATTGTCCACCTGAAACCAATTTAACACTGTATGTTAAGTATACTAGAATTAATATTTAAAAAACCATTAAAGTCAGGAAGCCCTCTATTCATTACTGTACTGTTAATCTTAGACAATGCCAGAACCCCCAAAAAATGGGGGAGAGAGAGAGAGAGAGAGAGAGAGAGAGAGAGAGAGAGAGAGAGAGAAGATATGCAGCAAAAATCCATTTACTCTTCCACATTCCTCAGGTTCCCTACACATACACAGGGAATTAAATGACTAATGGGACATGGAAAGAAGGGGTGTTAGCTACCCTCAGTCCTGGACCTCAAAATATCCCATATGAGATGGAGAAGGGCAGCCTGACCCACTATTGCTTTCCCCACCTTTATTGTGTTCAGCACTGACATTTAGAGTTTTGTTTGTTACCACAGCATTTCCTATCCCAGCCTATCCAGATGAATAGAAAGCATATGTGCTCGAAGCACTGAGAAGTATGGATATATATATTTTTTAATTTTTAAAAATTTATTATTTATTTTGAAAGGGAGAGACAGAAACAGAGTACAAGCAGGGGAGCTACAGAGAAAGGGAGACACAGAATCTGAAGCAGGCTTGAAGCTCCGAGCTGTCAGCATAAAGCCTGTTGCGGGGCTCAGACTCATGAACCATGATAACATGACCTGATCTAAAGTCGGACGTTTAACCAACTGAGCCACCCAGACACTCCGAGAAGTGTGAATATTGACTACTTAAAAAGTCCAAAGCATCTAAAAATAAATTAGGTTCAAATCCAGAAATCAATCGTATTTTTCAATAAGAGATATGACCCCAGATTTTAAAACTAACCATCCGTAGTTACAGAAAAGGTGGGACATGATCTAGTCTGTATTCCAGCCAAAAATATTTAGTTACAGGGAACAGAAACTCTTTCTGACTGGTTTAAGGAGAAAGAGAGAAAGCAAAAGAATAGAATACAAACACATGAATTACAACTTTGTCTCTTGGAAATTGGAAATAGAAATACCATATGATCTAGTAATTTCATTACTGGGTTTTTACCCCCCAAAAATGAAAGTATGAATTTGGAAAGATATATACACCTGCATGTGTATTGCAGCATTATTTATAATAACCAAGGTTTTGAAGCAACTTAAGTGTCCACTTATAGATGAATGGACCAAGAAGATGTGATATATATATATATATATATATATATATATATATGGAATATTATGCAGCCATAAAAGAGGATGAGGCCTTGCCATTTGTGAAAACATGGACGGATCTAGAAGGTATTATGCTAAGTGAATTAAGAAAGAAAAATGCCATATAATTTCACTCATATACAGAATCTAAAAAACAAAACAAATGAATAATCAAACAAAAAGCAGAATCCGATCTCTAAACACAGAGCACAAACTGATGGTTGCCAGAGGGAAGGGTTGAGGGGATGTTCAAAATGGGTACAGGGGAATGGAAGACACCGCTTCCAGGAACGGAATGAATAAGTCATGGGAATAACAGGTACATCATGGGGAATGTCATCGGTGATATTTGAATAGCATTGTACACAGGGTAGCTGCACTTGTGCTGAGCATAGTGTACTACAGAGATGTTGCATCACGTGTTGTACACCTGAAGCTGATATAACACGGTGTGTCAACTATACTCAAATAAAAAAAATTAAATCTGAGTGTCAGTGACCCCTCAAAGTCTTTTGAGTTATTCCCTCTGTTTTCTGTAACTTTACTTCTGCTCTTATATGAATACCCATATCCTGATTTCAGAATTCTTTTCCATGCCTGTTCACCTAGCTTCGAGGAGAGGAAATCGTGGTACCTCCAGGTAGAAATAATTTTCTGCCTCCCAACCTCTGAGTGCCTTCCGCCATCGCTTACTTGCTGTCCTAGATTCCATTTCACTGCCATCGTGAACTGGAGGAATCACGTTCACAGTTTTCCCACTGGATCTGGTCGGGAAGAACCTGGGAGCGCCGGCCCTCCTCAGCACGAACTCCTGCGGCTTCCTTCTCCCGGCTCACCCTCTGCCACGCCGTGCTCTGCCCCTGCTCACTGACAGCCTGGCCTCGAGCCTCCGGACTCGGGGAGCCTGGGAACCGCTCTCAGGGACTGCTTCAGCCCCTGATTTCCTCTTCGTTCAGGTTGCGCTTCCATTACTGGCAACTCCTAACCATCCTTAAAATCGTCATCTTCCTATGGAAGAGTTTCTTGACGCCCCAGGCAGTTCCTTGCTCCTCCTTTCTGCTCCTTATATCGTTCATGGCATTTTTACATGGCCTTATGGTGATTTATTTCCCTGCCTTCTCTCCCGGCTAGACCTTGAACATAGAGGACAGGGACTGAGGATACGAAATGCATTTGGTGCCATTTGGGTGCTCCATAAATTTCTGTTAAATGAATACAAGTTCAATTTTATTTAAAAACACTTTGTTTTCATAAATATTAACTTAATATTTCATTAAGACATTATTTTATTAGCCATATGCTAGCTGTTTAAAACATTATTTTGCCATATTCCTCATTTCTTTGAATGGAAGATTCCATTTATTTCAAGACGCGCCGGTATTTTATGGGTCCCTAAGAAGAAAAAAAAATGCTTCCAATTGAATGAAGATAATTTTTTTTTATCACTTAGAATTTTTATTTTACATTTGTGGAAAGACATCTTTAGACTTGTACGGGCACAGTTTCGTTGTTGTTGAATTGTATTTTAAACTGCTGTTTCTGTGCTTTCCCGTGTCTACAGTCACTTTCTGTTTTAATACAAATGATAGTGTAATCTTTTCAAAAACATCTTAAGTGGCAATTAAACTCAACGTGTGTAGTACCAACAGGGCACATAACTCAGCTGAAGTGACGAGAGTGTGAACGGCATTGATCAAGTTCGTGCAGGCACAGGAAATGACACGTATATAAGAACCGCCACCTACAGCGATTGTAAAATTGTTAGATGCACGTGATTCTGGAGATGGCGAAATGTGAAAAAACATCCATCGTAAAATCAGGGAGATTTCTGTTCTCTGTTTTCTGAGTATCCCTCCCGAATAGAAGAGGACACGCTATGGTAAAAAGCCAGTGCGTAACTTCTAGTCCATTGACTTTAGCAAAGTGGCTCGTTCTGGGTGACAACAATGGCACCAGAAAGCTAAAGCTGGCCTGGTGAGAAAGCTGCCAGAACACGCTGCCACCAGGCTGCAGTGGGACTGGTGATGGCACGATGCGAAAACTAGATCTAAGCACTTACAGGTGATGTCATCAAGATGGTAACCAAACGACATCAGGACTTTGGCCGTGCACACGTAAGTATTCTGAGAGACACCTCTGGCCACCACGCCCCGTGGCTGCTGCTGCTGCTTCCAGTTACTCTTAGCATACGTTCTTTCTGCTTTTCACTCTTTTCCTAAAGAGTTTCTCAAAGGGTTATAATGGTGAGTGCGTACTTTATGGCATGCAGTTTCCAAGTACTCTTTGCATTTTAAGTTATTCGATCCTTAAACAGACCTCAAGAAATAGATACTGTTATTACCCTCGTTTTTCAGATAAAGAAATGCATGCAAACATGGTTGAAGCAAATTGTCCATGGGGATAACTGCCATACGATCATAAGGGGCAGAGCCAGAATTTGAAGGGAGCCATGCTGACTGTCGAGTCTGTGCTCTTAAACTTGGAGATGTGCGGTATTGCATCAAATTCTCTCCCCACAGTACCACCAGACGTTAGAAGGTGGGAGACATCCTATACCATATCTTGATATAGGTAACGGTCACTTCTTTTTTTTCCAGGGCAACAGGAAAGGCTTCTTCTGCTCTTTGACCTAAGCCTGTTTGTGTACATTCTGCTGTCTAGGGAGTCAGGCTGAACGGTAATCTGAAGGACAGTGGAGAGGTTGTTTTCAAATAAACACAACTTTTTTTTCCCTATAAACCTGGAAAAGCAGACATAATGAACCAAAAATGATGACATTTGAGGCTGAAAGAAAAGAGATAAAGATAGATCCCTGAAAAATTTCCACAACTTACTTGCATGAGGCTCAAAGGGGGTCAACTGATTATCAACAATCAGAACTCAGGTGATTTAGACAGATAGGTGCCACACTTAAGCAGCTGTGGCACGATATTGAGTTGTTGCTTTGAAAACATTTTCTTATAATACGATTTAAATTTTCTTCTCTTCTTTGGATTTTTCAGTTAATATTGGAATTAAATTAAAGCATTAATTCAACCAGCTTAGTGTAAAGAAAATTATGTCAGGTTCACCTTTGAGGGTTTCGTTATGGAATATCTATTGACTCAAGCTTATTAACTTGTAAATCCTCCAGTTTTAGATTACTATCTATTGATTATCTGCTTTTATTTGAGTTTTAAATGAATAAACAAAAAGAAATGATCATGGTTTAGTCATTACACCTTAAGAGAAAATGTACTTAAGCTAAGCACACTTAATAAAAAAATAAAAACTACTTTTATTTTTTTCTGAGAGCTAGAAGTTGTGGTTCTTATTTTCATGGAGGCAAACCAAAGATTGATTTTAATTTTGCATAATTATTTTTAATAGACATGTGAACAAAACTGGAAAAGTGTTTATCACTGAGGATAGAAAGTGTTGAGAGTCTAGATGCTTTAAGCAATCAACTTAGAATAAAAAGGTCTGAATTCAAGTGTTGGCTCTGTTACTCATACTAGGAAGACCTTAGGCAAATTAGCTATAGTTTCTGAGTCCTGGTTTCTAACAATTAGTATCTTTCTCATCAACTTTTTGTTTGTTTATTTTTTTTTAAATTAACATTTATTTATCTTTGAGAGAGAGAGAGAGAGAGAGAGACAGGGTGTGAGTGGGGGAAGTGCAGAGAGAGATGGAGACAGAATCCGAAGCGGGTCCAGGCTCTGAGCTGCCAGCACAGAGCCCGACGCGGGGCTCGAACTCACAGACTGTGAGTTCATGACCTGAGCCGAAGTCGGCCACTTAACCAACTGAGCCACCCAGGCGCCCCTCATTCTCTTCTTTTAGCCTACTCTTGAGTATGTGATATGTTGGAGTGGTTACATTTACTATTTAGTTTTAGGGCTATAGATGATCAAAATTGGATTATGGAATAACTAGAGAAAGATTGGAGACATTATCAAGAGCTCCTGGGCATAAAGCTGGCTTTTGTAATTGCAACAGACTTATCTGGTTTGGCTGGAATGTGGGGACATTTTGAAAGAATATGCAGTAAGAATAGAAGGATGTTAGATAGCAGATGGACTGGCATTCAATTAAGACTTCATTACCAGTGTGTGAATGATATAAACCCAAAGAACAGATTCAGAAACTGGGAAAATATGTTACACATCTGATAGCTGAGACTCCTATTCTCAAGCAATGAACATTGGTCTGTCCAACATGTGTCAGTGCTCGCATACGACTTTTTAGAATCCTGGTGGACGTGATGGTCCACGTGCATGCTGATGGATTCGGGGGATTAACTGGACTACACAGCCTCTAGAATCTGATTATACATCTTCACTCTTAAATTAAAATTATTTTCCCACTTAGATGAATGTTTTTCTCCTTTCCTTCTAATCTCTGTCCCAATGTTATCCTCTTGTGAGGCCTTTCCTGGCCTTCCTACATTAAATATCACTCCCTGTCCCAACAGGCCAATGCCTTCCCAACTCCTATAACTGGCCCATAGAACATTCCCCTGACTAGCCAACACAACACCTCTGACCTCTCATCCATGATTTTTTTCCATTGCCCTTATATATCAAACATATATGTACATATTATATACTTATATATATATATGCACACACACATATATAGATAGATATATACTTACTATACTTATACTTATTATATACTATATATAGATATATATACTTATGTGTGTGTATATATATATATATATATGTATATGTTCATACTTATATTGTTTAAATGAAAGCTTCAAGAAGGAAGGAATTTTGTCTGGTGTATTCGGTGCTATAGACCCAGTTGGTATACTTTATGTGCATGTGGACTGAGTAAGTAAATGAATGAATGAAATTTTGGATCAGTCACTAGAAAGGGAAGACCTGGGGGGGTTTACAACATGGAGGAACTGGAAATATTTATCTTATTTACTTATTTGTTTTTAGCACATAGTGATAAATTACCGTTTATGGTTCCATGCTAATTGGTTTACGTATTACATTATCTGGTTTTAAATATACTATTTTTGCAAACATAGATGACTTTCAAGATTCCTGAAAGAATAAAAAATAGTTCAAATATTATACTAATAATTCATATGTAAGTGAAGAACAAGTAAAGAGACACTTCTTACTTATGGTGCAGGCTCATTGCCAGCCACAGTATGAGGTATACACCTTGATAGTCCAATCCTATTTGGCCAGAAGTTGACAAAGAAATTTGAAATTATCAAGGAGGCCACTTGGAAATGGATTGATATCCAGTCTTATTCACAATGAATCTTTCAGTAAATGTATACTGTGGCTTGAGGAACTAGCTAGTGACAGTTTTAGCACATAATTAACCAAATATTCTATTGATAATTTTATCTATATCTACGCCTTTTAAAATCTCTATCTTCATGGTGTAAATAATATTTGTTCACTAGTGCATGCTTTATAATCTACAAATAAGTAAACACACATGTAATGGGGAGTTATTATTTATAAGAATGCACATTCTAAAAAGTTGGGAGACAACTGGTTTATTTTAACATTATTCTTACAGCAAAGCTATTTATGAAAAAGAAAAAAGAGCAAGATAATTTTCCTCTCCGAAAAATAAAATGGAATCTGATTACTACTTATCATGAATAGAGCGTAAAATAGAACAAGTAACTCACTTATGTTGCTGCCTTTTAATGGACAAAAGCCAGGAATACTTTTTGGAAGATAGATGCTTAACGAAAATTTGTAAAAAAAAAAAAAAAAGAAAATCTCATCCCCTTGACTAATTTCCCAGTGGGAAGTGCTGACTATTATTGATAAAAATGATACCGATGGTCATTGCCCAGATGGCACTTTGAAGAATATAGTGGGAGACAAAAACCCTATAAAATGTGCATGTCACAAAAATCATACTAAACCTCTATTATGCGCTTGGGCTATTATAACAAGTCACACTGTTACGTTTATTTTATGCGTTCTTTTGACTATTTCTCAGTTTGAATAATTTGATTTAAGTTCTCTGTTAAACTTAAAGACTAAAGTGAAGAAGAACAATGCAAATATAAGTGGTTCGACGAGGTATAAAATATTTACACTGCCTCTCGCTCCCGTGTTACTTACGAGATTGCAAGTAATCCGTTACACTGAAAAAGGTAGTATACTGGGAGGGAAGCAGGGAGCTACAGGGACACAGGGCACTCCCCATCCCAGAGAAGCGATGTTCAGTTATCATGGTGACTGTCATCTTAACAATTGTGCAAGTGCATCTTTCACTGTGGGTGACTAGAAACAGATGAAGAGGAGCTGAAAAATGGGAGAATTTTCCTTGTCTCGTGTCTCTCTGATAACTAGTCAGACTACAGAGCATGAAAGATGAGGGCTACCCAATTCAAACCAGAGCACGTAGTTACCATCTGGGCATTTTAAAAGTAGGACACATGAAATGCTCAGATGTATCCCCCAACAGGGTGCAATAATACAGCAGTAAAAAGAAAACTACAGTGAACTATGGCCACTTCCACCCTTGCAATCATTCTAGTACAGGAAGAGGCAAGGATTTTCCAAAAACCTTTGCTCAGGTGCATCTTAAGTGTCCACACGTTTGGTGCACAGATGGCTTCCGTGTTTTAGCAGTCGTACGTGGTATGTGGACACACCCAGCAGAGGGCACTGTCCTCATGGAAAGAAGGGGGCTGGGCCATTCCGGCTGGAACCCTGGCTTGAGGGCTCAAAAATGAAAATACTCAGTAGACCACGCACACTAAAATAGTCATTTCCTTTCAGAAACATTCACTGCTGAAACAAATATTGACTTTTTAAATGATGTATTTGGCTTTCAAAGGTACCCAACTGAGTAATTTCTTTCGGATGCTGCCAGATGTAGACCCTTAATTTTCTGAACAAGAATTACTAAGTTATTCAACAGTTAGGAAACAAAGAGCCTCAATACTACATTTTTTAGCTCTTAGAAGGTGAGAGTTCAGAATTTCTTATTTCCAGAAACCTCTGTCAGCTTCTCTAGATCCTCAAGGCATACAATCTAGCAACGCTGCTGGATCTAGCCGCTGCTGTGTGAGTTAGAAAAACCCTCGAACCCTCACTCCTTTCTAGTGTCTGATGTACATTTTGCAATGAGAGAGAGAGAGAGAGAGAGGGAGGGAGGGAGGGAGACAGGGAGAGAGAACATTATTTATAGGAACAAATGTCAGAGACGTATAATCTTTGGCTACAAAATGAAAACGTGTAAGTTAATGTTTAATACATATATTTTAATGGAATTTTAATTATTCTGATAGATCATTTTATAATCCCTGCCTAAATTCATCCCTATGTGCAAAAAAGTGTATTCGCAAGATCAAGTAAATTCACAGGCTTCTAGTTTGCGGGGTTGGGGCTTGTGGAGCAGAGCGTCTACAAAATGGCATGGCTTACTGTAAAAGGAGGCATCGAAATATCCTAATGAAGCTAATAATGGCTGGGAGTAATTTAAGGCTGTCTCTCTGCCTTAGGGAGGAAAGCAACTAAGGAAATACAAATGAGAGAACTAAAGAGAATACGCTTTAGGAAGAAAATTTAGCAAAGCGAATCTTTTAAATTTAAATTTCCATTTAAATTTCCATTTCCATTTCCTTGCCTCCAGATGAAACTCCGGATACATTTAAGAGGGAAATTCTTCCAGATTTTTTTCTAGAATCCCCCAGACATTTCTTTTTTGGTTTCTCTTCATGCATCATTTTTTATCCTACTTCTTGTTAAGAATCCTTATTAGCCGATCTAACCATTCAATTTATCCTGCCTATTTTGTAATGAATAAATAGTGCATACTGTTAATTGGCCACCTGGGGTTCAAAGAGGAGGACCATGGAGTTGATGTCTGAACACTGTAATGTGCTGACAACGTATTGACCACACTCTATTTCACAAGATTTAAAACCAGGCTTCCTTGCCCTATTCTGCCCTCCCTACCCTTCTTCCAGTTTTGACTGTCTATGAGACTAATTTTTTAAAAGTGATTTATTTCCAACAGATGTGATCATCCAGCTGCAGGGACCTGGATGCACACTGCCCCTAACAAATTTAATTTATGGATATAATAAACATATATTTCACTAATAAATAATTATCGTTGTGTTAATGAAAAGATGCCAAGGCATGAGGTAGGATGACCAGGTACTTCTGGGCTAAATGGACAAGTAGATGGGCTCTCCTGAGGCCCTGACTATGATCAACCTAAATGTGCTAATGGTTGTTTTTCTAGAACGTGGTAAGTCACAAAGGAAGAAAATCAGTCACGGCCTAATTTAGGAAGCTAATTTTAGGGCTACATCCAATGTCTGGTAAATCAGATATTACACAAGGTGAGGTAGGAAAAGATGGCGGCACGAGTCCGGGTCTAGAACGTGGCCTACACAACAACAGCAGAAGAGAGATGTGCCCTATCTTCCCTCCAGCTCCTCAAGTGGCTCTTGTGGCATCCCAAGGTCAGGAGTTGGAGGCGTGTCTTCATGGTGGGTGCCTTGTTTCTGAATGCTGACGAGGTGCCCCCAGGCAGTGTCACAAAGTGAGTGATGATATCACAGGTTTACCTGATGAGGTTCAAGTTTGACCCAGCACTGTCTATGGCCAAGGGAAGCACCACCTCAAGACTGGACTTTAGGTAATATTTTAAATGAACGTAATTTCCCAGGTTGAGTTTTGGAGAAGTCTCCTTTAATTTTTCCAGTGAATAGTCTCCCTTTTCTTCTCCTGCTACGACACCTAGACTCTTTGGTTCAGCTGCCATAAGACCACACTCTGTTACTAATATGATTTGCTAATTGTACACGTTTCTGGGAAAGACTTGTTAAGGAATTAAGAGGAAATAAAATAAAAAAGGAGAAAAAATGTTTTCTCTTAAAAAAAAATTCTAGACTAGTCTCTTCAGACAGGAACCCTGTTAACACATTAGCACAATGACATCTTAACAGATTGGTTTTCTCTTCGTCTACTTATTTCAGATCATAATGATCAGTGTTTACTGAGTTATTTACTCTGTTCCTGCTGCCCTGTGGGGTGCTGCCTCTGAGGGAGGCATCACTAGGCCCGGCCTCCCCAAGGCACACGGTGGGATGTTGCCACGCCGTCTCTAAGCCATGTTTACCCGCTCCCAGGCCCATGCTCCTGACCACCTCACTCAACAGCTTTGCTAGGCATCTGATGAGACTATTTTGAATAAAGCTGTTTTAATGTCAGCCCAAAAAATGGAGACGGATTGGAGGACTATCCTCTTCTCTACCTCCTAACGCAGAGTCTCACCATCGGATGCTTAAAAGCAGGCTTTTGTTTCTTTCCCTGAGAAAATGTCTGTTTCACTTCCCTCCTTCTGTTCAAATTCTTGTCTTTTAAAAAATATTTATTTATTTTGAGAGACAGAGAACAAGTGGGAAAGGGATAGAGAGAGGAAGAAAGAGAGAGAGAGAGAGGGAGAGAGAGAAAATCCTAAGCAACGTGGATGCTGTCAGCTCAGAGCCTGCCACTAGGCTCAATATCACCAACCGTGAAATCAGGACCTGAGCTGAAATCAAGAGTTGGATGCTTAACCCACTGAACCCCCCAGGCGCCCCCTTCTGCAAATTCAAGCCACTGTTCAAGGCACAGACCTCTCCCAAATCTTCCCTGATGTTTTCCTTCCAAGTGACACTTTAATTCTTTGAATCTTTCATAAGTTACTTACTCTATTTGTATTAGACAGTTAGTCACATCATGCTACGTGGCATTTCTCACTTTTATGGTATTGAACTATCCTTTGTGGCTTTCATTGATATTTAAGCTTTTCATAAATGATGTCTTGTTTCCTGCAGGTGGATAATTCAAGATGCAGCACTGGGCAGAAGAAAGAACAGACTTTAGAAGCAGAGAGATCTTAAATGGAATCCCAGCTCTGCAACGAGCTATGCAACCATGGTCAAGTAACTCAGCCTCTCTGAGTTTCTGTCTCCTCAGTAAGAATCGTAGGATAATAATACTCTACAAAGTGGCTATGAAGATGGAATAAGGTGGCGTGTACAACGTGGCTACGATGTGTTTGACGGAGAAAGTTCTCGGCAAATACCCGCTTATAGATTGAAATTGGGACATATCGATGATTATACCTTCATTTATCTGTGAGCATATAGATCTCCTCTTAAGCTAAATATATGGCATCACCAATACATTTAAAAAAGTTCTAGAATATAATTATAGTTTGAATAGGAACAAGAAATAGTATGCAAGTTCCCTCTTGTTCATTAGAGATTTTATCAACTCATTAATTCATTATTCATTATATGACGATCTAAGGTGAATGGCATTGTTCTAGGTTCTGGGAAGCGGGAACATCATAAGCAAAATCCTTGCCCTCAGGGGGCTCTATATTCTGATCAGAGAGACAGATAGTAAACAAGATAAACATGCACAAGTGTAGACTTATAGATAATATGAAATATTACGGAGAAAAATAAAGCAGAGAAGAGGGACAGAATGTGTGTGGGGTGGAGGAGAGGAGGGAAATTATAGCCAGGTAAGCCACGTGAGGCCTCCTCAAGAGTGACAGAAGGTGACATTTCAGTAGAGACCAGAAAGGAGCAAGGAAGCCAGCTATGGGGATTCCTGGGGGAAGAGCTTCCCAGGAAGAAAATGCTCTCGTCCACGGATTGCCACCTGGGCCCTTTGCGCCATGAGGACATGGTAATTTGTCCTCACTAATATTAACACGTGAACATAAGATAGAAATTTTTGGACTTCCTGTTGTTTTCTTTATTTTATTTTTTTACTTTAAAGGGCAAAACAGACCCTAGGCTTTCTCTCTTTGGGGGAATACAGAAGAAAAATGTGCTGAAAAGAACCCATAAATTTCCTACAGGAATGAAAAGTAGTTTTCTTTCAATTACATTTATATATATATATATATATATATATATAATTATGACAAACTTTCTCATGACTTTACCCTTAAGCCGTTTGAAACACCTTAGAAGCCCAAGAAGTTGGAGGTCAGATGTGATAGCAAGACAGAAAGATTCTTAGGATCTGTGAGGAAATATTTTTTAAATGCTAGGGTGTTTTGGTATGACATGTGAAGGGTTCAAGTCTCTCTCAAATATTAATAGTCTTCACTGCATGATTAGCTCGAGTAAGTGTCCTTTTAGCATTGTGCCCCCAATAGCAGGACTGGTTTCTTCGGAAACACAGTGGAAATTGTACATTTAATACGATTTGTCACCATTAAGGAAGTCGGTGGGGTCTTCCCTCTTCTCCCTAACAAGAGAAATACTTAAAAAGGTCAACTTCTATCATTTCTTTTGGAACGGGTTAGCTTTCCCCTCACCTGGGACGAGGTGTGTACCTAGGCCCCCTAAGATTTGCAAGACTTGTTTAGAAAACACTGCCGTCGGGGCACACGTGGGAATCAGAATAAAGTACCGGACACGGCTTTTCTCCCTGGACAACTTCCAGAGGGGACCGTGCTCTTGACAGGACAGAGATCAAGAAGAGTTTTCAAGACATCTTCTATTTCCATACGAGTTCTTTTGTATGCTGGGTCGCCTGCCATTATGTTTATGTAATTCTGACAGTGTTCTTAATGACACACTAACAGATTGTAAAACACGCTGCTGGCATTTACTTGTTTTTTATATTTTTAAAACAATGTCCTTCATGTAACAGTAGTTAAGCGCGGCAGAAGGACATCATTAGAGCCATGGTTAAACTGTAATTTACACCATTAGGAAGGCAGGAGCAATTTTTATTGCCTGGCAATTTTCTTGCTGAAATATTTGGACCATATGGCTCAATTTGTGTAATAACCTTAATTTCTGCACCCTTCAGGTTTGCCTCCGTCTCCTACGGAATGGTAAAATGCGGTTTAGCAGAAAAGGCAACTGTCTATACTTAGAGAGTTGAGATTAATAACATGTCACGTCCTGTTTTTGGTGAAGGAATTCGAACAGCGGCCAGATGGTATCTCTACAAATAACTGTCAGGGGTCTTGATCTAATCAATACAATGTATTAATACATCTCCCTTTGCTGTTTCTCCAGGGGCCGGTGCACAACATCTGGAAAGGGGGGGGCCCGCCAAGTAGAAAGCCGATTCTTTTCAGAATCAAACTGAGCCCAATTAATTTTTCATGTATCCTTGATAACTGTTTCATAATGAGCTATGCGTCTTGACGGATTTGGGGTTGGCAGAGCAGGCTGCCCCTGGTTTCTATCCCCATTCAGTCCACTTATAGAAACCAACCCATTAATCAAGCTATCTGGCATAAAACCTGAATCTCAGCTCAGCAAGAGATCAATAACCATCCTAAAAAAAACACAGAACCAGCCACTAATGGGCACAGGTATCCAGCCATGACACTAGTAATTGCTTTAGCAAAAATAAAACTCTGTACATAATCACCCAATAGGAACTTATATGATAAAATTCATTACTTGTGCCTTGTCAAAAAGTAACATTTACATCCGTTAAAAATATACTGTAATTTTACTATCTAGACGTGGCCATTATCTTTCCGAGGTAGACAACGCACCTTTTGGAATGGATTAAAACTCCCTGATTTTGTAATGTGAATATTTAATAATCCAAGTATCACATAAAATGTTTAAAAATGAGTTATTACACTTATTTTAAATTCAGAGTACCTGAGGGGCTCCTTAATACAATCTTTAGCCCAACCGCATACGACACCCGTCGAGCCCGCTGTGCTAAGAGCTCCGACGTGATGTCAGCGTGGTCAGAATTCTTCACTCTTTAGTTGGCTTAATGGCAAGATTTACAATTCAAATCATAAATCCTTATCACTTTCCCAGTGGCTTTGTCTCCATCCCTTCCTGTTTTACCAAATTCAAACCAGTCATTTTACTCCTCAGTTTGCAAATCTCCTTTGGCTTGGCAGGGTTTCTGCACTCTGACCCTGAAAGAGAGACCCAGTAACCTTGTCTATAGAGAGGAATTCAGGGCAGATGAGGAGGAAACCCATGGCTTCTATTCCGAATCTATGGCCTGCTTGGTAAAACATTCCTTAGTGGCTCTTGGACAACAGGTGGAAACCTGTTTTGCCCGTACGAGAGTCAGATTTTGATTAGAAAAAAAGTCCGGGGAAGTGCTGCTGTTAAGATAGCTCTTCATTGGCTGATCAGCTGATCAAATGCTGCCAAGATGATAGAAAGGTCTAAGGAATCGTCCAGGAACTTGGAAGTGATGTCACATTCATCTCTTCTGACAGTATGACTAAGAATCATGATGCTGTGTTTGTTCAGTCAGTGGTTTGTGGTTCTGCCGGATAAGTGCTGGGTTTGGAATCAGGGGTATGAGCGAGGGTCCTCCTGGGTTCTTTTAAGTATTTTTAAATGTAATCAATGCCCGTGCATGACCAAATAACTGCTTATTATATTGTAATTTGTCTCTTTCCTCATCTGCTTCAAGAACACCCCGAGTCGCAGAGGGAAAAGAATATATTTTCTTTGTATCTGTTGAAGCTTCTGGGCACAATAGATTCTCAAAAGAGAATTACGTGCACAACTGATTAATGGAAGAGTCCCACGCTGTTTCTTGGTCTTGATTGCCACGTTAGATTTTACATGTCTTCGTCCTCAATTGCAAATAACTCATAATTGTCGTACCTGCATGAGAGATCAGAGAAGCAAGGGGCGCAGATTTTCAATTTTTATTTTGTTTGCTGATGTCCAGCATGGATAAAGAGAAAATGCCCTGACAATGGTGTGTTTGCGGTGGAGCTGCATGACATCAAGCAAGAGAACTGTTCAAATAAGTGATTCGCGTGACTAAATACAATCTGAAGTTGGGGATCCACAATACATGGCATCCACAATTTTCGACATTCGTGATGCCGCTGTCGAAATCCGTAATTTATACAAACTGACGTCCTCTGTGACGAAGACAGAAAATAGTTGCTATTCTGAGGTCTCCCACGCAGGTCACGGACAGGGTCACCAGTGCGAGCGGTTCGAGCTTAGTTAACACCCAGCTACAGCACTACCGAGATGTTTCACCTTAAAAATTATATCGAGATAAAAAGATTCATTTGCAAACCCATCACATATGTATTCACAGGTGGCGGGTGTGGGTCATTGCATTTGGATTAAAAAGCAAATGTCTCTCTCTACATGAGAGGTCACTAGCCGGTATAAGGCAAAATCTTTTCACTGTTCGGCGTAATTAAAATATTCCAACAGTGGTTTCAGTAATTTAAAAATCACAGTATTGTTGTAATATTTTTCTAGGCTTCAGGAGCTCACAATTGTTTGGCCCAATCAAATCTGGGAACACTAGAGAAGTTATCACCCATCAAGGTAATTACTTTCAAGTTGAAATAATTACTCTATCAATGTTAATGGTCTTTCAACTTCAATAAAGCACTCACCTGCCGATAATCACGGCTAACCTCTTGCTCTAATGCAATTCCCTCTCTATTTAGTAGGTTATATTACAGCCGTTACAGTGGTCACTTGTCCTGAACAGCTGCTGAATTTCACTTTGATCGGCTGTGAACCATAAAAAAATTGGTCATCTGTGTATGATTTCCCCCTCACCCATAAGCCCTTGCAGAGCTAAGGATATGATCTCTTGACTGTAAAAGGGTACTTTAGGGGCAGCCATCTTGTCCCAGGTAGTGGCTACTTTCCACTGGTGACAAGAGCACAGTAGTTCAATTAACTTCTGCCCTTCACTGCCATTTACAGCTTGCTGTCTCCGCTAAATGGCATATATTCTGAATTTATGGCCTGGGCCTGTTAATGTGTGGACAAGTTCGTTTTACTTTCATATATGTTTTTACTAAGGTTCTGTGGAATTCTTGGGTCTTTACAATTCATTTTAAGACCGAAAGATAACAACACACTGGAGTGAAGGGGCAAATAGCCTCCTCACGACTGCGCCTTATATACCAATAGTCTGTTCTTTGGCCCAGGGAAAGTAGGCCGATGCCAGTTTGGCAGAATCTATGTAACTTGGGAAGTGCACGTACGTGTGTGCATGCATGTGTGTGCACACGTGTGTGTGTGTGAGCCATCAAAAGACTTCATGTTTTGTGAATATGATCCCAGGTAGGGAATGGCAGGGTCCACTGAGCATCATGGTAGGTACACAGAACTGCATCTAAGGAGGAAATCACCTGAGGAGGGCTCTTTGAGGGGCAAGACTGAGACGTTATGGTGGAAAGGAACTGAGTCAGTCCTAAACCTTAGGGCCACAAAAAAGCAAGTGCTTGTTCCAGGTGACTTAGAAAGGAAATGGAGAGCCCAATCCAATACTTAAGACATTACCTAGAAATTAACAGTGTGGTATCAAGAGACCCTGAATTTTGTCGCAAGGTGAACAATGCTTCAATTATATAAAATGTAAGGTTTTTCCTTCATGACCAAAGTAGTACAGTTGCTTTAGACAAACCAAAACTTTTTCTACTTTTGTCCATTTCTTCTGGCTTCTGTAGGCCAAATAGTAGGAGTTTTAAAGCTTTGCATCCTGTTTACATTACCGTTTACAGTTTCTAAAGTACTTTGCATAGGCATTAATTTATTTAGCCTTTGAAAAAGCTCCGTAAGATAAGTAACCTTTTAGTTCAGACTTGACAATTAAGGGGGAGGAGGACGGATCCATCTGAAGTGTAAGAACATAATCGTTTGAGGAGGGACCACGTGTGTGAGGAACCTAACGTGGTCTGCAAGCAGAAGGACTCAAGATATACTTTAGAAATGGGACCGGTAGCATTTAGTGAAGATTGCTTGTAGAAGGAAGGAAGGAGAAGGACTCAGAAGATTATCTGGCTTGAGTGACCAGAAAGATATGGATGCATTTAGTTTGTAACAGGATGTGTTAGGGAGTAATAAGTACAGCTTAGAAAACAAAATACAAAAAAACAGGTGATAAGTAACCTTACTGGAACTGCTAGATAGACCTCTTCAGGACTTCCGGAAAGAAAGAATCAGCCTTATGCCTTCAAGTCTAACTTCCTCTGAAGATCTATATAAGACAACTTATAAAAGAGGAGACTCAGTTCAGGACAAGCAAGTTAAAGAAGAGAATTTAGCAGAGAAGCTTCCTCACATTATTTCCTTACTACCTGGGAAGAAGAAATAGGGATATGCCATGCTCTTCGCTCAAGGCATACGAGGGACACTCGGGGGAACAACTTGAAGGAATTGAGGGTGTCTGCGAGAAAGGCGAGGTAGACAATCTACTCTTCTCATGAGCTTGCTCCTGAGCTGGAGAGACTCAGGGTATTTTAATGCAGCTGCTAGCATGGAGAAGCATCTTCTGAGATTCTTCTGTGATCCCAGGATTTGGGGAACATGGAAGCTATTTCCTGATTCTTATTCAAAGAATTTTGAAGTTGTGAGGCTGTGTGGGTCGCACCCAGCATGGTAGGTTGAGTAGAGAAGATAGGGCTGGACAAGCTGTACTTTCCTTATTTGGTAGAATGAGTTTCTACCAAATATCCCAGGCCTGGAGGATGCCAAGCAAGGAAGGAGTTTACTCAACGTGATTGAACATAATATTAGCTGACTGCTCAGGAGAGGCGAACCCAGAAGCAAAAGAGGCTGTGAGGGTGGATCTCTGAGGCAGGAAGGGATAGGGGTGCAAGAAACTGGCCAGAGAGTGTGTTGCCTGCACACACGGAGCATGCCCAAGCGGGGCCTCTGTATGACCCCACAGGAAGCAGTGCTAGATGGATAAAAGCAAGATTCATGATCAATGCTTCTTTTTGTCTAATTCCTTCTTTTCTCCTGCAGTCCTGGGGACCTCAGCAAGAGAGGATGGAACTAAACGGGGAAGAAAATAAATAAAATAAACATGCTCTTTCTTTTCTACTATGGATCTCTTAACACAAGTCAGGCTTGAGAGTAGTTAAAAAAAAAAACAAAACACCCAAAATGAATCTTGATTACCAGAACTGGGCTGGTCCTTGTCACTGAATGTGATTGGAAAACCATAGCACCTGCCTTAGAAATTAGTGATGACTTGGGGCGCCTGGGTGGCTCAGTCGGTTAAGCATCTGACTTCAGCTCAGGTCATGATCTCACAGTTCGTGAGATGGAGCGCCATATTGGGCTCTTTGCTGACAGTTCAGAGCCTGGAGCCTGCTTCCGATTCTGTGTCTCCCTCTCTCTCTGCCCCTCCCCAGCTTGTGCTCTGTCTCTCTCTCTCTCTCAAAAATAAATAAACACTAAAAAAATTAAAAAAAGAAAGAAATTAGTGATGACTGAGCAAGAGAGTCCTGGATGAAGCTTGTGGGAATAAAGTGGTTAGAGAAAAATAAGGCTCTCTCTAAGAAGTAGTCTACAAAGTTCAAGAAGACTTTTATGGTTTGCATCTCCAATAATATTGAGAAAAAAGCAGATATCTGAGATATATTTGTGATTAGTATCATATTATTAGAAAAAAGGGATAAAGATAATGTAAGGCTAGTGAATAAAAAGTTAATGTCAAACTAAATAAATCATTACAATACAGCAAAATGCTTTGCACCAATAAGTGCTCATTGTTTTGTGTGACATTTACCCACTTCTATTTTGTAATTTTATATAAAGAATGAGGAGCACAGTTACCTTATAAAAGGTGAAGCTCAGCTTATAGAACCGACATAAAAGGCATAGTAATTGTTTTTGTTACCAAATTTTTCTTCATTTTGGAAAGATAATCACTTAGAGGAGTCCTTGTAGATACCTACGTCTCCTAGAGCATTTCTATTGTCTTATAAACGGATGGGTTTAAACGGATGGGGACAAAAGAGCCATCACATTTTAAGAGCTACAACTAATTAAGACCATACGTAAAGAGCAACGATATTTTGCATTATACTAAGCCAAACTAAAAATGAGATTAAAGGCTAATTAATCAATTTACTCACAAACTCCCATAACATGGTAGTTGCGAAACATCTCATTCCCCCCGCATGTCTACTTAATGGTAAGGAGGTTTGAGACAACCATATGAGAAAATTTTGAATACCTCCTCCTTGACATTGGGCAAGTGAGTTTGGCAACTAAAATCTAGAAACCAGAGTTTGTCATTCTGGATTTTATTTCCAGATTGGAAGCCAGCTTTTAGTGACCCATATAATTTGCTTACCCCTCAGCACCGTATGCTTGGTTCTACACCCAGTGCAGAGTACCATCTATCTTTCAGGGTACTGGGCAAATGTACGATCTGGGCTTGATGTTTCATAACCCTGTGGGGTAAGCAGGGATATACTGAGAGCACAGACTAACAGGTAAACCACCTTCGCCTTTAAATCCCAAGTTATTTCTGCCAGTGCGATGGCAGGTGCCAGTGAGAAAAAGCAAACAAATCTGAATGGTGGCAGCAGTATCGCCAACCTCGCCAGGAGTGTTCCCTGTAAATACCACCATGGAACTCTTGCATGCCAAGCGAGGCTAAATACAGTTTCTCTCCTGACACTGCACAATTCATCACAGAGCTAATTGGGAACGGAGCTTCAGGACTTCTACTTAAAGCTTGTTTTCAATAGTGGAGAGTATTGGTCTAAAGAGACCCTAGGAATCTAGATAACTCTCTCTTTCCCTTAGAAGAACCCACTTGGGCCCAAAGGGAGATGAAACTTTTCATGAGGTTGGGAGAGAAGCTGGTGATACATTAAAACCCACGCTCTTTCCATTTCTCCTCTCCTGCTGCCTCTGCTGCTGCTGCTCCTGCCAGCACATATGCTCTCCACCCCCACGGAGGGCTCCCATTGCCATTTCTCCATCCATTGCCACCATCAGGAGGATTCATGCATCCATTGCACCTGTTTTATGTGGCTCTCCCAGCAACGTCCACCTGTCTATAAACAACTCTGGGAGGACCTTGGGACAAGCCAGTAATGGCACTACACTCTGGGCAATTTATTGGTGGCCTCTCATGCAGAGATAGGATCCCAGTAAACAAGAGAATAAATGAGACTATTTAGTGATACTTCTTGCAAGTCTGTGGATTAAATTGCAAGCCTTCAATTGTGGAAATGGATTCCATGCCTCACCAATTGAAAATGTAGTTCATTTGCTCTGGGGCATTTTAGCCAAAGTGGTCAATGAAACAAAAACTTGAAAAATTTCCTAGGGTGGGCACAGACATGAAAGAAGACAGGAAAGATGTTTAGCTAGTTTAGGGACTAGAGAAATAATAGTAACTAACTAGAGGCAGAAAGACACTCAGAGAGAGATTTAAGAGAGATTCATTAAAGCATGAGGAGCAGAAACTCAAAAGCAGACACTTAGAAATCTGAAATGTCCCGCAGTAATTACCTGTGCCTCAGCCTTGATTACTCATCTTCCCCTTCAGTCTCTGCTCTACCCAAGGGCCTAGTCTCATGGTAGCTTTCAACAATACAATTGACCGCAGTATTGAGTATTGGCACACTGAATGTAGTGCTCAATGACGATTTGCCAAATTGGATTGAATCATCAATAATCCGTTCTTGACCCTGAGGGTTCATTGCACTGGTATAGAGAAGTCATGCTGTTCTGAACAGGAAAGCGGGGACTTAAGTGACAGCAGGAGGGATTTGGGTAGGATAAAAGGGGCATTCTTCTCTGTTGGTGAGGAATTAGAATTAAGTGGTAGAACCTCCTTTAAAAATCTTAAAAAGAAAAGAAGGTCAAATGTATTCTCTTGGGATGTAGGAATGTATGGGACTCAAAGACAATAGGTTATTTTTCTGATGATTTCTTTCAAAGATGTCAGCCCTAAAGGAGTCATAGTGGTCTCCTACCCTGGAAATTTGGTCTACTGACCAGAAAATCTGAACATTGGTCCTATCGCTCTATGAAAGATGCCTTGGACTGCTTAATGAGTTCAAACAGAGCCTTTCTTAATGACCCTAATGAAATCTTTTCTTGGGATTCTCAGGCTAGATACCCAGATTTGGGTGGGGGCACTTTGAACAAGCACACAGACACATATGTTAGAAAGCAGGGTGCAGGAATATTCCTGTTTCCAGATTGTTCTGGCTGTTCTCTCTAGCCCTGCTCAAGGATTGCTCTCCGGAATAGGGCAGAGTGAAGCAATCCTCGGCCGCCCGGAGGAAGCTGTGTTTCTGGTACAAAGCTTCAGGTACCAAAAGCCATGTGATGCTTAAAGCTTGGGGTCAGAGGCCTTCCTCTTTTTCAGGAACTTTCTAGTGTGATTAAAAACAGAACCTGATAGATTAAATACAAGACAGAGTTCACTGTATACTTTAAATCTGGTGCCGTGAAATGCGATCGGCTGTGAAGGAATGATGTAGAGGGTACTCCACAAGAGGACTCCAATAGAGTTGTTTGGGGACGTTAAATGTTTAGGCTCAGGTCTCTGAAAGCCATACTTCAAAATCCGAGGCTCAATTATTGCAATATGGGTACCTTCGATAAAAATGTATTTAAATTAAGGGGCCTCCTTCAGAAAGCTCTTGTCAAGAGTTTTTCAGTATTTTTACTGTATTTTTCAGTAGTTTACTTCCAGGGTGGAAGTTTAGGACACGAATTCCAAGGACATGGTGAGAAGGAATACATGTCTCCGAGGATTACATGTCAACTAAAAAAAGGGTTCTGTACTTAAGGACGCTGCTTTTAATGCTTATAGTGAAGGCTGTAGAAAGAAGTCATATGACAGGCCCTATCTGCAAAGATAATTAAATGGCACATAAAAAATAAAGTATCGGGGCACCTGGGTGGCTCAGTCGGTTAGGCATCCGACTTCGGCTCAGGTCATGATCTCTCGGTTTGTGGGTTCGAGCCCCGCGTCGGACTCTGTGCACACAGCTCAGAGCCTGGAGCCTGCTTCGGATTCTGTCTCCCTCTCTCTCTGCTCCTCCCCCACTCATGCTCTGTCTCTCAGAAATTAAATAAACATTAACAAATATATAAAAAAAATAATAAAGTACCAAATCTGAGTTCTAAATAAAACAAAGATTTCTTTAATATTATCTGTTTAATGCACAGACTTCTTACTTTTTAGTCATGTGAGAAAAGCGAACAGAAGGATAGAGAGAAAATACTGTACTCTAAACTATTTGTTTACAAGTATTCTTCTGGAGTTTCATTAAAATACGTTTGCTCATTATTATTTAGATATTTTATAGATGTTATACATCTATAAGATAACCTTCATGTGTATTGGGCCGCCTCAATTAGCGGCAGAGAAACATGGTCTGCTCTTTGAAAATAATGCTTTGTGCCGTCCAATTGTTTTTATGAGAGGTTTTCATATTTAGCAAGGTCTTGGCACATTTTAAAAACCGTATGTATGTAACTACTAACACCACAATTCTCATCTTCTCCACAAAGCCTCTTCCGTATGAGGCCTTCCTGCTGACAGTTCAGGACATTTCTTGACTAACACTTCGGTATGTAATATTCTCTCTTATATATTGGGGTTTATGGCTAGTAGGTGGTGGCATTTGGGATCTGAATCCCAGTGTGGTGGGTCTTCCCGGCTGTAATTCACCACTTCTCTCCCATTTTTCTTATGTTCAATTCTCATCTCTGCAGTCATTATAAAAGAAAATGCTCCCTGATAAAAGAACCATCCTGTTTCCATTTCTCCCATAGAACATTAGGCTATATCAGATGTAAAGGAAGATTTCCGAAGATACCGGGTGAACTCAGTTAAACAGTGTTGTGGGCCAGAGGTGGTCCATCCAGAAACACCACCACTCAGTTAGAGTGCGTGTGATTTCTATATCTATAGTATTCAGATAGACAGATACAGAAATTTCACTTTCTTTTTTCTCCAGGAGCCTGTAATATCACATGTATCTATATCTGTATCTATATCTGAATCTGTATCTATCTTTTTCTTTATCTGTCTCTGTATTTATATCTGTATCTGTATACTATATTTGTATCCATCCACTATCTGTCTAATTTTATCTGTGCCTCGTCCCCATGAGGTATACAGGGACACATTTAGTGTCCCCATTTCATGGATTTGGAAATCACACATTCATTTACTTGCTTGGGGTAATAACAAATTAAACGTGGCCTCCAGATGGTCTTCAATATCCCTCACACTCAGTTCAGTATCTTATCCTTCCCTGTGACGACATTGCTCCTTTTCACACGTGAAAGATTTTAATGTATTTAAGCTCTAACCGAAGCAAAACAAAAAATCAATTTCAACATATTAATCAGATAATCTAAGTATCTGTTATTCTGCTTTACTAAGTTCTTACCGTCACGGTGAGAGCGTGCACAGTAGAGATGTTGAATGTAGGATCCTCTGGCCTCTCCCGGTAGACCACGTGGTACTGGGAGATCACGCCGTTGGGAGATCCTGGCTCTGTCCAGTTCAGCAGGACTGAATGAGCACTGGTGGCTTGTGCCCAAGGTGCTGGCAGATCTTGAGGTGGGGCTTCCAGGGTCCGTGCTGCTGACCACAGGCTCTCCACCGAGCCCCTGGAGTTATGGGCCCTGACCCGATATTCATAGACGGTGAAAGGCATCAGAGTATCTGAAGCATCGATGAACTCAAGGGCTCCTTCTGACCAGACAAACAAAAGGGACTCCTCTTCAATGCCGGCAAGACGTCTGAAACGAAACCAGGAAGGCGATCAGAAACAGCTGCACACTTTAAAATAAGTTTGCACATCGAGTAAGAAATCGCGTTTCAGGGGCGCCTGGGTGGCTCAGTCGGTTAAACATCTGACTACGGCTCAGGTCATGATCTCACAGCTCGTGAGCCCCGCATCAGGCTCTGTGCTGACAGCTGAGAGCCTGGAGCCTGCTTCGGATTCTGTGTCTCCCTCTCTCTCTGCCCCTCCCCGGCTCCCACTCTGTGTCTCTCTCTCTCTCTCTCTCAAAAATAAAGGAACATTAAAAAACAAATTGCATTTCAGCAAAATTTGTTATCAGCTCAAGTGTCCCTTCGTGGTGTCCTACTGAAGACCAGATGAAAGGGCACCCAAGAGGGTTGGTTTAATATCATTTTTTAAATGTAGGTTTTATATATATTTGGCTAATCATAAAGAACACATATATTTCGTAGAAAACATGGAAAATGCAGAAGAAATAAAAACAGTTAAACAGTGCAACACCACCCATAATTATGTTTTGCCTATTACATCAGAAACTTTTCCTTAAAAAAATTGCACGTGCAATACACGGAAGCACATACATTCTTTAAAAACTGCACAAAATCAGAAGCATATACGTAAGCACTATTAACACATTTAAAAATTCTTTCTGGATCTTCGTCTGTATGTTTATGTACATGTGTGTAAGTGTACCATGCAGGTACATCGCCTGATTTAATTTTTTACACAACTGGAAATTACACTATATACAATATTAAAAGTTGATATTATTGGGAATTCTTACCCTTCTACAGTAGATGCATTGCAGTAAGTATCCTGTTTATTTCCCTGTATCCCCATGCCTATTGCTAATGTGCTCCCAAACTCACTCTAAACTTGGCCACGTGACTCTCTTTGGTCAGTAGGACAGCAGCAAATATGATGCACGCAGAGACTTGAAAGCGTCTGCACACTGAGGCTGACCCTCTTGCCGCTCCTGGAATTACAAGATCTTCGTGCAGAAAAGCCCAGGCTAGCCCACTGGAGGATGAGGACTGACAAAGGGAAGCCATGGTGCCTATTCTCTTTCGTCTTGTACGTGTGATTTTGCATCTGCTTCCAGGATATTTAAAACACACATATATTTTTAAAATATTTATTTATTTATTTAATTTATTTATTGAGAAAGAGAGAGAGAGAGAGCACGCACAAGAAAGGGAGGGGCAGGGAGAGAGGGAGAGAATCTCAACCAGGTCCCACGCTGTCAGCTCAGAGCCTGATGTAGGGCTTGAACTCATGAACCGTGAGAACATGACCCGAGCTGAAATCGAGTTAGATGCTCAGCCGACTGAGCCACCCGGGTGCCCCTAAAACATGTTTAAAATTCATTTCCTGCATCTCATGTACTTTCTCTCCGTTTGAATTTTCTCTTCTTTAATTAAGCCATAACCCTTCAAAGTAATGACCACACTTTCTTGTACCGATCAACAAACCTTTACTGAGCACTTCATATATGCTACACCTTGTACCAGGGGCAGAGGTACAAGGATTGTACAGATTCCTTTCCCGAAGGAACTTAGGGCCCTAAAGGAACTCATAGCTGAGTCGAGAAGATAGAGCTACATGCAAATTAATGAAAATTACATGATAAATCATGTAACATGAATTTTCTCTAGAGATCTTTAAAGGGCAAAAGTCAAATTCCTTTTAGAGGTCTTCTCCAAGACCTAGTCAAATACAGAGTATGCTCAAAAATTCTTTCAACTGCCTGAGAAAGGGAGTGTTTAGTCTCATCTATAGATCTTACTGCTATAAAAACTAAGACCCATGCAAACTATTTTGGTACACAATATATAGAACATTCAACATCTGAGAAGGAGAAATGGAATTGTCCGTTGTTAGTATGGCCCCAAATATCTGATATTTCATTTGGAACAGTTATTGCTCATTTGGATGTAAAATCATGATGCAAAAATAATAATAATAATAAATAAAATAAAATAAATGAAAATAAATAAAATCACAATGCAGATCTAAACAGAAGGGGAAGTTCCTGAGGAATCATGGACCATTTGTTCTATTTCTGTACTCCCAGCACCTAGCCCAGTAAATTCAATACTTTTTTTGAATGAATGGCCACAACACATGTAATTCCATGGTTGTCTGCATTTTTGCCTCATCTCTAGTAACTCTTTTTACTTACTAGGTTAGAGAAGAGTTTGGCAAAGAGATGACCCTCTCCTACTTAGCTTCTCCTCTGTAGTGGAGAGAGACTGATGGATAAAGCAGCATTTTCCAGGCTGGTAGGAGTACTTAATGAACATACTCTTCAGATGCCAGGACACTCACACGCTGCCGTGTCAGATTAACCATCAACATGGAAAGGGTTATTAAGACAAAGTAATTGACAGTACCTCTCACACAAAGGCAGGATATTTAAAATACCAGGCTTTGGGAATTTGAGGATCCTCAAGTTGATAAATCACAATGACCTAAGCATGAGCAATGACAAGCCTCCCGCTGGAGGCTACAGAGGCTTCCTAGATACCTCTCAATGACCTGCAATTATGGTTCGGCAACCCACCTCATTATTTCTTGCCACCATGCGTGGGCCAGATTCTGCACTCAGTGTAGGATTGCAGGGTTTGGCCTTTGTACTCGCTGCAGATACTAGGTACCAGGTGTGTCATTGGGAGGGATCCATTCTAATGAGGACCACAGGGCTCACAGCCAAGGACTCCCCTCAGTGAGTTTTTAAAAGGTGTTTGCAAGGAACATAATACAGCAAACAAACATAAAGTTCAATAGGAAAGTAACATTTTCTGTTTCGTCTGGCTTCAGCCTTTCTATGACAATTCAATTAATTTGTATTGAATTCTCATGAATTCCCACATCGGGGTGGCAGCCATGGTTGTGACGTTCTTTTAAAACATTGCCAGAAAGCATGAATTTTAAAAATCTCTAAGAGGTTAAATATGTTAGCTTCAAGTTTATCCACCAAAGCAGCTAAAGGATGCGGCCTGCTTCAGTATTTCTTGCAAATATTGAACACTCAATAAATGAATACTGTGTTGAGGTAAGTGCTCCATCTACGGGGGGTATAAAATAGAAGATCTTTATGTCTGAATACACTTTGAACAGAAGAGGTTAAGTAGAGCACAATTATTCCTAATTTATTTAGGATTTAAGCTTCAACTAACTGGAAGTGTTTTCTCCTAAACACTCTGTGTTTAGAGAAATCACATTTTCGGTCTTCCCAAATAGCCAAATGGTTATTCTATGCTTAAACTCATTTGGGAGATACTTCAATAATGCCCTTTTCCAGCTAGAGTTAATTTAATGTTGTTTAACACTAAGAAGGAGATAAAAATAACTATTAAAACTAGGAACTATATTTTTATTTTTTAATTTTTTTTAACGTTTATTTATTTTTGAGAGACAGAGACGCAGACCGTGAGCAAGGGAAGGGCAGAGAGAGAGGCAGACACAGAATCCGAGGCAGGCTCCAGGCTCTGAGCCATCAGCACAGAGCCCGATGTGGGGCTTAAACTCACAGACTGTAAGATCATGACCTCAGCGGAAGTCGGCCGCTTAACCAACTGAGCCGCCCAGGCGCCCCAATTTTTTTTTAATATGTTTTTTTACTTGAGAGACAGAGACAGAGAGAACAAGCATGCATGAGAGTGGGGGAGGGGAAGGGACAGGGAGAGAGAGAATCCCAAGCAGGTTCCAAGCTGCCAGCACAAAGCCTGATGAGAGGCTTGATCCCTGAAACTGTGAGATCACGTTCTGAGCTGAAATCAAGAGTTGGACACTCAAACAACTGAGTCACCGAGGCACCCAGGAACCATATATTTTTAAAATATTTTTTTAATGTTTAATATTTTTAAGAGAGAAAAACAGAGTGCAAGTTGGGGAGGGGTAGAGAGAGAGGGAGACACAGATCTGAAGCAGGCTCCAGGCTCTGAGCTGCCAGCACAGAGTCCCATGCAGGGCTTGAACTCATGAATCATGAGATCATAACCTGAGCTGAAATCAAGAGATGGACACTCAACCAGCTGAGCCACCCAGGCACCCCCAGAACCATATATTTTAAAAGAGATTCATACTTATATTTTCTTAATGTAGTATATAACCTTTAAAAATAGACATCCTAACCCCTTATTCCCTGCCAACAATTTTCAGTTTTAATAACGTAAAACTACCTCACTCATCTCATGAAGAATAAGAAAAATACTGATTTAAATCTAAGACCCCGAGGCACCTGGGTGGCTCAGCTGGTTGAGGCTCGACTTTGACCCAGGTCATGATTTCACAGTTTCTGGGTTCGAGCTCCGTGTCAGGCTCTGTGCTGACAGTTCAGAGCCTGAAGCCTACTTTGGGTTGTCTCCCTGTCTCTCTGGATTGTCTCCTCCCTCTTCCACTCATGCTCTGTCTCTGTCTCTCTCTCTCTCTGTCTCAAAAATAAATAAACATTAAAATAATAATAATAAATAAATAGAAACCCCCAAACACCTGTAGTTCGAGGAGAGAGCTTGTAGGTCCAGGCCTATAACCACCTGACTGCATGACTTTGGGAAAAACTCATGTGTGCTCTGTAGCTTCCATTTCACCTTGTAAGCTGGAGTTAATAACCTTACAGAGGAAATGAAAACGCAGTGATTTATAAAATGCCATGTGAGTGTTGAAGCATTCGGCATTGTAGAGCAAGTGGACACTTTGGCAGTGGGGGAGGAGACATCAAAGATCACCCACAAATGTTAAGATTTAATCCCATTAAAAACATTAATGATTTGCCATGCAACTAGCCTGTGTTTACTGCTCCAGCTTAACGTTCCAGATTTCTTTTTTTCCTAAATGTTTATTTATTTATTTTGAGAGAGAGAGAGAGAGAGCAGGGGAGGGGCAAAGAGAGAGGAAGAGAGAGAATCCCAAGCAGGCTCTGGGCTGACAGTGCAGAGCCTGACATGGGGCTTGATCCCATGAACCGGGAGATCATGACCGGAGCCACAATCAAGAGTTGGGGACACTTAACCGAGCCACCACATGCCCCTTCGCATTCCAGATTTCTATTCCATTGTATATTCCAGTCATAATCAAATGCTTGCCTATAGTTCTCTTATATTCCATGATTGTTCAGGTTTCCATGGCTTTGATATGTTAATTCTGTTCTGCAATGCCTCACTCCATACTCTTTTCTTCCTCCCCTTCTATAGGCTAACTCCAATTCATCTTAATTTTTTTTAAATGTTTATTTAAATATTAAAAAGAGAGAGAGAGACAGACAGAGGCATGAGTGGGGGAGGGGCAGAGAGAGAGGGAGACACAGAATCTGAAGCAGGCTCCAGGGCCTGAGCTGTCAGCACAGAGCCTGACACGGGGCTCAAACCCACAAACTGTGAGATCATGACCTGAGCCGAAGTCAGATGCTTAACCTACTGAGCCACCCAGGCACCCCTCCAATTCATCTTTTAAAGTTCCACCAGAGTTACTTTCTCTAGCAACTCTTCCCTTGCTTCTCTCTTAAGTAGAATTATTGCACTGTCCTATGTGCTAAGTCTTTTCTTTATTGATTCACTTGTCACACTATTCTGTGATATAATTTCTTTTTTTCTATCTTTTATACCATACTACAAGCTCCTTGAAGGCAAAGAATCTTTCTTACTTATCTATATATTCTCAGCACCCAGGGAAGCCTGGCACACTGTATTAAACAATAAATATTATTTTAAGCAATGACTGGATGACTGGTTCACAGGAAGAGACCAATATTCTCTGAAACCTGTCAACTAGAAAAAACGTGCCAGGTATTACGTTGTCTCTGAGCAATAACCCCATCCTTCTAGATTTGGCTTCTTGAGAGTGGAGCCAGGACTACACAACGGCGTTTCTGCTTTACCGGCTGATTCTGTTGGGCTACGCCAATAGGGGGCGCCAGAGGGAGATCAGAAAACTGAATGGGAAAAGGAACTGGCTCCTTCCTCTTTGCTTCCTGTTTGCTTGCTGATTAGGGAAGCATCTCTCTAGCAAGGATTTTTCACCCTGAAAGTAACAAATCCTTCCTCCCTAGGAGAAGTTTGAGTATGAACTTGTAACAATGCTTGGAAAAACAACTTTATCTCATGCCTTCTCCCCGGACACCTGCATCAGCTGGAAGCAGCCTCCTCCTCAGGAGTCTGGGTCCTGGCATCGGAATGCTCCCCTCTAATTTCTGATTTTTAAGAATTTTTGCTGCCTCCCTTTGTTCCCTCAATCCTGCCGTTTCCTGTGCCACCTGCACGATATCTTAGAGTTCACTTTTTATCCTTTCAATTATCCGGCCAGCATATTTACACCTGGTTAACAATTATTTATGTTAAATGCTTTCAGTTAAAATGACTATTGTAGGGGCGCCAGGGTGGCTCAGATGGTTGAGCATTGGACGCTTGCTTTGGGCTCAGGTCATGATGCCAGGGTCGTGAGATTGAACCCCTCATTGGGCTCTGCATTGAGCATGGAGCCTGTTTTCTTTCTCTCTCTCTCTTTCTCTGCCCCCTCCCTCACTTGTGTGCTCTGTCTCTAAAAGAAAATAATAAAAAAAAAAGCCTGTAGTGGTTTCTTCTTCCCAAGCAGAACTTGACTGATGTAGAGAGTGATGATGATGTTCACAGATAGAGAAACAGGAAAATCCTAGACAGGGTGATGCTAAATTTGCATCTGGACTAACGGAATTTACTCCTTTGTCTTTATCACACCGTATTAGACAATCACTGTGAAAAGTAATTAGAAAATAAAACAAAAACAAAAACAAACAAAACACAAAAAGAAAACAAAAAACAACAACAAAAAAACAAGTACAGGCAGTCCCCAACTTATGATGGCTCAACTTCACAATATTTCAACTTTATGACGATGTGAAAGTGGTATGCATTCCATCAAACTTGGACTTCAAATTCTGAATTTTGATCTCTTCCCGGTCTAGCAGTGTGCCGTAGGATGCTCTTTCAGAACTGGGGGCGGTGGCAGTGAGGGGCAGCTCCCAGTCAGCCACGCCATCCCAGAGTCAACAGCCGCATACGTACAACCCTGCTGTGCCCACACAGCCATTCCGTTTTTACACTTTGAGGGCAGTGTTCAATAAATTACATGAGATGTTCAACACTTTATTATAATGCAGGCTTTGTGTTAGATGATTTTGCCCAAGTGTAGGCTAATGTGAGTGTTCTGAGCACGTCTAAGATAGGCTAGGCTAAGTCACGACACTTGGTATGTTCGGTGTATTGAATGCATTTTCGACTGATAGTATTTTCAACTTACAATGGGTTTATTGGGATGTAATCCTACAGTAAGTCGAGGAAGATCTGTATTTAAAAGGATTGTGCTTAACTTATCTCTGGGAGATAAGCATGATTAACTTGTTGTTTGTATTTAACATTCCAGACATTTTTTATGCACCTATAAATGTAAAAAAATATTCTTTGTATTTAAAGAAAAACAGACTCATACTAGGCATGCTGTTGTGCGGTCTGCTTCTTTTATTATCAGGAATCTTTTTCCTTGTCCTTAAATATCTGTAACTGCCAGATTCATCTTCCTAAAGCCTGGTACATCTTTATCGTACAAATAGATATACTACCCACTTTTATCATGCTTGATGTTCAACACAATACGTTCACATACATTATTTCCTTTAATTCTTACAAAATTCTAGGGGGTTATTCTCTATGTTTATTAACCTAACTTTACATAAAAATGAAACTTGGGGAAGAGAATGACATGCCCAAGGTCACAAAACTAGTAAGTGGTGGACCCAGGGTCTGGAAGCCATATCTTCTTTCTGTCGACCAATGCCATGGTCTGTCCACTTTATCAGATTGCTTCTCTCTTTTACCTCAAACTTGCAAGGGCTTACATTGCCTCCAGATAAAAAACTCTAAATTCCTTAGCCTCCTGTTTCAAGTCTTCTAAAATCTATCATCAAACTGACAGTCAAAATCTTCCCTACAAATAGCAAAGGCTCCAAACAAGTTCAAGACCATTACTTGAACTCTATGCCTTCAGTACTGGGAATTTTATTCATTCTATTAATATTATTCACAAGAGATATCTTTGCCATCAGGCTCTGCTTGTTAAAATCCTCTTTACTATAAATGAAACAGAATACAAAATCGTGAAATGGACCAGGTTATACAAGGGAATTTTCTATAGGTGGCATTTCAAATCAGTGAATTATAAAATAATGTTGACAAACTAGTTTTTTTTAAATAAATGCATAAATTTCTTGTCTCATTCTTTAAAACAAAATCAAGTCTACACTTAGATTTAATGAGCAGAACCCATAAAGTTGCTGAAAGAAATCATCTATGTGTTATTTTAATATGATCATTAAAGGGATAATTTCCTTACTATATAAAGAGCATAGACAAATTAATAAGAAACAAAAAAAGACATAATCTAAGGGTACATAATATATAATATACATAAATACAAATAGCAAGTATATATTTAAAATAAATGAACAGCTTCACGTATAATGACCAAAATTTTAATTGAAACAATAATAATATGCCACTTAAAATACTGAACTTGAAAGATTTGAAAGATTGACCAGACCCAGTATTGACAGGAGTTTTCAGAATTAAAAATCTTATAGACCATTTTTAGAAGACAATTTACAATCTCTAAAAATTTTAAATGTACAAAATTTGACCCTGTACTTCTAGTACTAAGTATAATTCTTCACATGCTTATTGTCCAGGTTTTTTTTTTTTTTTCCATCAGTAGGGGACTGGTTAAAATATAGTTGAATCATTAAGAGAAATGAGGTGTGTGTATATGAGTGTGTGTGTGTGAGCCGACAAATGCCCTAAAGAAAATTGCAGAACAGCATGAACAATATGATTCCCTTTATGTAAGGGAAACTATAAAAAGAAAGCAGAAATATTATGTATAGTAAAATTAATAGTAATTACTTTTATTGATGGAAATTTTATATGCTTTGGGTAAGTCATCAAGAAAGGACAAATAACCTTTGTAATAGGCCTGTCAACCAAAGTATTTCTAATAATCATCATTAAATTTTTATTTTTTTAAACAAACATTTATTTATTTATTTTTGAAACAGAGAGAGTATGAGCTGGGGAGAGGAAGAAAGAGAGGGAGAAAGAGGATCTCAAGCAGCCTCTGCTCTGTCAGCATGGAGCCTGATGCAAGGCTTGAACTCACGAATTGTGAGATCATAACCTGAGCCAAAACCAAGAGTTGGATGCTTAATCGACCCATAAATTTTTATATTGTAAGGCCAAGTCCCAATGACATCAACTTCATCCACGAATGAATGAAGTCTTCCCTAAAATATTCCAGACAAAAAGAATCTTTCTCTCTTATAAACTTTCTGGTAAATATTTATATTTTTCACATTATATTTCTCTTTTTCCGTTTGCTTAGTTTAACTTATAACTCCTAACATAGTAAAAGTTCTTCATAACAGAGCTCAGACCTCACAGTAGATATGAACATATGTATGTATGTATGTATGTATGTATGTATGTATGTATTTGTCTATCTATCATCTATTTCCATCTCCACACGTATCTTTCCACACAAAATGAATTGATTGCATTAAAATCCCTTCACTTTTAAGTCAATACCCTTTTTTCTTAGTTTACTCAATCAGTTTAATTATCCATTCTAGAAAATTATTATTTGAGGTTCCTGCTTGGAATATTCTTCCATACCATTCATCCTTCCAAACTATCGCAGTTTTCATCCTTCAAAACCTTACTATTTAAATACTCAGAAGGAGTGTTCATTATTCATTTTGACTTTTACAGTGTTTAGAAGATATCGTATATCTTTTTTCTTACTGCACTTCAATCAATCTTTGTACTTATTTAAAGAGACGGTTTATGAGAATAAACCTGATCAAATTTTCTCTCTATTAAAATAGAAGCCCCTGGTGGGAGATCATTTTATTCAGTGTTTTGCAGAGTCCTAAGGAAAAAATATTTGGTGGATTTTGTAGATGGCTTTCGCCATTTATAAAGTTATAGATATAAGATAAAGGGGGAATACTGAAAAATCGTTATTATACAATCCAAATGTACTATAAGGAGGAAGCAAATGCCCAAGATGGCCTTGTCTATACTCTATCAGTAAACAGTTTGTTAAAACATGAACATTAATGTTGCCCCTACTGTGAGAAATCTCTTTTGTAACTCACATTCGTCAACAAAGTAGCCTAAATAAAACGACGAAGTAACAGGTAAACCGAACAGGAGCAATTGCATTAATAATCATATACTTCCTGGATTGTTTTGTTTTGTTTTGTCAAGTCATCAACATCCCTTTATTTGTGCAGACAATTTTTAATAGGATGATATCTAGAGGCAGTCTCTAAACAATAGCAGGAAATTACTGAGGGGAAGTGCTTTAGGGAGTTGGAAAGTGCAGAGTGACAAGTATTTTCAAAATAGGATTGGCAAGTTGGCTTCCTGCAATTTAATGAAAATATCTGCATAGGCCAAACCCCATCTTTGGTTTGAGCTAAATGTGTTTCCTTTGGTGGTGATAGAAGAAAGAGGAGGCAAAAGATGAAGAAGAAATTACATGCCATAACCTCCCCAGAAATACCGCACGCTTGTGGCTATAACTATATAAGGGGCTCTATGTAGTCCCAGAATGAAAAAGAACTATGTGTCTACCTTCTATTCCTGTCCTTACAAATTTCTGATTTTTTTTTGCAGCTATCTAAGAAAAATTTGATATTGTTGTTGTCTAAGCACATTTAAACTTCAGCTGAAATAACCGCCAAGTGATTCATGCGTATGTAGGTGAATATAACGATTGTATCTGCAGCCCCAGTGCGCCATTTTCATTTCACTTTAAATAAAAAACAAAATGTATCTATGTCAGTCAGTGCCCTTCTGCTGTACTCAGAGGTATCAAACAGGCTACAATTATGATTGTGAAGTGATTGTGTCACATTGGAGGAAGGTTTATTGCTTTTGAGTCTGCTAGGCAGTAACACATTCTGTTTCATATTACTCTTTATATCATTGTTTGGCTGTGACTAGAATAATCAAATGCCATCAAATGCTGTCAAATTCAATTTACAGTATTTTTCATTGAAGCGGGCTTTCTGCATTATACTTCCTGTTTTCCCTCTCTAAGGCTGCCATGGAATAGTCACTGTAATCATGAGCTTTATTTACAAAACCAACAGAGTGAAGCCACGTCCTGGTCTATAACAGATACTTTATTTCCCTTTATTCAGAATAGGAATTTGATGTGCTTTTCTCATACAATTAGCATTAAGTAGATGAAAGAAAACTATTCCAAGGGATGGGCATTTTAGAGCCTGCACTAATATGCTTAGTGTAAAATGTAAATTCGCATTAGCCATTTTTACGTGTTCATGTGTGTTTGAATCGGAAATATTATTCTTCAAATTAATGTTTGCTGAGAAGAAATTGGGCTTGCTTATCTTGGGCAGTGTCATTTACGTAACCAGAAAGGCAATACTACTTTCTCGTCATAATTTTCCTACAAACCCTCACTCATCGCGGCAGATTGACCCGTAATCAAAGGGTTGCAACCCCTAACGTTGCAGAGAGGATCCTAAACTAAGTTTCAACATGTAATCAGAGCGCAGGACCAAACAAGGGCAGCTGGGAGGCTGCTGGAGACACTAACGAAGGATGTTAGAGTAGGTGTAAGGGTCCAAGAAAGAATGTGTTATTCTCTGTTCGCCTAGTGTAAACATATTGCTTTTGGAAGGGGTTTTAATCCTCAGATCCTTCTGTCTGCCGGTATCTGTCTTACACAGTGTCTTTTTTTGTCTTAGACCGTTATGGTGTGGAGGTCTGTCACCTCTACCCCAAATTCATATGTCAAATTCCAAACTCCCTAGGCGACGGGATTAGATGAGGGATTTGGGAGGTGATTGGGATATGGGAGTGGTTGGACCTCCTGGTAGGGTTAGTGCCCTCATAAAAGAGACCCACGGAGCTCCCTAGTTGCTAGCACCATGGTGAGGACACAGTGAAATGACAGCTGTCTATGAACCAGCAAGTGGGCCCTCACCAAATATGAAATGTCAGCACCTTGATTTTGTCTTTTCTCAGCTTCCAGAGCTGTGAGAAATGAATGTTTGTTGTTTATAAGCCACCCAGTTTATACCATTTTTGTTATAGTGCCCCAAAAAGACAGACCGTGAACCCTCAGTTGACTCTCTTGACTGTTTCTGTTTTACTTTTGCCTTCTCTCCTCTCTCTCTTCCTCCTTCGGCATTGCTCTCTCATTCTCTCTCCACCCCCCCCTTTCCTTCCTATTCTCTCTTGTCCCTCTTTCCTTCTCCTTCTTGTCCTCATTATTCATTATTTATTTAAAGAAAACTTTAATTTAAATCTATATCTGTGATGATTGGATGAAAACTGGACCAGGGAGCACAACCCAGAATGCCTGTGGTCTCCCTGTGTCTCCTTCCTTCCTCTCTTTCTTCTCTTACCCTCCCCTCCCTCTCACCTCCTTTTTTCATCACTTTAGGTGGATGCATTTAACCAATCCTGCCCATCGTGGTGAAAAGAAGCTGCATTACCCTCTGCTACATCCCAATATCCTCTAGCCAGCTGAGTGGCAACCCAATCCAACAGAAGGGGGTCTGCAGAGCTGAGCTATTCTTTCTGTAGATAGAAAGGACCACCTGTTTTAAGGATAAGAAGTTTCTCCAGGGGTGCCCAGGTGGCTCAGTCAGTTAAGCATCTGACTCCTGGTCATGATCTCAAGGTTGGTGAGTTTGAGCCCCACGCTGGGCTCTGTGTTGAAAGCACAGAGCCTGCGTAGAATTCTCTCTCTCCCTCTTTCTCTTCCCGTCCCTCACTCCTACTCTCTGTCTCTTTCTCTCTCTCTCTCTCCCCAAATTTTTTTTTCCAAGCTCCACATAATAGGCGATGGAAAATACTAGAATTCTCGTTGCAGACCTGGTCCCTCCTCTGGGATAACTATGTTCTCTTGGTCACTGGACCTCTAGCAGACCACTCTATGACTTCATCAGAGGTAAAGCTGATGGGGACTAATGGGTCTCATCTTTCAAGCATGGCTCAAACAAAAATGTCACGCGGTAGCTGTGTCTTTTTCCCTTGGGTAATGTGTACAAGTCTCCAGTACCAATTCTAGACCCTAGTAGGTGCTCCAAAAACATGAATTCCCAGTCATTCCCTATTAGAAATAGAAAATGTATTCGATTTTACTGCCCTAGAATAGTACACATTTTTAAATAATTTAAAATAATAGTAATAGCCAATGTCACCTGTGAAGAAAGTAGTTGATGATGACTCCATTTGGCTTTTTAGGTGGCATCCATTTAACCTCTATGCAAGCTGACCCCAGTGCCTTAAGAACTGGGGAGTTTAGGTCCATTGGGGCTGCTTCAGATGTTTTGACAAATGTCCCACTGCTAACTCCACAACTTCCTTGAAAAAAAAATTGAGTCCTTTAGTAATTTGTCAAGCAGGGAAAAGAGTTACATACGCATATAGAAGGGTAAGGAGATCACAGGACTTCTGTTAGCTGAATTTTTATATAAATACTTGTACACATATTTCAGACTACTACTATAAATCTTTATATAATTTGAATATAGTTATATGTGTATATATATTTATATATATTTTATGTATATTTAAATAGGGAATCATTTTTGGAAAATCCATTAAGTAACCACAAATCTATAAAGGCATAGGCAAGAACACTTATGCTTGTCTGAACTGTGGTTTCTCTAGTTTATTACAGTCATTGTAGCCAGAAAGCGATAATATAGCTGAACATCATAAATGTGTGTGTGACTTGTGCATTTTGTATATTCTTAATGATATCTTATTTTTGCCAATATTTTGAAATAATTACCATCTCCCAACACACAGGAATTAAACAATTAATTTGAAGAATATTGTATCTCTATAGCACAGTTTTAGAGACAGAGAAATGCAGGCGTTGATTTTGCATTTAAATGAAGAAAACATTGGTTTAAACTCTTTCCATGTTATTAGCTGAAGACTGGATCAGAGAAAGCAGTGTCCTTTAAAACAAAATGCCTTGTCTGGATTGTAGAGAGAAGTGGGCAGATCGACTCACAGTTTTGGAGATGAGGCAGAGCAACATTGCAGCCCCCTCGTCCTAACCAACTCCACGGGAACTGATACTCATTTGGAAACAGAAGCTCCTAAGCACATGCAACACAGGGGTTCCCACCACACGCTGAGTATAAGATTGGGACATTTCTTTAATTTAAGGTGAAGCAACATGTCCTATACACCAATACGAGTTACATCATTTCTTCTCTTATTAATATATGATGTAACACTGGATGGATGAAGGGACTGAGGGAGGCTCTTCCTCAAGACCACTCAGATAGATGATGAGTTCATAGACCACTAGCCTAAGCCATGGAACTCAGAGTGACCGCCTGCGTATACGAGATAGGGTTCACGGAAGCACCATAAAATACGTAAGATTCATTTGACAGAGGGAGGCTCTTCCTCAAGACCACTCAGATAGATGATGAGTTCATAGACCACTAGCCTAAGCCATGGAACTCAGAGTGACTGCCTGCGTATACGAGATAGGGTTCAGGGAAGCACCATAAAATACGTAAAATTCATTTCATACTCAACTTCTAAATAATGCCTTCCCTCACCCCCACATAAAACTTAAATAAACCAAACTGAGTACCTTTTCTTGAAAATTTCATAATACTTATTTTGTGTTATATTACCAATGACTCCTTATGTGATCTAGGTGTTTTTCTTTTAAAGGGCCTTATAAAACAAGACTTTGCAAAACCACCATTTTAATATATTTAAATATTCATGATTTAATGTGCAGAAATGCATAATGCTTCACTCAATGCCAGGCTCTGATTTTTCTGGGTAAACAGTCCAGTACAAATAAGAAATGAAATGTTAGTCTTAGTATTTGAATTGAGAATCTATTCCTTTTTAATGAATTTTTTTATAAAATACTTTTTTTTTTTTATAAAAGCCCAGGACAAGTGTCTGAAAGACTTTCACCATTTTGACATGCTTGTATCCTTATCTCATACTGTGTGAATGGAGCCAAATTTTCCAGAAGGATGGATTGATGATGGCCAACAGAGACGGTCAGAGGCACTACACTTCCAGCATTGAGTAAGACATTGTACTCCACAGGCGTTTGGGGAATGAGGATCCCTTTAAAGAGAGAGAAAGAGAAAACCATATGTACGCTATACAAAATGGTCAACAAATATTTCTCTTTTAAAAACAATGCTATTTTTAAAATTTTGTAACTTAAAGGCATACTATTGCTTAATGTAGCAATTAACAATTGCATGAATGTATATTCCAAAAGTAAAAAAAAATGTGTATTACCCATTTTTGAAAACAAATGAAGTATAGACAATAGTCCTATTCAAAGGGATACTCTATGGCAAATAAAAATGAAGGCACATTCCACTTCTTAAAAATACAAGGCAATTAGAAATGGTGTCATATATTTTTGCTAGGCTTACTTACTCTTAAAGTACATTAAAAAAAAAACAAACAGTTTTGCTTGTGACAATAATTTTTCTGTAGGCGTTGTGTATGCATCTTGTCTGACACAGATCCTTGACATAATAGCCCATAAAGTATCCAAATCATAGTCTACCTAGAGAATTCTCAGTGCATTAATTATTGAGTCAGGACAGTCCACTCTGTCAGGGAGACTTATGGACCTAAATACATATGAAATTTGGGTTCAAAAACTGTCATTTTTCACAATGCTTCTTAAAGAAAGAAGGTCTTGTCAGCTTAGCCTCTTCACAATCTAGTCATATAATTAAATGCCTGTAAGTTTTATTTGGTCATGAACAACATGGATATTTTTTCCAAGGAGAGTATATGAGCCCCAAATGAAGAATATAAGGGAATTTCTCACGAGGTTTTCTCATTGATCTGTTGGAACAATTAAAATCCCCACTAATGGAACAAAATTATAGGTGAATATTTAAAGTTCTGAAGGGCAGGAAATACACATACCCCCGGTGTTTGTAGATGTGTGTTGAAGTATTTTCAAGACAAGGACAAACATGGCATCTCTTCTTGGAATATCAGTTTGACCTGTACAATTTGGGAAATATGTGGTTCCCCCGCCTGAGCAACAGAAACCAGCAGAATCCCACTTTTGATTGTTAACAAAAATTTCTGTATGGATTTTTCTTCCTAAAATGCCCCAGACTAGAAAATTATAGGGTGGTTGAGTGATTAGAACTCTTACTAGTCAGTTGTTCTAACTCTAAAGTTACATCAGAACTAACCACATGACAGCAGAAAAAGTTTATGCTCACAAAATCAGTGTGTTGAACAAGTACACGTCCTACTAATAATGCAATCGAAACATAATTTTAGTTGTTTACTATTGCTTTAAAATGAACTCATCATAGGTAATCTTCTGTGGATACAGGATGGAAATTTGGATGGGCCCATATTTCTGCTGAATCTCAGGTAATCGACATGTTATTTTTTTTTTTCCGTGAAAAGAGATCATGACAAAGATTAATGCCTAGAAAATTTAAATAAATTTATTTTTTCTCTTTAATGGCATAATGAATACACATAATGGGCTTATTTAGAAAAGATTCTTGAGGCCTAATTCTGAACTGTAAGACAAAACTGGGAATGGTTTTACTGCTTCAACAAGACCGCTATAATTAAAATGAAGTTTGAGAGTTAGTTGGATGAAGAGAGTTGATTATAGCGACCATTTGAGACTCTCGGTTCATTAATGGGGAAGGAAAACCTATGCGCTGTATTAAAGGTAGAATAAAGAACAGTATAATCAGGGTCCCCTCCTCCCCCCCACCCCCCACTAAAAATGGCCTTTGGAGATTGTTGTTCAAGGTAGTAAAAGAGATTGAAGAGCGGATCAGGGACTTTCTCAGTTTGCAGGCTGACATCTCAGCAGGAAGATATGTTTATGGAAATTTCCATCTAGAGTATTTGGAATGTCACAGTATTCCATCTCACGTGCTGGGCATTTCTCCTTATTGTTACCCTGACATAGTCTGTAAAGCAGTGGGGGAAAAAATGTTGCTGTTTGTACATACGTATTTATATTAAAATAAAGACTGAAAGAATTGCCTGGACATTGAACCTATTATTGGGGTCAGCTTTCTCCAGAGCAACCTAATATCTTGAAATGTAATAGCATTTTACTCTTTAGCCAAAGAGATTAGTGAAAAAAAAATTTCCCCTAATGATAAATTCGAAAACACACTAAAATTTGGATGAAGACAAACACGTTGAACTACCATGGCAAATTTGTATGAATCTTTAGGAGAAAAAGCGATACCTTGAAGAAATTGCAAGCTTAGGGTAGCTGCTTTAGGCTGTCTCCAGACCTGCTGGGATTGCACGTTCATTCTTTCTTCTCTGTTCCTAGGGTTGGTCTTATAGAAAAGTTTGACAAACACACATTTGAAAAAATACTCCATTGTTCTAGTTGAACTGGACACACCACAGAAAGCAGCCAGACAGCTCAAATCCCTCCTCTGCCCTTATTTTTTTTCTGGTAAGTTACCTAACCTTTATGAACGCCGGTCTCTTCGTCTGGTGATACTACCAGCCATCTCATAAAGAGCGATAAGAACTGAATTAGAAAATGCATGTAAAACATTTCAGTGCATTCCCGCAACATAGAAAGTGTTGAAAATGGCAGACATCTCAACAAAACAAAATGAAATGGAACAAAATGCAAAACAAAACCCACAACTATGACTCTCAAGGTTTATGTGTCCTCACTCTGAACTCACCTTTTATATTGTCTATTCCAATTACAAATAAATGTTATATTCTTTCAAGTAAATTATCATCAAAACAATATTTTATCTAGTTTCGTTTTTTATGAATACTTGGCTATTAACAAATAATATTCCTATGGAGATATTTTATTTTTCAATTCTAGCAGTAATTTAGAATAGTCTTTCCATCAATTCGTCTGACATATGTCTTCGGTCTATACCTACTGGTCTGCTCCCAGTAACTTCTCTGCTTAGAAAGACAGACCTCCCGGCGAGGGGGTCAAGGAACACAATTATGCTTCTGCTACATTTCAAATATAGACATAATCTCGATCTAGGTTTAAACATGGCTAGTCAAGGCATGAACCTGGAAAATGTATTTTTCACGTCTTGGTTAATTGGAAATAAATGTCCTTTACATACACCTGTGAGGTGTTGAAACAGAAAATGCTCCTTGAAGCTGTGAGCATGTCAAACCCTGACATGTATTTAGGAAAGAGGGCCCCTCCACTGTCATAATTTACAGGATTGTGACATGAAAGCCTCCTGTGTTCCTGCAAACCCTATACCATCTGCAATGAGTCTGAAACGACCTAGCCCCCTGGTATTCTGATGACTAAATGAAATGAAATGGGCATATTTGTTAAAGTCAGCTGGGAAGCCACACGACTTGGTTAGTTCCCGAGTTCATAAATTTATGTCAGAGCAAGAGAAGCAGTGGAAGCTCAAGTGAACCAATTTAGCCTAAGTGCAAATGGCAGTTTTGTTATTTGGTGTCAAAGTTACCAGTCGCACAATGACAAGCTGCCATAACACATTTTCTTGTTCACTAAAGAACAAGGATTTCGTTGGTTAATATTCCTTGCAATGCTCCTTTTCATAATTTACAACAACTAGATGCTGATAGGTTATTTAACATTTATGAAGTTAAGATGTAATCAGAAAAACCCTGATTATCTTTACAAATAAAAAAGTTAAATTATTCAACTTTTTTTTTTTTCTCCATGGCTTCATTTCACAGCAGGTGCATACTTTACAATGGGACAAGTCAATCAAATAATCCTTTTTTAAAATCTTTTTTTAGGAGCTGGAGCAGGAACAATTCGAAGAGGAAAACTATTAATTCGGTTTGATAGCTGCGTTTGCTTCAAAACACTGGTGGCACTTAATGTAATACTCTGAACAAATCAGCCTAAATTCTTCCTTGTATAGGTCGGCGTATTTTGGTTATGCCCTTTTGGAAGTCTGGAAGTGAAACAAAACTCTCTTAAGCATACATGCATTCCAACTATATGGAATTTTACATAAGTTTGTATAATAGTTATCAGTTTATGCCCTTTCTACCCTAATAGACAATAGGTTCATGACAGGAAGAACAATGTCTCGATCTTTTTTATAGCTCTCGGGTGTCTAGCATTATGCCTTGCTCTCAAGTGGGGCTCAGCAAATGTTCTTATGTTCGTTAAAATGAATAGATGAATCAATACACCCAAATAAAACAATCCTACTGGGTTACTGGACGGGCTGCTCTTGCATTACATCGTCCTCGTTCATATTTGCTATATTTATAGCAAAGTTATTTTTTAGCTTTTGAACTGGATCATAGTAGAACTTAGAAAGGAATCATTTGCTTCTTGCACTGTGCACTATTTATGTAGAAAAATAGGGAGAACATATAGCACAGTGATTTTGACTATAGAATTTGGAGTCAGATCTGTTGTGGGTTGGCTCTAACACCTGTGTGTAAAGTAACCTAGACAAAATAATTCAGTAATATCTAAATTGACTTGTTCTCATTAGTAAAATGGGAAGAACAATAGGATATACTATACTAGGTTGTTAAAAGCATTAAATGAAGTTCATGTAAATCTCTTAGGAAAATGTCTATTACATATTAGAACTCAGTAAAGTAGAAATTCATTAAATAACAAAAACAAAGGCAACAAAATAAAAAACTTGACAAGTGTGGCACATCAACTAAAAGGCTTCTGCACAGCAAAGGAAACCATCAACAAAATGAAAAGTCAACCTATGGAATGGGAGAAGGTATTTGCAAACCATTTATCTAATAAGGGGCTAATATCCAAAATATATAAGGAACTCCTGCAACTCAATAGCAAAAAAAAAAAAAATGACCCAATTAAAAAATGGACAAAGGCTATGAATAGACTTTTTTTCCAAAGAAGATAGACAAATGGCCAACAGGCACTTGAAAATGTGCTCAACATCCTTAATCATCAGGGAAGTGCAAATCAAAAACCACGACATGTCATCTCATACCTGTTAGAATGACTGCTATCAAAAAGACAAGAGAGAATAAATACTGATGAGGATGCAAAGTAAAAGGAATATTTGTACATTGTTGGTAGGAATGCAAATTCATATTTCCAGTTTACTATGGAAAACAGGAAAGGGGTTCCTCAAGAAATTAAAAATAGAATTAATATGATCCAGAATTCTGCTTCCGAGTATATACCCAAAGAAAATGAGATCATTATCTCAAAGGGCTATCTATACTCCCATGTTCACTGCAACATTATTCACAATAGCCAAGGCATGGAAACAGCTGAAGTGCCCATCCACGGATGGATGGATAAAGAAAATGTTATATATATATATATATATACACACACACACATATACATACACACTTATACACACACACATATATATACATAAATACATATATATTTATATTTATAAGGTTGGAATATTATTCAACCTTATGAAAGAAGAAAATACTGCCATTTGTGACGACATGGAGGAAATTGGAAGGCATTATGCTAAGTGAAATAGGCTGACAAAGACAATAACTTAATGGTATTGCTTATGTATGGAATCTTAAAAAAGAATCAAACTCCTAGAAACAGAGTAGAATGGCAGTTTCCAGGGGCTGGAGGATGGCGGAAATAGGGAGAAGTTGATAAAAGGGTACAAACTTTCAATTATAAGATGAATAAGTCAGAGGATCTAAGGTGTAACATGGTGACTACAGTCGAGAATACAGTACTGTATAATTGAAATTTGTTAAGGGTAGAACGTGTGTTCTCACCAAAAAGACAAAAAACAAATATGTGAGATGATATTTGCATTGATTAACTCAATGGTGGAAACCTTCTTGAGAGTAGAAATCTTGACTTTCTAGAGCTTCAAACTGAAGTGTTTTGATAATCTTACTACTGACACTTATCAAGTAATAATGAGCAAAAGGGGACCGGGGTTTACTTGGTAGGTAAGAGAATGTCTACCAAGGCATGAAAATAGTATTTGAATATTCTTTTTGTGCATATTTGAGAAATGACTCCCTCTCCCACCTAATTAAAATCTTTCTTCTCTTGGAATCTGGCTTTGCTAAGCCATGTCTATTCTTTCTGGACTTTTGGATTGATGGGCAAAACCTTCTGGTTACTAATGCCTTCATGCCGCAGGAGAAAACTATTGCCAGGTAGATATTTCCCCTTCATGCGCTCACCATTTCCCACAATTAATTCTTCTGATCTTGACATGCTCGACCAAAAACATTCTTTCACAATCATTTGGTTTTCGCCAACACCTAGCTCTGTTTCTTGGCCCTCTGGGCTACTATTTCAAAAAGCATAGTTGCTGTATCCCAAGTCTGAAAGACGTCGGGTAATAAATAAAAAGTTTGATCTAGATTTAAGAGTTAAGCCACAGACACGTAGAGACTGCTCTCACAAGGCAACAGTAGAGAACAGACCTGAATTTGAATCTTGGCTCAACCTTGAGTATATCATATCACTTCTTTGAGATTCAAATTTCTTTTCTTAATATGGGATAATGATATTACTTGTTGCTTGGAATTTGCACGAGTATTAACTGAGGTAAAGCAAGGAAAGTGCTTATCAAAGTGTTTGGCATATACTAGAAATTTAGCAAATGGCAAATATAAACAAGTGATATTATGCATATAAATGATATTTGTCAATGGTATTCCAATTATGCTTCCCCGGAATATTCTCACACACTCCCAAGGCCTCACTTCCTTTTCCAGTAAGATTTATAAACATGTATTAAGGCTTAATTTATAGATCATTGAAATAATAATTTATAAGCTGAAAACCCACTTAAATGCCTAGGTAATTTTCTGTTGCCAAGCAGCCACAAAGACACTTTTACCCCAGCAACTTAACTGTGTAAGTCACTCTATTCACACTGACCACAAAACAAAATGCATGTAAAAAAAACAACAAAACACAAAACAGTAAATAGAACCACCATTTTGTATTTGGACATTCAAGAGAAAGTGGTTTGATTCATGTTTTGAAAGAAATATTGTAATCGATCACTTTTGCTTGGTGTATGATTCATGATTGCTAAATTTGGAGCACATCAAAATCATTGAGGGAGCTAAAAAAAAAAAAATCTAGATTTCTTAACTCCATCCCCAGGGACTTTTATTCAGTAAACTTGGGGCTGAGAATCAGTCTTTGCACAAGTTTTCCAGGTGATTCTAACACTCATTCAGGTTTGGGAGCTATACGGATGGAACATTTGGCCCATTTTTTTCAGCTTTGCTTATGACGTCATCATTTTGTAATGGCAGGGGGTTATGGTGAATACCCAGAAAGCTCTTGACAGTGAGCAAATATATAAACCACCTCTGGTTATAACAAGTTTGTTTTCTTTCTGTTTAAAACATATATTTGTGACTATTCAGGAACAGAAAAATGTTTTTATTATCCAAATCAAAACACAGCATGAGGTAATTTCCAGTAAAATCAACTGCAGATTATACACGAGTCAAAATCTTCTGGCTGTTTACTGAGTTCAAAATCCTTCTAGGCACCAGGAAAAAAGTTTAATTTAAGATTTTAATCTTTCCATATATTACAGGGTTTCTGTAATGGATTTTGTGCATCTGAAACTGAAAGATTGACAGGTCTGGATATTATAGATTTATTAACCATTGGTTACATGGTCAGAGTTAGTGTGTGAAGCATTCTACAATATCCCCTAGGCTGCACTGGACTGCACAGTGTCTACAAAGCCCGAGGTAGACAAGAGTTAAGGTTACCTTACAAAAGCAGAAGTTGTGTTTTATTCCACAACAGTTCTTTTCTAAATGGAAACATTTTACCCTAAACATAAAAATATGATGTTGAACTCAAAGGAGAAATGACAAAATGCAGGGAAATTTGAAAGAAGTCTTAAAAATTTACAAACGCAATCCTTCAGTGCACAGTTTTATCACTTCGAAGACAGGGGCCTTGGAACCCGGCAACTGCTGGAGCAAATGCATTTTCCAAATAAATAATTGAGACAAAAATAATTTCCCCCAAAGAACCATCACTACTTATGGAATATTACACAAAGTTAGCATATGCCAATTATATAAATTACCTCCCGTAATCTTTACAACAACCCAAACATAGGTGCTATCACTATCTCCATTTTATAGACGCACAGAACAGAGACTCAGGGAGAAAGACTGACTTGTGTAAGTCAGCTCACAGGTGGAGCCTTTGGGCTATGAATCCGGTTTTCTCTTTCATCTCACATCAGTTGTCTTAAAAGAAAGATGTCTTCAAATCCTCACAGAGTGTAAAGTCTTCAGATTAGCAATGGCAATTTACGCATATAATAATGTTAAAATGACAAGAGATTTGATAAGCCATGGAACTTCCTGGTCACATGGCTAGGAAATCATTAATTTTGCTTATCATCTTGGACTTTCTCTAACTGTTCTTTGAGAATCTGGATTGTAGAAGACCCTGGGGTGAGTCTGAGAAAGCTCTGGTAAATAGGCTAAATCCAGTCTCAGACCGGCTCTTTTCTGCGTCATTTTACTTCATGACACAAAAGCACTACAGCCCTGTAATAACGCCAAGGAGAAATATGCTAAAAGACGGTGAGATAGCAATGCTATTCCATGCAAGGAGAAATTGATTCTGTAAAGGGATATGCAAGTTTGTATCTTTTCCACAGCAGAAGATATGTGTTTTACTCCATCGAAATTAAGAACAGAGTTCAGCAAGATCTGTGTTCCTAAAACTGAGATAAGCAGTATAGCACTTCATGACACAGGCTGGAACAAGTGACTGTTCCTTTCTGTTTTGTTTAATTTAATGTCTTGTGTATTTATTTTTTAAAACAAACGTGGATGGAATCGTTTATATTTAATATCTTGGAGAGGCTTACATTTTTCTTTGCTTGTAAAGCTCTTGATAAATTTTCTCCTGAGAATTTGACCAAATTAAGGCCCTTTTGTTTTCGATCTTCGGTTAGGACATCACGAGGATCTGAGTGTATGAGAACTGAAGTTTTATATATTAGGCCTGTATGTTACTTTCTTGACTATATTACCTGTTTTTAGTTTTTATTTTAATTCCAATTAGCTAACATAAAGTGTTATATTAGTTTTACGTGTATGATACAGTGAGTCAAGAATTCCGCACATCATTCAGTGCTCATCCCGACAAGTGATCTTAATCCCCATCACCTATTTAACGCATGCCCCATGCCTCCCGCTCTGGTCACCGTCGGTTTGTTCTCTATAGTGAAGAGTCTCTTTCTTGGTTTCTCTCTCTCTTTCTTTTTTTTTCCCCTTGGCTCATTTGTTTTGGTTCTTAAATTCTACGTATGAGTGAGATCATGTGGTATTTGTCTTTCTTTGACATTTCACTTAGCATTATACTCTTTAGTTTCATCCATGTCATTGCAAATGGTAAGATTTCATTCTTTTTTTATGGATGAACAATATTCCATTATTCCATATATATATATATATATATATATATATATACACACACGTTCCACATATATGTATATATATGTATACACACACACGTTCATTCTTTATCCATTCATCAGTTAATGGACTGATGGACATTTGGGTTGCTTACATATTTTGGTTATTGTAAATAATGCTGCTATAAAGGTAGGAGTGCATATCTTCCTTTGAATTAGTGATTTTTTATTCTTTGGGTGAAATACAGCAACGCAATTGCTGGATCTCAGGGTAGTTCTATTTTTAACTTTTTTGAGGACCCTCCATAACTGTTTTCCACAGTGGCTGCACCAGTTTGCATTCCCACCAACAGCGCAAGAGGGTTTGCCTTTCTCCACATCTGCATCAAGAACTGTTGTTTCTTGTGTTTTTCATTTTAGCTATTCTGACGTGTGAGGTGGTAACTGCATTGTAGTTGATTTGTGTTTCCCTGACGATGTGCTGACAAGTATCTTTTCATGTGTCTGTTGGCCATCTGTATGTCTTCTTTGGAGAAATGTCTGTTCATATCTTCTTCCCATTTTTTAAATTAGAATATTTGTTTTTTAGGTGTTGAGTTTTACAAGTTCTTTATGTATTCTGGATAACAACCTGTTATCAGATATGCCATTTACAAATATCTTCTCCCACTCTATAAATTACCTTTTAGTTTTGTTTGCTTCCTTTGCTGTGCAGAAGCTTTTTATTTTGATGAAGTCCCAATAGTTTAGTTTTGCTTTTGTTTCCCTTGCCTCGGGACCTATCTAGAAAAAGTTGCTACAGCTGATGTCAGACAAATTAGAATTTTTATGATATTAGGGATCACAAGGTCTTTAATCCATTTTGAATTTATTTTTGTGTATGGCATGAGCAAGCGGTCCAGTTTTATTCTTTTGCATCTTGCTGTCCAGTTTTCCCAACACCATTTGTTGAGACATTCTTTTCCCCATTGGATAGTCTTTCCTGCTTTGTTGAAGATTAATTGACCACGTAATTGTGGATTTTTTATTTTATTTTCCTGGATTTTCTATCCTGTTCTATTGATATATATGCCAGTACCACACTGTTTTGATTACTACAGTTTTCCAATATAACAAAGTCTGGAATTGTAATGTCTCTGCTTTGCTTTGCTTTTCTTCTTCTCCTTCTTCCTTCTTCTCCTTCTCCTTCTTCCTTCTTCTTCTTCTTTTTCTTCAAAATTGCTATGACTATTTACATCCTTTGTAGTCCAATACAAATTTTAGGATTGTTTTTTTCTAATTCTTTGAAAACTGCTATTAGTATTTCAATAGGGATTGCATTGAATGTATAGATTACTTTGGGTAGGTTAGACATTTTAAAAATATTGTTTTTCCAATCCATGAGTGTGGAATATTTTTCCATTTCTTTATATTGTATTCAATTTCTTTCACCAGTGTTTTATAGTTTTCAGAATACAGGTCTTTCACCTCTTTGGTTAGATTTATTCCTAGGTATCTTATTATTTTTGATGAAATTGCAAATGAGATTGTTTTCTCAATTTCTCTTTCTGCTGCTTCATTATTGGTGTATAGAAATGCAAGAGATTTCTCTACATTGATTTTGTATCCTGCAACTTTCTGACTTCATTTATCAGCTCTGGTAGTTTTCTGGTGGAGTCTTTTGGATGTTCTATATATAGTATCATGTCATCTGCAAATAGTGAAAGTTTCTCCCTTACCAATTTGGATGCCTTTTATTTTTCTTGTTGTCTGATTCCTATGGCTAAGACTTCCAGTACTGTGTTGAATAGAAGTGGTGAGAGTGGATATCTGTGTCTTGTTCCTGACTTTAGGGGGAAAAGTTCTCAGTTTTTCTCCATTAACGATGATGTTAGCTGTGGGTTTTTCATATGTAGCCTTTATTATGTTGAGGTACGTTTCCTCTAAACTTAATTTGTTGAGAGTTTTTATCATGAATGGATGTTGTGCTTTGTCAAATGCTTTTTCTGCATCTATTGAAATGATCATACGGTTATTATCCTTTCTTTATCAATGTGAAGTATCATTGATTTATTTATGAATATTGAACCACCCCTTGAGACCCAGGAATAAATCCCACTTGACTGTGGTGAATGATTTTTTTTTAATGGATTGTTGGATTCAGTTTGCTAGTATTTTGTTGAGGATTTTTGCATCTCTGGTCATCAGAGATATTGGCCTGCATTTTTCCTTTTTGTGGTACCTTTATCTGGTTTTAGTAACAGGGTAATGCTGACCTCATAGAATGAATTTGGAAGTTTTTCTTCCAAATTCAAATTTAAATCTTTTGTTTTCAAAGTGATAATTGTTCAAGTAAATGAAAAATATATCTTTGCTAATTATTTTATGGAGTGGATCTACCAACAGTCAACATGGCTGTTATCCAATTATTTTCATTGTATGTTGAACTGTGGCTAAAATTATTCTGATGGAGACAATAGAAATTTTTGTCAATTTTTTCAAATGATTACATATTAAAGATAAAATCACATATTTTGAAGTGAATTTAACACCTTAATGCATTTTACATTGTACTGAAAAAAATACTTCCATACGTTCCTTATGTTGAAAGACAGAGCAAAGAGATTTTACTTTATTCCTTACTCCACAGTAAGGCAATGAGATTTGTACCTAAGGATGATGCTTACATCAAAATATAATAATGCACTAAACTACAAAAGCAAGGCACTAGTGACTAAATGGCACAATGGAGTCTATACAGCTCAGAGAGGCAAAACTCAGTTACCGTAATTGGTCGCAACCTGAGGGACACGGATAGAGTAGACTGTTGTCTTTCTGAATTCCTTATTCACTGCTATAATAAAGACCAGATCATATAACATCAGTCATCCAATCTAGGAAGTCGGTAGAACGAATGTTTGAGGTCATTCAGACCTATATGACTTATCTTGAATATACATTTAAAAAAGAAGACAGACTTTAGTACTCGAAAGAATTACTTTGATAGAAAAGTATTTATCTAGATATCTTTATCTACATATCTATATCTGCATCTATATGTATGTATGCGTATACTTATCTAGGTATAGACTCAGCAATGTGGTTTAGAGTATTCTACTTATATTTACCCAGGAGACAGGAGATTACTTCCTTCTCATTTACTAAATTCAGACGTTTCCATCCTTATCTCCAGTGAACTTTCTCTGAAATGTTTTATGTATACATATGCAGATGCATGTGCATGGCCGTGCACACACACACGCATTTTATTTATTTACCTGGTGGAGTCCAAGCCACAAATATGGAATAAGGCCCAATCACTGTGATATTACATGGAGGCTGGATTTCCTCTGGTGTGAGTACAGGTGTTTGTACGATGTAATCCTCACTAGGGCTTCTGCCACCGCCAGTTGCGGCTTCCAATTTGTAAATGTATCTATATTAAAAAGAAAGGGTTGTGATAAGGCAATGCACAGGAGACTTGAACAGTGATTTCTGGCTTTTCTCTCCATCGCATGGTCCAAAATTAATGACAAATTGCAAATTCTCTGCTCCTTGTCCAGAAACTTCATTATTGACTTAATAGTTTTCCCAGAACACGCATCATTCTCTCCAGACTGTCATTATTTCTGTCCCTTCCACTTAATTCCTAACCCACTGGTAATTAATAACTTTTCCTAAAGATATCAGGAAAGTCCTGGAGTGTGCCACTAGGTTGTGGAGGGTTCAAATGAATCTTTCCCATTTTTAAATGGCTTGAGTTCAGGGAAATATGTTCAGAGGAAGATGTTTCTAAATTGATCTGCTCCTCTCCACAATAAAACTGAATTGATATCTACTCTCTGCAATAAAACATCTGTTGATCGAAGATGTATTTTGTCTTTGCTGAGGAATGAATGGGAATGAGTTGCAAATATGTGGAACTTTTTTCCCTACAACCACTCATACTTATATATAGTGTAGCAAGCAGAGAAGACATTATGCTAGAAGGAAAGGTAGTTGATGTCAAACAAAACTCCTTAAATCTCTTTTATTGCTGGTTTAAGAATGCATGTTTTTGAAGATAATATGATAATTTTTAAAGTTTAATACTTTGTGTATTTTACATACTTAAAAATTCTTAGGCTCTTATGTCAAATAGATGACTATTTACATTTTTTTTTTTTACAAATGTCATGTGGGACACCTGGGTGGTTCAGTCCATTAAGTGTCCAACTCTTGATTTTGGCTCAGGTCATGATCTCACAGTTTGTGAGTTCGAGCCCTGCATTGGGCTCTGTGCTGTGTGGTGACTGCTTGGGATTCTCTCTCTTCCCTCCTCCCCCCAAAATAAGTAAACTTAAAAAAATAAATAAAAATGTCAGGTACTCTGAAGGCTAAAGTAATGAGTTAGCACTTGAGTCTTCAACATCTGAAATGAATTAAAAGATCTCATCAGCTATTAAACAGCTAATGAATGAGGAGATTAATTAATCTATTAATTTAATATTGTTTCATTTAGAGGGCACCTGGGTGGCTCAGTCATTAAGCATCTGACTTTGGCTCAGGTCATGATCTTACAGTTCGTGAGTTCAAGTCCCACATCAAGTGAGTTCGAGTCCAGTTCAGGTGAGCTCCAGCCCCACTTTGGGTGAGCACGAGCCCCACTTTGGGTAGCACGAGCCCCACTTTGGGTAAAACATGAGCCAGCTTTGGATGAGCACCACTCCTCTCTCTCTCTCTCTCTCTCTCTCTCTCTCTTCCCCTTTCTCTCTGCCCCTCGCTCACTTGCATCCCCCCCTCAAAAAAATATTGTTTCACTTAGAGATGCACACTTTTCAACCCGAAAGATGTAAAAGTCTAACTATATAATTGGTAAAGTTTTCTTTTAGTTTACCTGCTGTTGGGCTCCAGGTTTTTATCAGTGAAATTCCGCTCCTCATTGCCACCCAGGAAAACCACGGTTCCATTACGACTCAATTGATATTGAGAAATGAGGCCATTGGGCTTTTCTGGCGGACTCCAATATAATTCCACTGTCATAGAATTGATGATAATGTGTCGAGGTGTCACCCAAACTCCTGGAAAAAAATAACACAATGAGGTTTTATTGTTATAAAATATACCCTTATCAAAAGTCATACCATCACCTCACATACTATAATAATTTTATTCGTTGATAGAAAATTTCATGGTAAAGCAAAATACATTTTCCTTACTTTGGCGGTAAAATATACAATTGGTTATAAATATATGTTTAATGCTTTGATTATTTTATTTGTGAATCGCCTTTAGAAAGTGAATACCAGATAATTAAGTGGTAGAAAATTTCTCTATCTTGGCTGTTACCCTGAGTTTAACTATCCAGGAATTTTAAACTTTGGTACCTACTTACGGGGAATATGTAGAAGTAATCATAATACAGTATTTACCTGAACTAGCAAATTCAATGAATAACGTGCTTTGCCTTCGCCTCTCTGACACCATGTGCTGTGCTCCTTTTCATCGTTTCTCTCATTTACTGACTCCCCTTCCCCTCCTGGAACTCGAAATTATGTAGTGCTTCAGAGACCTAGGCTCTCTCCTCTCCCTTATTCTTCCCTCTTCTTACCTCGTCTCTTCTTTTCCAACACTCACTTTCTAGGGGATCTTCATTTAGTTTCAGTTTTAAATACCATCTTTATGTTGAACACTCCCAAATATGTATCTCTAGACTGAAATTCTCTCTTGGCTTCAGACTCATGAACCCAGCCGTCAACTTGACACCTCCATTTGGATGAGTAATTAAGTATGAAAAACTTAAAACATCCATAATGGAACTCTTGGTTTTTCTGTTATAATCTATTCATCTCCCAATTTCGTCCATCTACTCATTTTCTTGGTCAAAACACAGAAAATGTTATTCTTGAGGCTGTTTTCATGCCCAAATATAATGTGTCATCAAATCCTGCAGTTTCTACCTGAAGGTATATAGTTCTCTACCTTTACACCACTTCTTCTGATCCAAGCTACGTTTCTCTCTGTCATGAACTTCTATCATAGCCTCTAAACTAGACTCCATGTTTCATATCTTGCCCTTCTCTATTTCATTGTAATCTTTGTAAAAGTGTATAAAGTATGTACATAAGTCATTGTAATCTTTGTAAAATATACAACCCTTTTGAAATTAGTCATATAATTCCAATTCCTTGCGATAACTTGTATACTTCTGCATTTTTTTCTGGCTCTGGTCTACCTGGGTCCACCCACACCAGACTCCTTTCTCTCCCCCAGAATGTTTGCAGTTCTTCCTCACCTCTGAGATTTGCACTTTCATCCCTTCTGTCTGGAACACTTTAGCTCATGACAACATGACATTTTTTTTTATTAAAAATTTTAAATGTTTATTTATTTGAGACAGAGAGAAAGAGTGTGAGCAGGGGAGAGGCAGAGAGAGAAGGAGACACAGAATCTGAAACAGGCTCCCAGCTCTGAGTTGTCAGCATAGAGCCTGATGCGGGGCTGAAACTCACGAACCATGAGTTCATGACCTGACCTGAAGTCAGACGTTTAACCAGCTGAGCCACCCAGGTGCCCTGGTAATATGACATTTTTGAAATTTATCATCATAGCTCAGTGGCCTGTGTGACTATCATCTTATTGGGGATATTTTTCTTGACCAACCTTCTCTAATTATGACTTTAACATTTTCTAAAGTGATCACAACCTAGTTTTCTCTACCCTATGTTTTTTTTCTATTTCCTCTTAACACTCATAACACCATAATCATTTTTTCCCTTGATATTATCATTATTTCTATGTTGTTAACCCTGCATGGTCTACTTCTTTCTCCTGCTTCAATATAAACTTAGGTTCACGAGGGCAGGAATCTTCTCTGTATTTTTGTCATTGTATCTTTAGGGCTAGCACAATGCCTAACTGATGCTGAGTAAATGAATTTATTGGAAATACATCCTGCAAATTACTGTGTTAAGCACTATGGGCAGTTCTAGGGAATATAAATGTGAGTAAGATATGGTTTGTTCCTATGAGGAATTTACTCTTCTGCACAAAAGTTAACATATACACACAAACAACTGTTATTCAAGGTCAAACATTCAAGCACTCTTCTAGATGTACAAACATATTGACAGAGAATCTAGGCGATGAGGAAGATCAATCCTACCATTTCATGTTGTCATCTAGGTATTCTCTTAATAGACACTGTAACTCTCTTCTTCAGCTTTTAAAAACTCATGCAATATTAGGTTCCCTGTAATCAATAGTTTTTGGTTGATTGTATCTCTGGTGTAGGTTATCCAGTAAGGGATAAGATTTCAATACTTTTAAAAGAAAAATTTCCAGGGTATTCAAATGCAATTTATTTAGCAACATCCTGAAAGAATCAGGATAGATTTTAGAATGGCTCAAACTTGCTAATTTTCTAAGGAACAACTTATTCCTGAGAAGATAGTGTTCATTTTGTTCTGAAAGTTTACTCTTAGATACTTGGATAAGTCCAGCAATCATTGTATACATTTATGTCTAGGTTTCTCTGCTAACGGCTGCTAGAGGAGTTATTCAACTAGAGTTCTGATTCAAACATGATATTAATTTGTTGATTTAAGAGATAAAGTATAAGGTTTACTTCATAATCTGCTTCCTGTAGTCCTATCTTTTTCATCTTGAAGGTGTATACAAAATCACCAAGGTGCTAGAAAGTTTTTTGCTTAGTTTCCGCTTTGAATCAGTCAATGCATCTTGTGGATATAGAATTAATTAAATAACATGAATCAAAATCTTGGGTTTGTCTCATGTTTTAAATAAAAATTGAGTTTAATATCTGTGCAAGTTGGTGAAAGCTCTGGTCACACTGGTAACAATTCTGTGTCCACTAGTTTTATTTGTAAGAGGAAACTGAAATGTGTAAAAAACACTAAGTGCAATACAAATAATATGGTTTTATTTGTATAATGACATGGGGACACCATTATCTTAGCAATTGCCAGAAATCTTTGATAGAATAAGACCTGCTTTAGGTGAATGTCTTAATGAATCCAAAGTAGAGAATCTACCTCCTTCTGTGAGCATGAGTCTCATGTGGCATCAGAAAAAACCTATCCTACATAATAGAAGGGCAGAGTTGAGAAAACTCAAGGGTAGGAAATGGGTGGTTATGAGAGAAATCATCTAGAAGGCAGGTGGAGGGCATGTAAACTACATGAGACATACAAGAAGAAAAGGTCAGAAGGAAATCTTGGTAGGTCTTTTGCAATAATAGTTACCAGAAAAGGAAACGGTCTACTAGACTTGTTTTAAATTTGTTTAGAGTGCCATGCAATAATACCCACTTCTCATTTCTCTACAAATCCTTATTCCAATTCAAAAATCCCAACATTTACTGTGGACTGACTCTCCTTTGGAAGCTAGTGAAGGACCCTGTTCTGTATTGGCTAATGTCATGGATGCCTTGACTTCTAGACTATTATTATTTACTAATTTGTTCATCCAACATTCTACTCAATTTTGTGTCATTTTCTGTGTTGGGCACTGTGGATGTGGGGATAAAGACAAATGGTCTTTACCCTTCAAGGACCCCATAGTAATATGATAAGTAAAAATGAACAAATAAAAATTTATAGTCTGGTTTGCTATATGCTGTAAGAAAAGGAAGCATAGTGCTTTAGATCACTTGGGAAGGGTATCAATACAGACTAAGAGTATTATGGGGATGGAGAAGGAAGCAGAGGTGGTTATAGGGGAATTCTAGAAGGGGAGAGATGTGAGCCAAAATTTGAAAAACTGGGAATTACTGGAGTGAGAATGCAGGGAAAGAAGTCAAAACTGAGGGAAACCCACAGAAAGTCTTTGAAATATGGGCAAGTATGGTAGAATTCCAAGTACCTCAGCATGACTGGTAAGACGGAAAGACCCAACAGATTGGCAGAGGTTAAAATTTGAGGGATCTATGTTGCTTTACTAAGAAGATGTGGATTTTTTTTTCCTGGAAGGAAATGGGATTTTATGGAGGTGACTAATGTGAAGTATGTCTATTTTGGCACAAGGGGGGAAAGAACTGGAATGGGAATATGAGGAAGAAGAGAAATCACTAGAGGCAGGAAGACTAATTACAAAAACTAAGGCAACACCAGAAGGGATGTGAAGGGAGAACACATTAAAAAAATCCTTAAGATTTAAAATTAATAAGATTTTCTGAAGAACTACATATTACCACCTAAAAGAAAGAGAGAGACACATTTAAGAAGGTCCATTTTGGGGCTTAGGTGATGAGGGGGATGATGGTACTTGAAGGAGGGAAAAAAGGAAAAAAGTAAGTTAGGAAGTGAAGAGAGATTTTAAGTGTTGAAATACCAAGGCTAAAGTATTTTCAAAACACTTAGATTAAAACATCTATAGACTGGTGGATATACAGGCCTTGAATAGTAGGTTTTGTGAGAGCTGTAGACTTTGAGAGATTATACTTGAGAATTCCAAGGGAGACTGTGCAGTTACAAGTGTGAAGAATAGATGAAGAATCTAATAGTTATCAAATGGTCAGAGGAAGAGAGATATGGAATGTGACTGAGAAAGATTCATCTTCTTTTCCTTTTTCCTTTCCACATTATCAATGCTAAAGGTAAGCATGCCTGCAATTTTGCACGATCGAACTGTAAAATTAATTAGAGCTTGCTGGTATGGCAGCAATTCTAAAGAAATAGAACAAAAAATTCAATTTGAACTCTTCCTATTTGACTAAAGGTACACAATTTTCTATGAGGATAAAATTTTAGAGAAGTATGTTCAACCTATCAATAGGGTAGTAATATACATTAACTTATTTTTCCCCTAGACTGAAAATGAGAGAGATATAAGAGTGGCTCAGGGTGGCTATGAAGCAATGCTTCTTTTAATTCTCTCCATATCCACTCAGGACACTCAAGCATTAGACCTTCAAACTATGTCTGATTCACTCAAATAGGCATTTTACAATTAATTATATTTGGATTATTAATTTAATGGGATATAATGTATTCATTTCCGCTCTACAGTAAAACAACAGAACTTAATGTTAGTGCTGATTTGTTCTCTTACAACCCCCAAGTTAAGTACTCAGACTACATTTATTTCACATACAAGTTATTCACAAATGGCACTTCTAGTGCCAGAAAATGGACTCTAAACCCATGTTTGTTCTGCAGGGAAAAGCCCATTTCGTTTATTATTCCTTTGCACAGGTCTTTGTGTCAAAGGAAAGGTGCATAAAGTTAAAAAAAGAAATCAAGTAAAACATTTCTCATCTCATACTTTCATGCGTTGTTGAAGCTATAATTTTTCAGTCATGAAATCTGAGCTCTTTAAAGAATTTTTTTGGGGGAAAAGGTGGGAAAATAGATGCATATTTTCTAAGAAATTAAATATATGGATCTGATGAGTACACTGAAGCAAGAGACCCTGTTATTTTATCAGGTTTGAGTTGCAGCCAAAAATGGTTGATAGATCCTTTAGAAATTATCCATTATCATCAAAGTATCCATTTGATAGTTTACCTTTCCAAAAAATCCACTGCTGGTTTCTTCCTTTCAAAGGAACACTAAGCTTTTTGACATGAAACATTCTTTATATAGAAAACATCATTAGTGAAATCCTGGTGAGGAGCCATATGCCCCATATGTGGAATTTTCCATTTTATTCCCCATTTACTGGTAGGAAGTGCAGGTCTAATATTCTGAGGTACAACAATCCCTTTCATTAGAAGAGTAATGGACAAGCAGTTCAGGACTCTCCAATGGTAATTAACATTATTTTTCTTTTTATAAACTCATGTATGCCTCTGTTTCCCCCACATTGAAAACAGGCAGATAATAAAGATGAACAAAAGAATAGGTTGATCAATAACCGAAGCTTCTGACCTTATCTTTCTTCTAAAAGTAAATGATAGCACCCACTCCAGTTCCCAACCCATTGGTAACCGCTGTTATGTGCATATGCTTCCAGAATTTTTTCTATATTTTTATTTATCTATAGAAATGAATATGACTGCCTATGCATTTTTATACACAAAATATGCCATGCACTATTGTAGTTCCAAATTTCCTCTTTATATGGTTAGATTGTCTCATTTTTTTAAACTGAGGCATGGAGTTTCATAGTGTGACTATACCTAAATTTATTTAGCAATTTCTCTACACATAGACATTCAAGTTACTTCCAGCTTTTTTCCATTAAATAAACAAACAAAAAATGCTTCAATAAACATCTGGTACGTGTCTCCTTGTGCATTTGTTGGAAGTGTGATTTTTCTGACATAGATAATGAATGTGAAACTGCTGAGTCATGGAAAATTAACATTTTAAATTTAATAGACGTTGCCAATTTGCCTTCCAAGGTGATGGCCCCACTTTACATCCCTTCAACCTGTGTTTGGTTCTGCCTCTCCTCTGTTGTGAATTTGTTAAAATCTTTGTTCTTCACAGTTCATCTCAGAACTCGCTCTCGCTCCATAAAATATTTTTTTATTTTCACGATGAGTTATAATCTCTCCTTCCTCAGATTATCTTGAGTATTCTGTTCATTTTTTTTTCAAAGTACGGTTAACATATAATGTTGGGGTACCTGGGTGGCTCAGTGGGTTAAGCGTCTGATTTCAGCTCAGGTCATGATTTCATAGTTCATGAGTTCAAGCCCTGGATTGGGCTCTCTGCTCTCAGGGTAGAGTCCACTTTGGAGCTGCCCCTCTCTCTGCCCCTACTCTGTTTGTTCTCTCTCTCTTTCAAAATTAAACATTTAAAAAACAACAGCAACAAAACCATGTAATGTTATATTAGTTTCATGTGTCAAATACATTGATTTGGCAATTCTACACATTACTTAATGATAAGTGCAGTCACCATCTGTCACGGTACGTTATTACAAGATTATTGAACACTTCTTCTCTCTTAACATAGCTTTTCAGATTCTCTATCTTTATGTAAGTTTGGATACTTGTCTTGTGTCTTTGACTTGCTGGTAAGTTCATGGTAGTCAATATTTGAGTCAACTCCAGCAGTGACCATGTACTTGTCCTATATCAGGCATTCAGAAATATTTGTTTGACTTTTGATTTTTTGAGAGATTTTATAACTGAGTATATAATAATTTTTTTCCACAGAAAGTAAATTGAAGAGGCTCAAGGAATTGAAAGCAGAATTTATGTTGGGCGGCTTATAGTTGAACCAAACTTGAAGAAGGGCAGCCTAGAATACAATTTTATTTTGTACTTATCGACTTTTATTCCTTCTTTGTTTTACGTGAAAGGGTTTATAGAATTCACTTCAAGATGCCATATGAAAACTTCTCCCAAATCATGGATATTTTTTAATTACCTTCAGGGGCTGCCTGCAGTGTCTGACCTAGAAAAGGCTCACTTGAAGTGCGCCCAGCAGGTGTACAAGCTGTAAGTGTGAAGCTGTAGTTGGTGTATGGCTGGAGACCTAGAAAGAGCAAACAAGAAATAAAGTACATCTTGAGAGGATTATTTATTATCAATTAAGCACCGGAAGTAACATGCCGAGTTGTAGATATGATTTCCAAAACTTTAACATCAGAAAACACTCTCTAAAGGAGGCATGAACTTCACAAGCAGTTCGGTATTAATAGAAATTTCATTTATCACTGATAATCACAAATGCTCAGCCTTTGAAGAAATCTTAAAATTCATGTCATCCATCCATCCATCCATCCACCCACCCTTCCTCCATCCAATCATTCATCTATCCATCCATCCATCTATCCATTCACCCATCAACCATCCAATCATTCATCCATTTATCTATCCATCCATCCAACTATCCATCCATCTTTCTCTTGATACCCTTGTACAAGAGGTCATTGAAGAGGGTGCCTTGCCTAGGTGATCAGTGTACTCATCTCTCAAAGAGCCTGTTCCATCTTTAGAGAGCTCTAGAGCTTTCCTTATTTTGTTTAAAAGTCATTTCTTATGTTGTGGTGATTTCTTTCCATCACTCGCACCCCTAGGGAGATATAGAACAAATCTAATTTCTTTTCCACATGACAATTCTTCAAATATTTGTAGACAGTTATCAAATCCCCCCTAAGTCTTTTCTTCTCCAGGCTAACCATCCCAGTTTCTGCAACTGCTTCTTATATGAAGAGAGGTGGGAAAAATAAAAGAAGGTTAGATTCAACATTTTTTAGCCCCAAGCCATATTCAGCTTATATTCACACCAACCCATTCTTTTTTTTTTTTTTAACTTTACAATTCTTCACCATATGTGTCAATAAAATATCATCTCACACTTAACTTCTGTAGCATTTTGGAGGTATGTTGTTTTTGTCTTTACACATAGACTGAACATAATTTGATGAAGGCATAGTGTTTATTGTATTCAGAATATGACACAGCCCAGTAATTGTTCAATAAGTTCTCAGGATAAGTAAAAATGGCAATCCATTTACAGGAGTTTTATGTTGTGAAATTTCACTACTCCGTAGCTGATGACCTTGGGCAAGTTACTTAGCTTCTTTTTGCCTTGATTTACTGATCTTTAAAGAAGAGAAAGATAGAAGCTAGGTGCTAAGGCTTTTGAGAAGATGAACTGGGTTACCTAGAGTACTTTATTTGACCAGAAGCAACCTTAACACTTAGCAGCATTTGACAAGGAGCATGTGGGGGCTAATGTTTCTTGCCCTTGATTCTTGGAAAAATTCAAACAATGTCAAAGCTCAAAAATTTTTCTTGGGGTACCTGGGTGGCTCAGTCGATTAGGTGGTTGACTTTGGCTCAGGTCATGATCTCACAGTTCATGAGTTCGAGCCCCGCATCTGGCTCTGTGCTGATAGCTCAGAGCCTGGATCTTGCTTCAGATTCTGTGTCTTTCTGTCTCTCTCTCCCTACCCTGCTCACACTCTGTCTTTCTCTGTCTCTCAAAAATAAATAAACATTAAAAAATTAAAAAAAAATTTTTTCTTAAAGAATAGGACTTTGTCTAATATGTCAAATAATTGGGTTAATATATTTAATATAATAATTATATTAATTTTTCATGAAATCTGAACTACATATGTCAGATAATTGGGCTAATATATATAATCACTCTTATATTAATTTTTCATGAATACTGAACTACATTTTGACATATATTGTTCATTTTGCGGGGTGGCTTTTTCCAGAGACATTCATGTGTCACTCTTTTGCTTTATGCAGATTTCTCCTCAAATGCTACATTTTAGAAAATTTTGACCACTCTATCTATACACTACATCCAGCACTTCATATTCCCTCAAATTACTTCCTTCTTCCATAGCCCTCAACATTATCTGATGCTTTATTACATTTGTTTATTTATTATTTGTCTCCCCTTCTAGGATATAAGCTCCAAAAAAAAGCTTATAGATCCTATATCTAAAAGATTCCACTGTATCCTTCAAATAATGGCAGGCACAAAGTAGGTGCTGGTTAAACAAGTGAAAAAATTACCGGGTTCATTTAGAATTAGAGCAATAGTCTGGGTTCTCTGCTGAGGCAGTGATGTTCTGCAGCTGGGGCTGCCCCAGGATTCAGCTTCAAAGCCCTTTGTGTTTCCACATCAATTTAGTGATAAGATTCAGATACTTATTTGATCGTAATCTTCTATTTGGTTGCTATGGGGGATTTACATAATTTTGATATTTACCTGATTTATAGATAAGAAATGTGATGAAAGATCTAAGCCATACTGAAGCCATATATGTTTGATAAAAGCTTATGGGGAAATGCTAAAGATTATAAAATAGAGAGATCAAAAGAAAAAGGGAGGACTCATCTAAGAATGAAGGTCAGAGACTGCAGGGGGAGACTGACTTAGCCTGATGACGCTCTCTCTTTACTCTTGCTACTGAAAAAGGGGGTCTTGACCCTTGTAACACCATTTCATCTGAATATCTTACTTTCTTACTTAGAGTGTAAGCCCTTTGAGAGTAAGGTTTATGTCTCTGAGTGTTTGGGGTTTTTTTATCATTTTTTTTTCCAGTTGTAGGTGTTTCATGTTTGTTTAATACTGTTTAAGGAACACAAAGGCCATGAAAGCGCTCCATGAGAATGGCAGGCTATCGTGTTCATGATGTCCATCCAAAGTGTGATGTGACCAAGCAGGCCCTTCTTCCTAATTCCATGAGTATCTCTGCTCACAACATCTACACACAACTGGGCAATTCTTTTCCAGTTGCGGAATATTATTAAAATAATACAAAAATTAATGTAATGTGTAAAGAGTAAATATTTTCTAGACTTCTTTTCTGAATTCCAGACTAAGTATGGCTGATAAGAGTGAAGCAATGCTTGATCCTTCTCTGGAATTTTCTTATAAAACAAAAACAAACGCCCCCAAAATGAGACCCAAGTATTCTCTTCATTTTGTGTACTAGCTGGTCCGATATCAGACATGCAATGACCATCGAAGGAGGAGGCCAGAAGAGCTGTTACAGGTGTTTAAATTGGATGGTGTGGGTTGGCCTTGCAGAGCATGAGGCCAGGTCTAGTGGAGGAATCTTTTGAAGCTACTGGAGTACCAGAATCAAGGGGAGGAGGACGTAGAACTGACCACTGGGTAGAAAGCCTACTTTGGGAAGTCAGAGGAGTTAAAATTCATTGCTATTCAAGAGGACTGGATATGAAGAACTAGGGAAAGGAAACAAAGATTGAAGAGTAAGAAAGATAAGAGTGGGAGGCATGGGACCTTAAGTGAAAGAAAGGACACTGGCCTAATCTAATTCACTAGTAGTTTGTGCTCAAGAGTTGTCTAGCCCTGAAATATGAGTATGGTGGCCAACTTAAAGAGCCATATGGTACATAGGTAGAAACATTGGGCTCATTTCAACTCACATTTGCCAGTGTGTGTCATGTAACTCTACATCTACTATGTTTACCTTCCAGAGTACACACATACTTCCTTTTATAAAAAAACTCTAGTTTTCCTTGTGGAAACCAGTCTTTTGGCTACTACGAGTCTTTGTACTTTGTTTAGGATTGTCTCCACCTGGATTGACTACTTCTGGACACAGCTCCACATTCTTTTTGCAATGTTAGCTGCTCAGAATTGACTGTGTGACCTCATTTAGACTAATGGAAGGTAGGCTTTGAACTCAAACTTTCATTTTTACTGCTGGTAGTTCTTTGCTCACCCCACAGTGCTTAGAACAGAGGAGAACTTAGAGGTGAAAAGAAATTGGGTCTTGGAAACAACATCTCATAGCCTTGAGTCTACACCTGAGTTTTTAGTTACATGAGCCAGTTAAAGTCCATTTGTTAAGCCTGCTTGAACTGAGTTTCTGTAACTTGCAAGAAGAAGAGTTCTGAATGATATTAATATTATAATTACTAACAATGTCACACCGGCACACAAGTTCAGATTCTTGTATGTTACACAAGGGGACCATAAGCAGCTGTGATTGCCCTACATGTGTTAGAAATAGTTACAAGATTCTGGGAGACAGAATTAGTAACAACATGAAAAGGTGAAGAGGTTTCACCTTGAATATCAACAGAACAGGAATAATTATTCCTGCCTCACAGGTAAGAAAATACTGAGGCTCAGAGAACCAAATGTTCATACAGTGAATGGAGCCATCAGGTTGGGGCGGGGACAAACCCATAACTTTAACACCAAGCCCTGTGCCCTCCCAGCACATAAGAGCTACAGCCAAGCTCATGGAAATTTGTCAACAACTTTGAAGATGAAACAGTATCTGAAAGATGTAAAAGTGGTAGAAACCATTACAGTCGTTCCTAAAATGAAAGAAATATGTTGAAAGCATTTACTTCAAACATCAAGTCAATAAAAACAAAACTATAAAGTAAAACAAAAAACGAAACTCAGGGGATTTTGTCATTCCATTTTTAATCTTTTCACTGGACTCTGTGCATTTATGAAATATGTTTTATAAGAAATGGAGTTATTTTTAAAGAAGTTGATTACTCGGTTACATAAATAACATCCTAGGTGAAATTTACTGAACACCACTTGCCGGCCTTCTCCTGTGACTTCCTGGATATGAACACAATCCAAACCCTCACTAAACTCCCTGAGTCACTGCAATTATCTGCTCATTTAATAGGTAAGGGAGTTCAAGTATAGACAGTTGGAGGAACTCATCTATTATTACAGAGATAAGCTTAGGGTGCGGTCAGAAGTCTGGGCACCCGGGCTGAAAATTGTTGGCCAGAGCAACAGGGTCAGGCTTCTGACACAGAGGAAAATGAAGACATAACTAGCTCAAAGCCCAATGAGACTTTCAGTGTGTGTATATGTATATACACACATCTCCAAGTGGGAATATATATTTAAATATTTCCATTTTGAATATTTCTACAATACATGTACCGAAGGAGTGTAGCCTCACTGTTAGGAGACTGTGAAGTTAGACTATTTTGGGTTGTAATCCTTTACCTAAACTATTTATTAACATTGTCATGGGTGAGTTTTCTGAACTCCAGGTGCCTGAGTTTCCATAACTGTAAACAGTGGGCACAATGGATAGACTGCTTAACTGGGCTACAGGCTACCTTGAGGGAAGGCCATATCTGAATCTATAATTGTCTACATTCTATTTCTTAGGTCTTGGATTTTTCATGTTGTCAGAGGACTAACTTACTAGGAGGTTTGGTTCAAATAATCTGTAAGGAGAGGATCGACTGCCATCGGGCGTAAATGATTTACATGAACTGGATGACCTTTCATATATATGACTCTGTAAAACTCAATAAAATCAACACATTTCAACTGGAATTTGCTGCCATTTTAAGTAAGTCTCTATTGGTAGTCCTTAAAATGTGATATATATGAAATATTAGTAACAGGCAATGAAAAGGGCACACCAACCGAAAACGACTCATGAATTGATCAGGATGAGAAGAGGGAAATAAAGAGACGTCTCAAAGGAACCATTCTGACTGTAACTTAATCCTGAAGTCCAAGAGTCGAAGGAGAAAAGAAAACATCATTCAAGTGCTCGGCATTGAATTAAAAGAGGAGATAGTAGTTGTAGAGAAGAGAAAGGCAAATGCGTGGAGAAAAGCCAAGCATTTAACATTTCGGTGTAGTGGAGATTATGGTGGCTGCAAATTACCTGAATTTCCCTACAGGGAATCATGTTCCCTTTTAAAGGAAAGAAGCATCCTATAACAAAACTCATTATAATTACACTTTCAAGTAACATTATGTTCAAGAGTAAATGTGTGTTAAAAGGGACTGCCAAAAGTCTACCAATGAATCATAAAAATACGATTTAGAAAACAGAACCAATGCCTATGTCAATGTTAGTTACATTTGATATACTTAAAAAATAGTTTCTTATCTTGAGAGAGATAGAGACAGCGTGAATGGGGAAGGGGCAGAGAGGGAGGGAGAGAGAGAAAGATAGAATCCCAAACAGGCTCTGTGCTGCCAGCACAGAGCCCAGTGTGGGGATTCAACCCACAAAACAGTGAGATTATGAACTGAGCTGAAACCAAGAGTCATACACTTAACCGACTGAGTCACCCGAGTGCCCCGATGTTTGATATGCTTTATACATAACAGCTTGTTTCTAATTTTTAATCTCCAGATAGTCAGGAAAAGGCATTTTGCCCATTATAGTTTCAGATAGCAAGTGCTACTTCAAAGCATTCATCAGGCTATTCCATAATGCCATCTGCTATTTTCTAAAGAATTACCAAATAATCTTACAAAATATGTAATTCTGCAAGTTCCTCAGTTTGGTCAGTGATTAGTTAAAGGGCTGAGAGTCTTGAATTCTTTGAAAACTTTGTGGTAGGTGGTGATCAGATATCGTCCACCTTTTGGGCAAGAAACTTACCCTGGCACCAGTTCACCCAAATTGGATGTTTGGCCAGGGCCCACATGAATCCGCATTCAATCTCGCTGCTGTGAAACACTTCTGCTTCTTTCTGCCCTTATCAGCCTTGAGTCTCACTAAGTGATCACCTCCAGGGCATCTCTTTTCATGGAGATTCCCAGGAACCTCCAGCACCCACTGGCAACCTTGACTGTGATGGAGAGAATGATAGCAGATTCCACTTTAAATTAATAATTCTATATGAAAATTGATGTTCAAAACAGAAACACCAAGATATTGTGGAATTGCTTTAGAGACATCTAGCACGCGTTTACGCTATGATTGTTTTACAAAACCTGAATAAGAAACATGTCAGGAGCTCCCATGCTGCAGTCCCCTTTTTGTGACAGTACCACTCCCCACTGTCTCAGGAGCCAGGCATCCCAGTTAGTCAAGTCAGTTGCTTGCCCATTTGCGAGCCATTGGGATGATCTGTTTCCTGTATCGATGCTTCAAAGTACGAATTCATTGCTAAATCATGAACTGGGCATCAAAACATCAAAACAAAGGGGCTCTGGCATTTGTAAATGCCTATGAGATAACTTCACGACTTTTGCTTCTGACTACTTGCTAGAAGCTTACATGTTTCTTAATTCTACGTTGCGTGTGAAATTTCAGGCCATAGTTTAGGCCCCCCTCCCCAATATCTTACTAATCAGATTCATCCCAAGAAGCACTTCCCAGATAAGTTACTTCTTGGCAGACTCTCTTTCCAAATACAGATCACCATTAAAACGATTACTAAAATAGTCCAAGAAAAGACCCGTGCTTTTGATTTTTGAAACACCCTTTTAATAATTTTTTTTTTCCTCTGGAGTCTGGTGCTATACCAGACCAAAGCCACTTTCACTCTTATTTTCAGGCAGAGTCTTCTCTAGAAACAAAACCCATGTGGCATCAGGAGGCAGCAAAGTCTGATGCTGTCCAAACACTCAACAAAAACATAATGCTGAGAGAGCAGGAGTTATTTAGAACTTTTGGAACAAAACAGAAACAAAGATTGCACAGACACAGAACCTGAAAATATCTGTGATTTCAGGGGAAATTTTTTTTTCTTTAAATATTAATGCCCAGGCAGCTGTTGACTATAATTCTTTGGCTATCATCTTCTATTTGTAAGAATGATTTTTAAAAGTATACAAAAGTGGTTGATGATCTGCAAGTATTGATTTTTCATTTTGCAAATATCCAGGCACAAAGTTTTCTTCAGAGTTGGAAAAATGAAAATAAAATGGATGGTCGTATCTATTTTCTTAGGTCTGATGCGTGGTGGTCACTAGTGGGTAGTAGCTGGGGCAAATGCTGTGCAGAGCAGTACATACAATCATGGAAGAGAAGTTCCTGGAGCTATTCCGAGGGCGTGGTCACTGTCGGAGTTTGCTTCCTGTTTCAGTTAAAGAAACATGCTGCCAATAAATCCAGATTGCCAGAGATCAAGGCTGGCTTCATGGGTGTGTGACCTGTACCTAAGAGTCCATGCGGTTCTAGGAGGGTCTGGAGCTTGATCCCACGCTCTGTTTTAAAATTTTTTTAATGATTTTTTTTGAAAAATACATTTTTAAATAAATTTTTTTTAATGTTTATTTATTTTTGAGAGACAGAGCACAAGCAGGGGAAGGGCAGAGAGAGAGGGAGACACAGAATCGGAAGCAGGCTCCAGGCTCTGAGCTGTCAGCACAGAGCCTGACGTGGGACTCAAACCAATGAACTGGGAGATCATGACCTGAGCCTAAGTTGGACACTCAACCAACTGAGCCACCCAGGTGCCCTCCAAAATATATTATTTTCAAAAAATTTTTATTAAGTTTTTACTTTTAATTCTAGTATAGTTAATATACAGTGTTATATTAGTTTCGGGAGAACAATTCAGTGATTCAGCAATTCTATACATTACTCAGAGCTCATTGTGAGAAGTATACTCTTAAACCCGTTCATCTATCTTGCCCAGCCCCCTAAATCCCCCCTCTGGCAACCACCAGTTTGTTTTCTATAACTAAAGGTCTGTTTCTTAGTTTGTCTCTCTTTTTATCCCCTTTGTTCATGTTTCTTAGATTACACATATGAGTGAAATCATACGGTATTTGTCTTTCACTTATTTCACTTAGCATTATACTCTTTAGTTTCATTCTGTTGCTGCAAATGGCAATATTTCATTTTTATGGCTCTATAATATTCCTGTGTGTGTGTGTGTGTGTGTGTGTGTGTGTGCATGTGTGTGTTTATCACATTTTTTTATCCATTCATCTATTGATGGGTACTAGGCTGCTTCCACAATTTGGCTATTGTAAATAATATTGCAGTAAACATAGGGGTGCATGTATCCCTTTAAAGTAATGTTTTTGTATTTTTTGGACAGATACCTAATAGTGTAATTACCAGATTGTAAGGGTAGTTCTATTTTTAGCTCTTTGAGGAACCTCCATAGTGCTTTCCACAGCGGCTTCACCAGTCTGCCTTCCCACCAACAGTGCAGGGGGTTCCCTTTTTCTCCACATCCTTGCCAACACTTGCTTGTTGTATTGTTGATTTAGCCCCTCTGACAGGTGTGAAGTGATATCTCACTATAGTTTTGATTTGCATTTCCCTGATGATGAGTGGTGTCGACTATCTTTTCATGTGTCTTTGGCCATCTGTATGTTTCCTTTAGAGAAATGTCTGTTCATGTCTTCTGCCCACTTCTGAACTGGATTATTTGGTTTTGGGATGTTGAGTTGTATCTTAATGATTTTTGAACAAAGGACCATACATTGTCATTTTGCCCTGGGCCCTGCAAATCATGTAGCCATTCCTGCCTGATATTTAGATGTATTTGACAGTCTGATTTTTGTACTTAATCAAAATGGAATAAAAACATTCAGACACTAGTTTCCTATTTAATATCTCCACACTCAACAAACATATTTGAATCCTTAGTATGTTAAGTACTATGATAGATGCCTACCGCAGAATAAGTGATACAAGGGCAAACAGGAGGCTACTGTCTCTGTCCTTAAAAAGCTTCACCTAGTAGCTCAGGAATAAAGACAAGAAAAAAGGATATTGCGATAAAGTATAATAAATGCCCTGAGAACCAAGTGTTGGATACTATGGAAGCACACAGCAGAGTTATCTAAATGTAAAATCCCTTTATAAAGAATTTCCACGTTTTGTGATATTGATGCTCAAAGTGAGTTTCCTTTTTTTTTCTTCTCCCAAAATGATGTATAGGATATCTGTTTCAGTACATTAGTAGTGCTTGTGGGCTACAACCTGCATTGTCAGGGCACATGCTAGTTTAGCACAGGAGGTTTCCAGGAGCTCCTAAGAAGATGGAAAAGAAAGGCAAATTGTTCTCTCCTTGCTAACCTAATGCTGGAAGCTCTTCCCTTTTAAGTAAAATGCAATGATAAGCAACTTTTAATAAATTATTTTGAAAACACTTCTCCCTGAGTTAAGAGACACATAAGCCCTTATCAAATCTGCTGCTAAAGAGGACATGATTAATTCATTTTGTGCTCGGTGGCCCTGATTATTTAGTTAATCCTTTCTCCATCTCTTCTGCCCCAGTGCCCACACTTGGAGGACCATGGACAAAGCCGTGGTAACCCGAAGAGAAACAATGCCCATAACTGACATCCCGATTGTTCTGTGCAGGACGGTGGACCTGTTTAGTAATAAATGATATGAAAAGGTCTTTTATTGACAAGCTGCCATGTGCTGTTTGCATTAGCGAATATGAGAAGATGATGGCTGTTCCTCCTTCGTCCCCATGGTATTCAGCTCAGTGAGATAGCAGAAAATGCTTCAGTTTACTTAAAGCATTGATAACACCTCTAAATAATTAACTGAGGACTTCCTGTCTTCAATTACTTAATGCTTTTTTTAACATCTTGAGAGGATTATAAGCAATTTATGGATTTCACATGATGAGTGCATTCGCCACTATTCCCACAAAGCATTTACGGGATCATGTTTCTAAAGCTTTGAGGTAATTAAAAATAAGCACGGAGACAATGGGGCTGAGGCAAGGTGCTTGCTTTCCCTTCTGTCATTTCTAAGGACCTAGATTTTCAGGCTCCAGAATGACTCGTGCTACAGCTTCATTAGCGTTGACTGTTACTTAGGAAATGCCAACGTTTTGAAAATGATGAGAAAATCAAAACATTTATCCCAGGGGGTACAGGCAGCTCTTTGATCAAACATTTGGGATGTGATGTTAAATAAATTTGATTATTTTAGTTCATTCCACGAATTCAATAACAGTCATTCGTATCATAAAATACATCCATAGTGAATTTGGTCGGTCAGTGAACTATGGAACTGAATTCTTCCTAGCAGATGAGACATGTGAGTGCGATGTACATCTCAGGTTTTATATCACCTCATGCCTAGCACCATCGCTGTCCCACAAGAACTGCGCATAGGAGGCTCTGTACTTGGTCAGGTTTTGCTGAAGGAGAGCTTACTTCTTCATTCAATAAAGACATTTCTCTGTAGGGCTATATCGTCTGAACGAAGTACTCTGTAAATCTACTTAAAATGGTACTGAGGGATGGACTGAATGAATTCTAAAGGCGTCTTTTCATTTTATGATCTTATAGAAAGCAAATTCATATAGAAAAATTTTTAAATATTTATCCTAATAAAAGAGAACTTCTGCATCAAGTTATGTGTATGAAATCCTCTCTGACATAAAAATATTCATCAAAAATGACGACGGAAAGAAGAACTGGTGGGGAGAAGGTGTTTTAAAGAAAAACCTTTCCAATTATTTTATAATTGATGAGGCTATCAATCCTGTTGGTTTGAACATTGCATTTGGGTTTAGTCTGTTGGCAAGTCAGTGCTGGTTTTTAAAAAATGCAAACCACTACGGCTTGCAGTTCAAAGCCCATGCTGGCTAAGCGGACAGATACTGGGAGAAGAACATTCTGTAACACTGTATCCCAGTTTTTTCTGAAACCTTTACTGACATAACGTCTAAATGGCTTTCCACACTCTGTAATTGACATTTCATTTTCCACTCCAGGTCATTCTTTTGATTCCTCCCGCCCCCCCCCCACATTCTTCAGAGTTCTGCTGTTGAATCCTTTATGCTGTGTTTGCAATTAGTTCTTAACTCCTCAGTGTCCCCTATTACTGGGAGTTTCTTGAGAACAGCAATTTATTTTAGAGCACTTAGTGTACAATCTCAAACACAGCAAGCGGGCAATGTTTTTCTTTTCTTTTTCTTTTCCTTTCCTTCTTTCTTTCTTCCTTCCTTCCTTCCTTCTTTTTTTTTTTTAGAATGAAACAATATTCTGATTTCCTTCTAGATGGAGGCATGGAATGCCTTGGGCACCCTGAGTATGTCATTTTCCTTCCTTATCTTTTAAATGTGGGTATTCACAACATCCCTCGTTTACAGGGATGTAATGAGAATCAAATTTATCCAAATGGAAGGGTTTCTTTAAAATTATAAAGCACAATGTACATGTAAAGTTCTATTTTGTAAAACAACAGTCTTTCAACTCTTGGTGATCATTTTCCCTTTCAGTGAAATAAGATATAAGAAATAAATTTAATCATCTGAATTGATGGGGGCTTTTTCCATCTGTTATCACTGATTTAGCTCAGGATCTTCAGATAAGGAATGCAATGTGCTAGTCTGCAAATATTTATTAAGCATCTTCTGCAGGCTTATGGCACTTCTGGAAAACAGTGGTCAATTCATTGAAAACATCTTTCAATAAATGCCTGCTTGTGTGTCATGGAATTGTAGAATAAAGAGCAAATTACGATGAATTGATTTTTCCACCTATGTAGTATAATTGGTTCCTCCTCTGAGGAAAACTCAGGCACACTCTTCCAGACTTTTCTGTGCTTCTTTAGGAGTTCCATTATCTCTAGTATCCATGCTCTCTGCAAGGAATGGGGTCCAGAGGAAGAAGAACATTCACGCAGGAGGCCTTGAAGGGAAGCTTCTGACCATAGGGGAAAAGTAAATTTGTCACCTCTTGCCTATGGGTTCAGAATTTAAATTTATACAACTGTTTGTGATGATTCAGTAGTTCCAAAGAATGAACTAAATTACTTAATCTCTCAAAGTATCCTTTTCTGTAAAATGGGAGTAATAATTCGCTTTCCCCCATAGGTTTGCGGTGCCTGCCATGTGGCGCATGCGAAATTCATGTATTCCCCAAACGTTTGTTTGGCATCTATGAACCATGCCGAGGATTGTTGTAGGTGCCAGAAGTACCACATTGAACTAGGTAGAGAAGATCTCTGTAGCTCTGGAGCTTACACCCCAGTGGGGGGAGATGTAAAAAACAAATAAAAATCCAACGCTCTCAGGCAGTGAGAGGTCCATGATGAAAATAAGACGAGGTGATGGGATGGCATATCAGAGAAGCTTCCTTACACTGGGGAAGTCGGAAGACGCTTCTCTTCTCTTTAGAAGTGATATTCAAACCAAAACATGTTAATTATTATTATAATGACTTCTAGTAGCTATCTGACATTATACTATTATACTGTACTATTATATTATTATGAAAATTAATTATAATAAATGCTGTAACAAACAATACAAATAATACAATTTCTATTAATTAATGTTCATAATAACAAATTGTCACAAACAGTCACCTGTCAACTATTCTGTGTATTAGTTACCCACTCAGTAGATAAATGCTTGCCTCTGGCTGATTTTGCCCTGCCTTCCAGTACATTCTTGGCTCTCCCAGTCCCATTATCTATGAGCATATCCTTGGGGAATGAAAATGCATCTTACCATTTGTCTGAGAAAAAAAAAGTTAATACTGATGCAAAAACCCTACACATAATGCATATCAAAGCCAAATATAAATTATTTCTGAAGTTATCTGCTGTTGTGGCTTATTGCTGCCAGTGTGGGCTCTTCTATTAGCATGGATAAGTGGGACCTGACCATATGTCAAGAGAACACGTCCTTTCGAAGTGACCTCATATATCAAATGCACACCCCTGGGATGCTTTGCCCCCCTCACCACAATGACAGACTCTTCCGGTAGGTTTTCCTCTTTTTTTTTTTCACCTGTGACTGTATGTTGCCTCTTGTCAGCGGTGCCACTGTAGATGAGACCTTTCCCAACCTGCCTGAGCTGGTACTCCTTAATGACGCCATTTGGTTTCTCAGGGACACTCCAGCTCAAATGCAGAGTCTCCGGACTGGACGCCGTGACTCTCGGTGGCTCGATGCTCTGCGGAATTCCTTGGGTAGTAGCCGCAACTACCTGAAAACATAGGAATTAAACAGCAATTTATGGTAAATAGTACACTAGGTATTCTGATCAATGAGAATGTCACTTTCATTTTAAAATGTTGTCATCTGGCCTGGCATATCATTAGCAGGGGCCAGGAGAAACGGTCCCCTTTTTTATTCTTTTCCTCCCATCCTATTTAAACAATGAAATCTGACCTTGAATACATTCCATAAGTCTCAGGCTACCATTTATCACAACAGGTTCAACAACAATTTTGACGGCAGAGTGCGGCCCTCAGTTTACGCAAGTAAAATCTGGCTGGCAGACTGTCTTACTAGAGAACTCTCGATAACTCTCTTCCATATGGCTTATCAGTGTCTTTGCATTTTAACAGCCTAATTTTGTACATTTTAAGCACCAGTAAATATGAAGCAAAACCCACATCTGAACTTGCTTGCATATAATATGCTTTGAACAGTATAAATGGGCCGTGCTTTTGTGTGTGTGTATTCTTCCTATGATACCCAGCATGGCTTGATGGTGCCTGTGCCAGTGTTCTAGAAAAAAGAACCGAGAATGAAAAAAGGATCAATCCACCAGTTATTCATTCAGCATTATAAAATATAATTTAGAACAAAAATTAGCTGCATTTCTTTTCAAAGAATGAACTCTGGTTTCACTTTTCAACCAGTCATCTGGCATCCGGTAGACAGGAGCCTCGCCTACGTAAAAAAAGCACAGAACTGTTCCAGGGCCGTTCGGACCATAACTTTTGATTGGGCCAATCAGCTGCCATCTGTCTAAATGGCGGCACGCTCAGAGATGTTTCTGGAGGTCTGTCGAATAAAAAGCTGCACATATGCACTGCGGCTGATCCATCTGACTGAATGTTTTACTTGGATGGTTCTTGCACAGTGTGCGAAGATGATGCTCTTCTAAAGTTGTAACGGCATGAAAGGAATCAGAGCTGCTGTGTGTTTGTTTCTCCTGAGTTTCCTCCGACTAGGTTGGCTTCTGTGAAATGACTCTCTCTTTATTTTCCTCCCAAATTGTTTATTTCTTTCCAGTCTCGTCTGTGGGCTCTTCTTTCATTCGGTAACGTTCCCAGTGTTCATCATCTGTGTTCTTGTTTTCGTCTCTCTCTCTATTCTCCTTAATGACCCTATTCAAACTCTTTGCTTCAACTTCCCTCACGGATCTTTCTAGAAGATTCAGTCACTTCATAATCCAGGTTCTGACTAGACATTTTCACTTGAAATGCCAAATATTTTCTTCCACAACTCTGCTAGCTGCTACTTCTTTTAAATACATGTTTAAAAACTTTTAAAATTTGAATCTTATCCTCTACGTTCAAATTTTCTTTGATTTTTTTATTTGCTAGCAGAATGGCACCGTGATCTCTTATTTGCTCAAGTTAGACATCTTGAATATATCCATGACACTTTCCTTTTACTCCTCTGTCTATAGTTGACACCAATTCCTCCTATTCCCCTGCATATAGTTGACACCAAGCCCTGTAGATTTTGTCCCCCAATATCTGTTGTATCCTGCTGATATTCTCCATCCTGACCTGACCCGTATGAATACAGGTCCTCATCATTTCTTGCCAACGTTGTAGCAAATGTCTTGGTATCATTTTATTTTCTATGACAGGCTCTTTTGCCCCATTCTCTATTTTTCAAGAGCAGGAATCTGTGTTGAAGTGATATTCAAATAGAAACCCTTTTGAACTGAGGAATGATTTGAGAATTATTATGGATTTCCAGAAGATCATCTAAAAATAGTTGGCAGAGGAAAAGTGTGATTAAAAAAAGGGTAATACTGGTTCAAGTTGTTTTTTTTTAATTAATGAAACATTTATATTTGCATACATTTGATAAATTTCAGTGCTCTCTCCTTTCAGGCATAAGTATTAGTACTCGGATGAGATGGCACCCTACTTCACACTGCATTGAGGTGAATATTGTTTTCTGCCATTGAAAAACCATTCACAACCTGGACAATTCTGATAGTCTTCATCCTGGCTACCTCTGTGTAGAGTGTGGGTACCTGCCCTTACCTGGCTGCTGATGGCACAGCCAGCAACCGTGCACGCTTTCAGCTGGTATGAGTATTCCTGAAAGGGTTGAATTCCATTCGTATCAGAGAAGCTCAGTGATGTTCCTTGAAAGCATTCGATTCCATTTCGGAGAAGAATGTAATAAATAATAGGACCTAAAAGAGACAGAGAAATGCCCAGATTTGACTCTCATATCCTTTTAACTTATTTGCAAACAACCTAACATGCCTTAGAGTTCCAAGGAAATGGGATAATACAGCATTCTTTACTTTTAATTTGCTATAGTGTTGCTATATTCGAGCAATGACAGGCACTCTTACCAAAGAGAGGGACTCTGGACACAGATAATTAAAGAGACATGTGTGTTTACTTCCCCCCGCTACCAAGCAAAATTACCTCCGATATTAAAACTATTTTGCTTTCCTTTAACAGTCTTTGCTTGTTTGAAAGAGCTCAGATATATGCTAGGATTCAAGAATACAATTGGGGGACTAAAAATTTGCGAGGCCTATTTTACAATAAGAAAAACCAATATGCACATATCTAAAGTTCCTTTTCCCAGCAAATAATTTTTTAATGGTTAGATGCATGCCAATTAAGTGTAGACTTGCACTCATCAATTTCCTTATGAATTTACGGGATTATGTTATTTATTTTAAAAGTGGTTTAATACCATTTGATTGTATAGGTTTCTTCCAATTTAAGACTATTACGTCCTCACGATTATCCAGTTTGGTCCACGTAGGGGGACTCAGTCCTTCAGGCACATCCTCTTTGGTCCTGGCTCGAAGAGCTTCGCTGAATCCTCGCCCATAGCTATTCCATGCAGAAATCCTGTACTCATACGTCATGTAAGGCTCCAGGTTCACGTCTGGAAAGGGAGAAATTAAACAGTGAGACTTTTAAAATATTTTTATTGTTTAATCATCCTGTTGAAAATGAATATCAAATCTTGTAAACACTTAAAAGTTAATGCTCTAATCCTGTTGTGAATAAAATGCTAATATCTTAATTTTCTCAATCATAAAAAAATATTTTATGTGTGTACTAGATGCAGAGAAATGGAATTGCACAGAATAGAATTCACCTTTTCTGAACAAGCAAATATGGATAATATGGATACATGAAAGGATTGCCTGAACTCTAAAAGCACTAGACAGGGGCACCTGCGTGGCTCAGTCGGTTAAGCATCTGACTTTGGCTCAGGTCGTGATCTCATAGTTCATGAGTTTCAGCCCCGCATTGGGCTCTGTGCTGACAGCTCAGAGTCTGGAGCCTGCTTTGGATTCTGTCTCTTCCTCTTTCTCTGCCCCTCCCCAGCTTACACTGTCTCAAAAATAAATAAACAAAAAATTTTAAAAAGTAAACAATAAAATAAATAAATAAAAGCACTAGACTAATATATATTGGATGTTAATCCTTCACAAATTTGTGTGCCTTTATTTCTAGAAGAGGTAAGTTCACCAGAATGCTTTCACAATTTTAGGATGATAAATTTTACCAATTATTACATTGTTCATATTACATTAAATTATTATATAAATTATAATGTAGTTATTATGAGATACAGGACTTGAAACTTAGCTTCTCATGGTTAGTGGATATAAATAAATGCACAGTCCACCACGTTCTTACTTCCATCTCTCACCAAACCAGAATGGAAACCAAAACCAAAACAACCAATCTAATTAAATTTTTTTAAACGTTTATTTATTTTTGAGAGACATAGAGACAGAGCGTGAGCAGGGGAAGGGCAGAGAGAGAGAGAGGGAGACACAGAATCCAAAGCAGGCTCCAGGCTCTGAGCCGGCAGCACAGAGCCCAACGTGGGGCTCGAACTCGCAGACTGTGAGATCATGACCCGAGCCAAAGTTGGCCGCTTAACCGACTGAGCCACCCAGGTGACCCACAACCAATCTAATTAAAAGAATAAAACCAGACTATGAGTGTTTTGCACTGGCAACAATTTTATTAGTTAACCATCCATGTGATTCAATGGTGTCCCAAAAATCCTTGTTCCATTTTAAGTTTTAATAACTTCAGAAGCACAAATGTTACAAATTTATTTAAAAAAAACTGGAAAATTTAATTGGTTAAATCTGTTTTCCACTTATTTAATTTTGTGAATTTTGAATATGTTTGTATGTATGCATTTTTGTATGGAGGTTTCTAGATAACTTTTCTCAGATGGAAAATCAGAAAATAAATCCTCCTCCTTGGCTGTCTGGCCACCTGCTCTACCTCCACTGGATGTGGGGCTGAGTCTCAGTCCATCCATGTGGGTTTCTGGACCACATTTTCCTTATATGGGTTTCCTTACTATAAACCCTGATCTGCCTCCTTTATAGAAAGAGTATGGAGATAAAATGCAAGAAGTTATGTGACAGACCATCATAAAATGTAAATTGCTATAAAGTTTAAGGGATCATCTTCTGTCTTTATTTTCTCTGGTCAGAGGGCGTCTGCCACTTATTCTCTGTGGTGACCACTAGTTGAGTTCCCAGATATGCCTTCTGTCCTGGTCAGAGGCCTCTTGGCTAGACACTAATTTTCCCAGGTTTCTTTGCAGCTTGAGGGTAGTCATGTGACTCAGATCTCAACAATGGAGGAAGTATGGATCTGATAGGAGCAACTTATGTTTCCTTTCTAAGAGGAAATCACTTGTCTTTCATTGATATTCTCATCCCCTTTTGATGGGTTGGGAACAGGAGGTTGTGGTGACCCAAGCCACATCATGCGTATGAGGACAGCACCGGAAACATCATGAGTCATAAACTGGAAGGAATCAGGGTCCCTGAATGACCTAGTCGGGCAGAGCTGCGCAGACCATTCACCGACCCACAGACAGTCACTGTATTTTTTAATCAATTGGCTGCAGCAGATTATACTGTTCTTTGCTAATAACGGTTACTCCACATGCCTCAGCCCACATCGTCATTTCTAATTTCAGCTGTGGTAGCTCACCACGCCGTGTTCCTTATTCTTTCCTCTATGGCGTTTCATTCTTCTCCTTTGTACGCTCTCATCACTTATCCTCATTTCTTTGTTTTCCTGCGAGGCCCAGTCTTTCAAAGATGCGCCGAGCCCATGGAAGAATTCTTTTTTTTCTTTACACATAAGGAATCATTGTTGAAATGTTTGCCTTCCCTCAATAATCTCTCTCATTTCTGAGTTATGTTTCTTTCTTTGCCAGAATTTCCAACTCTTTTTAAAAATTTTTTTCTTAATGTTTTATTTATCCTTGAGAGAGAGAGTGTGTGAGTGGGTGAGGGACGGAGAGAGAGGGGGACAAAAGATCCAAACCAGGCTATGCACTGTGAGCAATAAACCCGAAGGGGGCTTGAACTCACAAACTGCAACATCATGACCTGCGCCAAAGTAGGATGCTCAACCGACTATGCCACCCAGACACCCTCCAATGCTTTATTTTTTAATGTTTATTTATATTTAAGAGAGAGAGAGAGCATGAGCAGGAGAGGGGCAGAGAGAGACGGAGAGAGAGAATCCCAAGCAAGCTTTGTGCTGTCAGTCCAGAGCCTGATGTGGGGCTTGAACTCACCAATGGTGAGCTACAGTTGGACGCTTAACTGAGACATACAGGTGCCCCAGGCCCAACTCATTTTTTTTTAAAAAGAAAGGAAACCCTCTTTTTTTTTAATTTTTTTTAATGTTTATTTATTTTTGAGACAGAGAGACAGAGCATGAGTGGGGGAGGGGCAGAGAGAGGGAGACACAGAATGTGAAGCAGGCTCCAGGCTCTGAGCTGTCAGCACAGAGCCCGATGTGGGGCTCGAACTTGCAGACCGCGAGATCATGACCTGAGCCGAAGTCGGCCACTCAACCGACTGAGCCACCCAGGTGCCCCGGAAACCCTCTTTTTATTTCAAAACTCTGCATATTATATGGGGCTAGTCTTCAAATAACAGAGGGTTTTACTTTTGGGGGGATTATGCCTGTTCAATATTTACTTGTTAATTGCTTAAATGTCCCATACATATTTGTTTTCGATCATTTTTCAGCAGAGTAATTCTTCAAAAATGCATACATATGATTGTGACATTCCATTGCTTTGGAAGCTTTAATGTCCACTCATTCCTGCATAAAGACAAGCTGAGTGTGGGAATACAGACCTTCACCATCTGACTCCTGCTCTTTGGCCTCATCTCCATTGTCTGTTCTCTCCGACACTGTGCTACGTTCATATGCAGATGCTTGTCTTCCACATCTCCTGGGCTTCCTTTCACTTCCTGTTGCCCTCTGTGCCTGCCTTACCTTCCTTTAACCTGAGGTTTCTACGTGTCTTTTCTTCTCAGCTCAGGCATAGCACCCTTCATGAAGTCTTTCCTGACCTCTTCCGCCTAACCTCACGGCGTCCTTGCCCTGCTCTTCAAAAGGGTCCTATGCTTCCTCTACCACAGCTTACAGGGACATCATTTCTCACATTGCAGTATACTTACGAATCTGCTCCCTCTCTGTTCAGAGAGGTTGCAAATTCCTGACGGGAGTTCTTATTTACTTGTTTTCATAGCGGTTGGTCTCAGGGTAGTGACTGGTTGTTAGTAAAAAATCTGATAAATAGTTTTTGATAAATGAGATAATTGCATGCACGAATGAATCTTGGTGAGTCCTGGTGTTGTTTCGCTTTGATCATGAACTTCTAAGAAAGGCTGCCCTCTTGGTCCAAGTTGGTCTCAATCAGTGGCTCTTATTTTAGTATTACTTAAGTGCTTCGTTTTCGTCATGGTAAAGAAACTTCTGTTCTTTTTCATATTCAATGTATAGTAGTTTTTGGTGGGTGAAGCATTCTGAAATACGGGTGGGAAAGGGCCTCAATATTATCATCGGTAGGTATAAACATTTATTGTCATCTGGAGAGGGATACTGCAAATATGCCTTAATGGACCTTCAACATTTTGACCTTAATTACAAAAGGCAGATAAAAGTAGGGAACTCTCTTAGACCAAACCCACTAATTTGTCAATGAGGGTCCTTAAATCTGTAACTGGGAGTAGAAGGAAATAGGAGGGTTAGACGAATTGTCTTCTGTCCTGAGGACTTTCCTAATTAAATACATTCCAATAAACGTTTTTTGTTTGGTTAGAGTATGTTAATCCAAAGACGAGGTGAAGTGAAGTAAGTTCGTCTTATTCAGACAGAGGTTTCAATCTGGTCTGAGAGAAGGAACAAGGGACCAAATGCATATGACACGCGGTAGAAGTGGACGTCGAGCTGACATGTGAGGAGAGAGGGGCTGGGTTTGAGAAGCAGCATGGATTTTGACCTACACCCTCAGAAGGAGCAGATTTAAAGTGGAAGAGACAGCGTGAGGGAGGTTTGGAGCACTGTGAAAGGAGCTTCTACATGATGCAGAGTCTCCAAAATCTGCTGCTGCTGCTGCTGCTGCTGTTGTTGTTGTTAAGATTTGAGAGAGAGAGAGAGAGAGAGGGCTTGAATGGGGGAGAAGTGCAGAAGGAGAGACAGAGAGAGAGAGAGAGAGAGAGAGAGAGAGAGAGAGAGAGAGAGAATCTTAAACAACTTCCATATTCAGCACAGAGCCCAACGCTGGGCTCGATCCCTCAACTCTGGGATAGCGACCTGAGCCGAAATCAAGAGTCGGATGCTCAACTGATGGAGCCACCCAGACGTCCCCTAAATTTGCTGTTTCTTGAAGCTGATAGGATTTAAATCTGACATCTTACCTTAGCAAGTTACCTTTTTACAGATCTGACCCTCGGTTTCCTCATCTATTAAATGATGTTACTTACACGATTGCTCTGTGGGTAAATTAAGGTAAGGTTTTAAAGCATCCAGCACATCACTGGAGCCTTATCTCTGTTCCTGCTTTCCCTCCTTAATCTACTCCCCTCATCTCAGTATCTTGACTTATTTTTTTTTGCATCCCAAGGTTTGCCATTATCACCCACCATGGGTTAAGTAAGGAGGAATGAGGACTCATGATGGAACAGAGCACTTTTCTTGTTTATTTAACCTTAGCTTGCTTGAATTACGTCACTTAAATGTATTCTATTTGATGCTAGATGCTAGATGATGTATATACGTACATACACACAGCTACACACACACACGCACACACATACATACATGCACTTAATTTTTCAAAAGACAGAAACAAATTCTGGAGGGACATAAGTAAATGACAAATAATAAAAATTTAATAGAGGGCAGAACTATTTTGGAGATGAGCTTAAACTTGATAGTGTTTTTCACTTGGCTTAGCCGTGCCCGAGAGCCACTATTTGGAGGAACTCAGTAGGGCCAAGTTGGGGCCTGAAAATTAATATTTTCAATAAACATAAGGGTCATTATTTCCAAGATGATGGCCATTTAGGGACAACACCAGGCTGTAGGAAAGTACCGTCTCCAGACCCAGACCCAAGATCAGGAAAGGATACTTTCAGCTCCTCCTCGGAATAATGCTATTTGGTCTTATTAGCGATTAGTCAGGCTTCTTCCTCTTTTCCGCCTGCCAAGTACCGCAACACTCATTCATTGAATTTATTGAAAGCCTCCATTCAAACGTTTAAGAAAGAAAATTGGGCTCACTGAAAATTAAGTGGATATACCATAAAAGGACACATAGTTATTTCCCTGTTCTTGATTTTCTACCTGTTTACTTTAAAATAGCTTATTTCTTCTTTAAAGTTAGACTGTACAATTTTTTAAACTACTAACTTAGAACAGATCCAAAGTGTGCCTTTAATTACCTAGTGACTAGCCGGCCTTTAGTGCGATGACATTAACTGATATTAGGTTAAGGAGGGGGGAGGACACCAGAATGAGACAAATCTGCATTTCCCCCAGCTTTTCACCAGCCCTACTGAGCCGTGGGCAGGTGGCTCGGTTTCTGTTACCTGTGAAGGAGAATGTGTTTACACTTCCCGTGTGAACAGTCTCTTCAGGAGATGAGCAAATTTCTTCTGTTGATTCCTTGCCTGTGGAATTGTGAGGTCCTCTGACCACAGTACAAACATGGCTGGTGAAGTTGAAGTCACACCTACCGCAATGCGCCGTGGCTTCCAGAGATGCCGGGCAGAGAGTCCCACACTCTCTGGTTTCCTAGGTTGAGTGGCAGAAGTGGGGGAGATAGAGAAAAGATTTAAAAACTACATTTAGACACATGTGGGGAAGGTTTTAACAAGTTGCAAATGAAATTTTCTTCCACTTGGTCCATAAATAAATGTCTCAAGATTCAGGAAAAGAAATGAAGGTGGTGTGTACACTAGAAAGAGCGGTTTGGGTTTGGATGACACAAATTTGGATTCACAGTCCAGTCTTGCAACTTCTCGCTTCTGTGACCTTGAGAAAGTCACTTCTACTCTCAAAGCCTCTTAGGTGATGAGAAAATGGAAATTACGTTTACCACACAGGTTGGTTATAGGAATCAAATGAGATAACACCTGTAAATGCCTTACACTCAGTAGATACGCTATAAATAAGAGCAGGAGTCATTATTTTATTATTGTTACTTTGACACTTTCCTAATGGAGCTTTAGAGGAAATAAAGAATGTGATATTTGAGAATCTGCACTTTTGTACTGTGGGGCAAGCTCGACTGCTAGGAAATATTCCTCGTCCAACTTTTAGAAAATACAAATATTTCATGAAGTCTCATTATAGTTATTATTATTTACATTTGTAAACCATTTTTTCTGATGAATCCCTAGACTTGTTATTGGTCAGTGCTAGTGTGTTCTGATGTCAGAAAGCGAAATACTCCATCATCCCAGATTATAGGAGATATAAATAAGGCAATATTTTTATAATGCAAAATTTCCCTTCCTCTTTCTTTTATATAGGTAGTATAACACATTTAAAGAATTTTTTTGTTTTAACATGCAATCTCTGTTACCTCATATAAGTTAAATTATTCTCCGAAATGTTGTCAAAATAAATGTGCTTCAGAAACATATCATAGGATTTCTATTTGAATATAGTGACTTGAATACCTGCATTAATCTCCATTTCCTTTTAGAGCCCAACCGAATGACAGTAAAGGAATACAGAAAGCCCAAGGAAACAGGAAGGGAATGATACATGCAGAGACAATACTGTGTGCTCAGTAATATCCATTTTGTGTTTCTTCCCTGGGAATACATTTGCAAGTCCAGCTCAGTAAGAAAAACCACATGACTAGAAATGTCCATGTGACTATGGTATAGAAAGTATGTATTTTGCATCCTTTCTGAGATCCATACATGTGTAATCATCCGCTTTCTTCCCTTTTCCATCGTGATCTGAGGGCTGCGTGTGATGCCCCAGCAGAGCGAGGAGGATAGACGCCCGAGACATTCCTTGGAGGAGAGCCGTCCAACTCACGCTGGATTGACATGTGAAAAAAAACTATTTTAAATTTTATTCTATCGACCCATTCCAAATGTGAGTACATTTGTTTTTATTTCAGCGTGGTCTAGCGTGTTCTAGCTAAGACATAAATTAGAACTTGAAGTCAGACATTGTCTTAAAAACAACAAAATCCTGGCATTGCCTTAATGGTTCGATAGGCAGTGGCAAATAAATACATAGTGGGGTTTGGGAGGTTGGGGAGCTCGCTTACGGTGTGGCTACATAGTTCATAAAATTACCACCTGGGTAACTCAGAGTAAGCCAGGGCTACTGCCCTCACAACCCTGGGGCAAGAGGTCACAATCTAGAACATCCACAGTGCCTGCATGCTGTTCCAGCTGCTACCAAATGACATAAGCTTAGAAGAGATTCGGTGAAATTCAAAGGAATAGAGAGTCCACTGGAAGCTATAAGGTAGGAGCCGAAGCGGGAAAGCCAAATAAAAGTCTGCATGTTACACACTGCGAACCCCAGCCCCCTTTCCTACAGATTCCCTCTGTGCTGTCAGCCAGGCATACATCTTACGTGACCTAGGACGGATTATTAAGGAGGGTTAATTACATGTACTTGCTAAGGTTCTTGTTAATGGGACTCCCTGACAAAAAGCCATCCTGCCACCCGATTTCCCTACTGTGCGCTCTCCACTAATGTATGCCTATGCACAGTGAGCTTTCCATTCAGCCTCCAGTGGAAAGAATAAATTTAAAAACATAGGGAAAAACATTTAGAGGGAGCAGAAACAAAGGGAAATAAGAAAACTAAAATAGAACCATACAAACAAATGAGAAAATTCAAGGAATAAAGCAAACAAACAAAAAAAAAGCAACAACAATGGAATTGGTATTTCCAGAATGATAAAGAAGATACCCCATGAATGGAACAAGAGTAGGATGGCATGAATAAATAACAGTCAGCAAACAAGAAAGAACGCTTAAAAGTTAAAAGAAAAAAAAAGATGATAGCTAAAAAAAAAAGTCAATTAACCAATCAATAGAAAGATTGGAAGATGAAGTTAAGGCAATATCTCATCATGTTGAAAAAGATGAAGAGTTAACTAATCAATAAACAAGAAACAAGAAGAAAAGGAAAGATGGAAAGATTGGCTTAGGAAGTCTAGCACCAAACTATTCTGTAAAAACAGATATTAAAAGGGAGCAAATTATCAAAGAAATAATAAAATAACATTCCTCAGAACTGAAGGTCATGAGACTTCACACTGAAAAAGTCCACAAAAAGTACATAACCATGAATAATGATGATGATGATGATGATGATGATGATGATATCTACATAAAGTTATATCATCATGATATATTACAAAAACAGAATAAAGAGAATGTCCTAAAAACTTTCATAGGAAAACAATCTGGGTACCTAGGAAGAAACAGGAATCGGAATAGCAATGAAGGTTTAAAAATGCAGAAATTACTTCAAAATTTGAGTAGAAATAATTTTTAACCTTGAATGGTATACCTAGCCAAGTTCTCCATTTAGAGGGAGGGTTAGAAAAATGGTAATTTCAGACATTAAGCTTTCAAAAAATTTACCTTTCATGCACCTATACCCTGAGTGATATTTCTCCAAAAGAAGACAAAAAGAGAAGAAAGGGGGACCTTTAGATTGAGAAAACAGGGACACCAACACAGGAGAGAAGTAAAAGATCCCCCAAACCAACATGTAGGGAAGACTTGCTGGGGAGAAATCCCACAGTTGTCCAGTCCTGAATGCAGCAGGAGATAGAAGTCTTCAGGAAAGAGGTCTTCAGGAAACAAAGTGCAATCTGTAGATTGAACTTTACCTGTAACACATTCCTGGGTTCAACATTCAGAAATACTGTCCTAATAATAATAATAATATAAATATGAATTTTCAATATGGCTGTTCATTGGCCTTCATAAAGCCAATTTAAGTCAACTTAAAAGATCATGTATATATCCTGAACATTGTCCTTGAGTAATGGTAGCTGGATCTTCCTGAAGCCAAAATGAGATGACTGGGAAACAAATGGCAGTGCGTAATAATGAAATAAATAGTTGTGAGCAATCGTGTCATTTCTGAAACTAACAGGTGTTCTATCTTCATTTTTCAGATATGAGTGCCCTTTTGAGAAGAGTTTTCTACATAGATTCTTCTTAACTAGTCATTTTAAAGACACATTCCTACCACATGTTTTTTTAAGACTGTGTACTTCAAAAAAATTGCCCAGTCCAAATTTCTGAAAACATTGACTTGGAATAAATGCAAACTTTGGGAGCATAGTGTTGGATAGCTTTCCTTCATAGTCTTGGTTATTTAAATTTTGGTCAGACCAAAATGTAAAACTATTTCGTAGATGAAAAACTATTTTTGATGGGTATTTCGTATGACTATTCACTTCATAAAGTGCTTATTCTCTTTACCAACTTTATGAATTATCTTAATATTAATTGTTGCAAAGTACTTGCTGGAACCCTAACAATTTCAAAGGTTACTTTACAAATTAAAGTGTATGGTGTCCACACAATGATTGTGTCGTTGTGTCAGTTGGCATGAATGACCCAAACACCCATTTGCAGCATCCCCTAATGCAAAATGACTACAGAACTTAGTAGAGTGTTTGGTTTTTAATGTCCAAAAATCCTTTGCTTACAATGTAAGGTTTCTGGAGTCCTGGGTCAAATTTAATTTTAACAAAGCATGACATGTCTGTCCATGAAGCATCTCAACATACAAACAAATGATACACTCCTAGATCTGTTCACTTGTAGACTGGCAGCCATCTGCTAATCTTCCACTGTCTCAAGGAATAGGATATAAGCACAAGTGAATTTGCTGGGTCTAAGCTCTCTATCAAAGGAAAGTGTTGGGTTTTGGTTGGAGGCCGAGAGGGAAGAAGCCAGAATTTCTCTCCCTTTCCATCCCCCAGCACCCATGGACTTAAAATGGCACCACGGAGGTCCCAGACGACATATGCTGGCTCCTTCGGCACACGGACTTTCGGGCCTACACTAATCTGAAGTGCTGGGTTAAGCTTCCTGAGAACAGCTAATCATTATTAATTCCTTTAGAATTCATTGCAATAACATCAATCACGGCGAACTCATTTGGTATTAATATGGATGTAATGCGAAAATGAATAATGCACACAAGAGTTTTTATATTCCTATTTTAGAAAAATAGTTAGGAACAATGTATTTCTCTTCCCATTGTCAAATCAGCACCTCCGAGAGGTTTTCTATCAATTACCTTCATCGTCATTCCAGCTGAAATCTTGTCAGAGCAAACATATTTCAAAGGATTATATCCAACTCCATTACAGCATTTCTGGCTCTTTGGAATCAGTTCGGTCTCACAGCATTTTACTGGCACCGGGTCATTCTTTTTAACATGTGCTTTAGAGTCTCCACTGGAAGCTGAGCAGCATATGGTATCTGACATATTCACATAATCCTGCCCACAACAGAACATCCCTGCAACAATAAAATGTTATATATGAATATGAAATAAAAAAGAAAAGGAAGAACACTGAGGCCGCTATAAAGTTTGGTATAAAAATGTCAGACTCAGGCAGTTGCTGCAATGGTACAATGCAAGGTAGCATTTCCCGACCAAGGTGATTTAAATGTGCAGTGAGGGGTCCTTCTTACCAAGAGCACTAGACACTAATTAGGTAAAGAACACACAAGAGCAAGTGTTCCAAAATTCATTCAGCGGGGCCAAACTTCTCCACGGCTCCATAAAAAGAAAAAAAAAAAAAGTCCTGATTTCCGTCATGAGAATTACCTGCCCGTTTTGTGACGATAACATCGCGAAACTACAGGGAGTCAGAGGAAAGCTCTAGAAATTCACAAGGGAGAAAAGGTCAGCGGAGCACCCGGGATAAGAGGCTAGACAGACTGAAGAGGTAGCAGCGTCCCAGTACCAGAGACGCTGTGGGAGGAGTCTCGGAAGTTCGTGCCTGGCTTTGTCTAGGGTACGCAGCTTTGCTTCTCGTGACCCAGCCATCCACTCTTTCATCACGAGATAGATTTGTTCCAAACCAGTTGTGCTTGCTCACTGATCAGGTGAACAATTTGGCCACTAGGTTTTTGACCAGTACTGTGTTTTGGACGCATCACTAAACATGGGTAAGAGATTGGGGGGCAGCGGCAGAAAGACCGTGTAAGGAGGGGTCATTGGCTGCCACTTGTTGACGAAAGACACGCGTGTCTTTCGTACCAAATAGCCTCCTTTTTCCCACCAAATTCAGTTTAACTGTCTGTGTTCACATCATTTAGATCTTGCCATAGAAGGGATACGGCAGAAATTTAGACATAAAATCCTGAATAAATAAACAATACTCTAGAGTCAGATTAAGCCAGAAATTAAGGTGCCTACACCCCAGGTAACAGGGCTATTATATGAGAATTTATACCCAGTTATAAAGCAGCACAGTGTGATGAATGATTTATTTTAATTAGAATTTTGTTTATTTATTATTAGTCCTGACTGATAACATAAAGAACCTCAACTTCAAAGTGCCCTGGGGTCCTGAATAGTTGAATCTGGTCCTGTACAAACACCTACATTGTGAAAGACAATCCTAATAATAGACAAGCGAGTTTTAAGTGCTTAAAAAAAAAAAATCATTGAAAGTAGACACTGGCTCGGTACACACCTTAAGAAAGTTGTTTAGCCACACATGACTCCAAAGAACTTTCTCACAGATCTTTCCACTTTAAAAAGTATCTCCTAATATTTTATTTATTTTTTATTGTTTTAAGTGTATTTATTTATTTTTGAGAGAAAGAGAGAGTGAGTGAAGAAGAGCGAGTGGAGAGAGAGGGAGAGAGTGAAACCTAAGCAGACTCTGCCCTGTCAGGACAGAGCCCCATGAGGGGCTCGAACTCATAAATTGTGAGATTATGACCCGAGGCAAAACCAAGAGTCGGAGGCTTAACCGATGGAGCCACCCAAGTGCTCCTCTCCTAACATTGTAAAATTTTTATCAACGTACATCATTGATCATAAGTGAGTCTTATCATGCCATGTCTAAATGTGGTATCTGTTTAAAATGACTGGTTGAAAAAAAAGTAACATGTTTTCTACGGTGCTTTATTAATAATTTTAGTTGTTTTAACATTTCTGGGAAAAGGTTTCTTTCACATAAATACACAGAGCAGAGCTATCATTGTAATCCGAGCCTCGGTTATGACAGGTAAAAGTGGCATGTGTATGCACACACGTGAGCACACACAATAAAAAGAAAAGTCTACAGCTTTCAGTTGTATAATATTTGGACATTTTTTTCTTCTGCTTTCTGATCAGACGTTCAAACACAACCTTGGATTTTTTACTGTTATTTTTTCTCTAGCAGTTTTCTTAAAATAATTCATGTTTCTATTTTAAAGAGCAATCAACATCTGAAAACTGGCCCTTTAGGGAGCTGAATACATTCTCCCCCTCTACTCCCAAGTTCCTTTATGGTTTCACCACGCTTTACGTATAAAATCAAAATGCAGACATTGACCTAATTTGAAACTCTAATCAGTCATCTGATCGCTCTGAGGGACTTTTGACAGGTCAACTAAAATTTTGATAATGAACTGTTTTTACACTAGGAAAAAAAAGCTGCTTTCTTTCACAAAGAGCTTCATCTTCGTTTCACTGAATTAAAATTTTCAGCCAAGATTCCACTCTCATAACAAGAAGTGACTCCCTTTCTAGTTTCTTTGGTAAACCATTACTTCTTTAATTATTATCAACCTTGTTCCAGTGTGATAAATTGCTAATTACTTAATACCCTAATCAGCGTTCATTCTTTGCACAGATAAACTGTGACAGTGCCATTAATTTAAATAGTAATTTCACTTAATGGCCAGAACGGCACACCAGATTTTTATGCAGCATTTTCTGCGGACTGCATCCATCACTGCGATATTCTGACATAAAGATGTCTGACGTGCACTAACTCACTTAGGGAGAGCAGATGTTGCGGAGCGGAGTTTGGTAGTAATTCCCATAGTGCATCACTTCAGCATGAATGAGCTGCAAATTCAGAGACAGACAATCTTCTGAAACAGCATTGCAATAACTTTTGACCCCTGCCTAATTTATCACATGCAGCACTTGACTTTTGAACTTTGACATGCAGAATGCACGATTTTAAATATGCCAAAAGGAAAACAAAACAGGTCGTGTATTATTGATGGATCGATCTATTCTTCCAGAGGCTCTTCATTACGTTTGTACCAAGGTAAAGATTCTCTGCGGACAGATGTTACTAACGTGGTACGGTACACACAGAGCTATTAGATATTTATTGGTGATATCAAACTGCATATTTCATCTTCCCGAACAGCATATATATCCAATGGGTAGCTTCCATTTCATTGGATACAACTGAGAAAACAGTGAAGAGTCTTTTACTCGCAATGTTATGAATAGTTTCAGTAGGTTACTAACACTTATTTAACGGCCAGGGCTGAAAAGGAAAGCATTTATAAACAGATGGTCCTGATGGATTTCTAAATTGTTAATTCTATAAAACAGGCGCTTTGTTTTTCTAAAATAAAAAAAGAATGAGAGTTATGAATCGTGCTTTTGAGTTCAAAACAGTACACTGGTAAAATCAAAGTCTGGAATACAACAGATTCATGTGCAACCCTGGGACTGATCACAGGGACCACATTTTGAACCAAGGGGTTATCTATTAAGTGTATTGAACTGAAAAAAAAAAAAAAGTTTTGTTGATTAGTCATTGTTAGGACAAACTTACAAAATGGTGGCAGGATAGGAAAGAAAAGACACGTGTGCTTGTCTCCACCAGTAGATGGCTCTATGGGTGCCACCACAAAACAGAAAGAAAGGGTAGAGAAAAATTTCCCCAAAATCGCCAAGCTATGTTTTAAAGTCTTTCTACATTATACCTTTCGAAAATTCATGTCACATGGAAATCTTGCTGGAAAATATTTTTTTTTTATTTTTTTAACATTTATTTATTTTTGAGAGACATAGAGACAGAGTATGAGCAGTGGAAGGGCAGAGAGAGAGGGAGACACAGAATCTGAAGCAGGCTCCAGGCTCTGAGCCTTCAGCACAGAGCCCAACGAGGGGCTCGCACTCATGGACCGCGAGATCATGACCTGAGCCGAAGTCGGCTCCTCAACCAACTGAGCCACCCAGGTGCCCCTGGAAAAATATTCTTTAATACGACTCTTCCAGAATGGATTTCTGTGCTCCATTTCCTTCTTTGCAAAGTTTCTAAATCCCATCTTATAAGACAAATAGCCACAGTCATCCGTTCGGCTCAGGTCCGACTCCGGGCCATGGAAACCCAGGATTCTCTTACAAAGCAGGTTCAACCCAGACTCTCCTATCAAAGGCTTGCATGGACCACATTTATAACAGAGATCAGGCACTACGTTCCAAAGGTATGTCACGAGCAGTTTCTCATGGCTGACAGAAAATCCTGTTCTCTTGGAATGATAGGGAGACCTTTCACTTTCATCTCTTAATACTAAAAGATATAATCAAGTCCAATCCAAGATTAATGGCATAAATGATAAAACCCTTTAAGCAAACACTAAGAATAAAAAGAGTAATAAAGAGGTTTAAAATACACCCAAAGAAAATGGTTAAGAATACATATCCACGGCAATGACGAGCATGACTTTCATCCCGAGATACCTGTATAACACTCCTACACACCGCATCTGCCCAGAGAGAGCAGTAAAAACATAAACGCTACCCCAGCACTTCTGTTCCAACAGCATCTGTTAATTCACTCCATTTATAAAATACATATTGACAAAGACAACTGAACTGGGACCAGGGAGATTTGATTTGGTGTGAGAAAGTCAATTCAATGTGATTTTGTTAAAGGGCTCCTGCAGGCAAATAAAAGAGTTTAAGTAATAAAGTACATAAAGAGATGTTTTACGAGCCAGCCTGGTCTTACGGCAGGCACACAATGCCAGGCAGTGAGAGAGGCCAGGCTTAGGAACAATATTGTGAGATCCAAACCTTCATGTAGCAGGTATGGTGTTGCTAGGTTGAGGAGAGAAAGGGCCATATGGATATTCTGGAAGGTCACTGAGGTCACAGTCATTAGGGGCGACAGGAGGGAGCGGCAGCAGAGAGAGGAAAAAGACATGTGGAACGTGTCTATTTTCGCTGAAACCTGCGGGAAGGTCAAAAGAATAAAAAGAGAGTCTTTTCCTTTTTAAAAGTATCATTCCTCCAGTCAGCCATGATTACCAGACCTGGCCGAATTGCACAACATCATGGGAAACTCTGACTGGCAGGAGTTGAGTAAGGTAACAATTTGCTGAAGAAATATTTGACTAGCACGGAAAACCACAGTGAAGTAAATAAGAGCGATTCTGAAATCTGGGCCCACGGATGGACTGCAAGGTGTATGAAATTGCAGGCAAATTACCCTGCGTATTCTATGTACCAGTGTCTGAAGTGAGGCTTCGTAAAGATTCTTCAGGGAGTGTTTGGTCCCCAAAAGATTAGGAACCATTGTCCTAGGAGAGTTACCTGTACTTCATTTCTTAAAATAGGTACATCTTACTTTTGGCAATAGTGTTCTGACTTAGTTTTCCTTTTCCCTCACATCGTTTTGCTCCCAAATCAAATTTATCTCTTTAAATCACAGTTCTTATCATCACACTGACTCTTCCTTGGTTACTAAATAATGTTCAGATCATTTTGCCTACTCAGACTTACCCCTCTCTACCTCCTTGCACACAGTGTTAATTGCATCCCTTAGCTCAAGCTACAGCCTTTGCCCTTTAGCTGAAATGTCCTGCTTCCATCCACACATCTCAAAATCTTGCTCATTGAGGTTCCGATCCAATGGTTTAGCTTTTTCCATCATCTTGACTGGAGTGACCTCTCAGTCTTAAGAGTATGCTTGTGTTCATCCTTTTCTTATGGACTGTGTTTAACCTTATCCGTACTTTCCTCCCTGGTTAGATTATAAATTCTTAGGGATAAAAATGGAATCTTAGCCAATTTTACACTCACAGAGCACAGAGAATAATGTCTTGAGCATAGTCGCTACACGATACATTTTTATCAAATGAAGGAGTATGGGAATTGACTTTTAAAAAGGAACAAATAAACACAGAGGCTAAAAGGAGACACTGTTGCTGTTATTTTAAAACTCTGACCCATTATGGTATTGGGAGGCGGGTGACAATTTTGTACACCCCCCCCCCCCGCACTCCCCCCCCCACTGACCTGGCACTCCTGTTATTTCTTTCTTCTTTTATTTTTTTAAGTTTATTTTTGAGAGAGAGAGAGAGTCTGGACATGTGCGAGCCGGGGAAGGACAAAGAGAGGGAGAGGAGGAATCCCAAGCAGGCTCCAAGCTGTCAGCAAGGAGCCTGATGCAGAACCTGATCCCAACAACTGTGAGATCATGACCTGAACTGAAATCAAGAGTTGGCTGCTCAAAAAACTGAGCCACCCAGGCGCCTTCCCCTCGCCCCCCTGCTGCCACCCACTGTTCTGTCTCTAAGGGACCTATTTTTAGCTGCTCATCTAAAAGAGGAGGGGATACTCAGCTGGTTGATCATAGCCCAGGATAACTAACTAATTGCGAGGATTTTAAGGCAGATGTTTGCAAAGCTTGGTCTCAGGATACCTTTACATTTTTACAAATAATTGAAGACTCCAAATAGCTCTTGTTTATACAGGTCATATCTGTTGATAAATACTGGGTTAGAGCTGAGAACAGCAATCTTTGAAATGTGTATCCATTAATTAATTTAAAATAATAATAAATAGCCTTTGAGAAGAATGACATCATTTTATATTTTTGCAAGCCTCTCTAATGGCTGGCTTAATAAAGGGAACTAAATTCTCATACCTGCTTCTGCATTGAAATTTTGTGATATCACATGCCATGCAACCTCTGAAAAACTCCACTGTACACTCAGGAGAGAACGAAATTGAAAAAGGCATGTAATAGGCTAGTATTATTATGAAAATCATTTTGATCTCACAGACCACCTGCAAAGGTCTTTCTGCAAAGGGTCAGACCCATAGAAGACCCACATCATTCTTTTTATTTTTTAAAATTTTAATGTTTATTTTTGAGACAGAGACAGAGTGAGAGGGGGGAGGGGCAGAGAGCGAGGGGGACACTGACTCTGACTCAGGCTTCAGGTTCTGAACAGTCAGCACAGAGCCTGATTCAAGGCTCAAACCCACAATCCATGAGATCATGACCTGAGCCAAAGTCGGATGCTCAACAGACTGAGCCACCCAGGTGCCCTCACGTCATTCTTTAAAAGTCACTGTCTCAGGGACTAGCACTCATACATACTACACTTTCTTCCTCTTTTTTTTTTAAATTTTTTAATGTTTATTTATTTTTGAAAGAAAGAGAGAGACAGACAGAGCATGAGTGGGGGAGGGTCAGAGAGAGAGGGAGACACAGAACCTGAAGCAGGCTCCAGACTCCAAGATGTGAGCACAGAGCCCGATGTGGGGCTTGAACCCATGGAATGCAAGATCATGACTGGAGCCAAAGTAGGATGGATGCTTAACCAACTGATCCACCCAGGTGCCCCATATTACCTATTCTTCTACCTTTGGCATACATTAGGTGTTCACTCAAAGGGCAGAGTTTATAATGCCTCTTTTTTCCCCAGTCATCCAGAAAATGTTTGCAACTTGGTAGTTTATGATGCTGTCCCTGCTCATTAGACCTGACAAACATTGATATGGTTTTGGTTGGAGAGTATCCAATGTTTGTCCAAATATCGTAATGATCAAAGAGGCTAAGAGCATGGGCTCTACAGCCGTTTGGATGCTGCTAGAATCCCTTCTTTGCCACCGGGGCAAGAGATTCCGGAGGAAATCTCCCAGACTCCCTTGCACTTAGGTGTCGACAGATAACTGAGTTCCAGTCAGTGAAATGTTAATTTAAGTTTTGCTATTTCTAGACCCGGCAATAAAAAACTTGCACACCCATTATTCCATGTTCTTTTCCTCTTTTGGTTGCAGGAACGGATATAACCCCCAGGTGACCTTAGAAGCTACCTGTGGAACAGTCAGAACACCTAGGTAAGAGTGTTAACCTGCAGACAGGTTCATATCCCAGTACTATTACATAAGAAAAAAATAACCTCTATTGTATTGGAGACTTTGCAAATTTGGGGGTTCATTTATAACAGCAACTAATGCTCCTTGAAGTAATACAGCCACTTGGTAGCTGTGTGATTTGCGGACAGTTTTTATTGTTGTTGTTGTTTTCTGTTTTTTTTTTTTTTTTTTTTTTGATAGACATGATTCAGGTATATTATTATTTGAACAAACCTGATTCTAATTACTTACCCCAAATATATATATATAGTTGAAAAGACCCAAAACGTAATCTTTCCATAGCATGTGGCATTTTTAGTATTCATTATGTTCTATATTTCTTTTGTATTGGGGACAGTTTTTAACTTCGGTTAGAAGCACTTTTGTTTCCTCATATCTAAAGTGGAGATAATAATAGTACTTACCTCATTGGGTTGTTGTGAGGTTTAAGTGTGTTATCAACGTGTTAGTGTATATGAAGCACATGGAACTCAGTTTGGCAATTAGTGAACACAGACTGTTGTTTATTTTTTTGTTGTTGTTGTATTTTGTCTCCTGATCATTGTGTATATCTCTTAGCCAATAAGCAGTGTCTAAGAGACATTTGAGTGGGCTGGATGCCTTGACTGTACTTTCCTTATCTTTCGAATGCTAACTTCTTACGGCTACAATTCATGGAGAAATTTTCTGAAAGAGCTGTGTGTCGACACTGAACTCTTGTATATGATTTAATGCATCATTCATTTTTAAAGATCTTTGAAATTTTGTTTTGTTTTTGTTTCTTGGTTTTACCTGGAAAAGTGACATTTCTTTTTACCTTAGAGTGCAGATCCAGGTGTCCTGTGCGGTGTATTGGAGGTAATCCTTACATTTCTGGGGTCAAAGGAAGTGTCCTAATTGACGCCCAGTTCTGTTGTATGTAGGACAATAATCCATCATCACTATTTTCTGGGCAGTTGATGGAGATCAACAAAATGACATGATACTATCAAACACTTTGAGTATATATTAAAGTCTTCCTCCATATATGTCCCACTGGGTTGGATTTTTAAAGAATGCATAGAGGGGCACCTGGACAGCCTGGTCAGCTAAGCGTCAACTCTCGGTTTCAGCTCAGGTCATTATCTAACAGTTCATGGGTGTCAGCCCTGCATCAGGCTGCACGCTGACAGCACAGAGCCTGCTTGGGATTCTCTCTCCCTATCGCTCTGCCCCTCCCCCACTCACACATGCATGTGTGCGCACTCTCTCTGTCAGAATAAACAAATAAAAATTAAAAAAGAAGAATGCACAGAATGGATATAGTGTGGATCCAGATGGGAGACTTATAACTTCATAGAATAGTAAATGTCTTGGAAACACATTTATGGTTGTCCAAAGATGCACTTAAAAAAAAAACTAGAAATCAGGTATTTTTTTGCCTCAGAGAAGGAGAAAAATCTTTCCCACACTGAGTACTGAAATTCAGTTGTGAATAATTTAATTAAGCATTTCTCATTTATTTAAGGATGAAAATATTGAAAGTCTAGTATTCTTGTTAATGTACAAGATTCAGATACCCCCAGGATTGATACTTTTTAAATTTTTTGATTGATTAGTTTTGTTCTTCAAGTGTTATTCTTGAAAATTATCTTCAGAACTTTTACATGGAAGAAAGAGACTCTTAAAATCAGAGAACAAACAGGGTTGTTGGAGGGGAGGTGGGTAGAGGGATGGGCTAAATGGGTGATGGGCATTAAGGAGGGCACTTGTTGGGATGAGCACTGGGTGTTATACATAAGTGAGGAATCACAAATTCTACTCCTGACACCATTATTCACTATATGGTAACTAACTTGGATTTAAATAAAATTTAAAAAAGAAGAAAATGTGTATAAAAATATGGTATTTAACAATAACACTATAATAACTTCAACAATTGTTACTGATATTATGGATAACTCTTTGACAGTTTTTTTAAGATGAAATTACAGAAAAGCAAGGAATTCTAGTTCATCTGCATCAAGATATAATGGTGTCCCGAAATCATGTTCAGAGAAAGGCTGGAGTTCCCAACCCTTGCTAGTTGTATGCTCAGATTTGCTCTGAAGCTAACGAGCTTGAACTTCAGGATCCTATGCTTACATGAGCTTCTTCTAGGAAAAGCATGGTTATATATTTTTTATAAAATTAGCAAATGTATAATCTTTAACTACAATTTTTCATCATATGATTTAATGCATCATTCATTTTTAAAGATCTTTGAAAGTTAGTGTTTGTTTTTGTTTCTTGGTTTTATCTGGAAAAGTTACCTTCTTCTCACTTGCTCCTTTAACTTGCCTTCTATCTTATATGTCCTTGTATTGATTAAAATAGGAGAGTGACCATGTATATTTTGAAATGTAAGTGGGGCAGGGGAGTTGAGTTGGGGGAATATTTAGTTTGAGTTCAGTACCTATGTTTATAATTTTTGTCACTTCTATAAAAAGTAATGAAGCCTTGAATATGCCATTTTAACTTCAATTTGGAAAGATAAGAAATGGGAGAAATTAAAGACTCCTAATTTGGATTCATACAAAGGGAAGCTTTAAAGAAAGAGAAAGATCAGACAGAAAAATTAATGGAATATGAAACAAAAGCTGTAAAACTGAACAATAGAATCAACTGAAATATTCTGACATCAAGAAGAGAATTATAACAAAATAAATTTTAGATTACAACAAAAGTAGCAAACTATTAAAAGAAAATGATGGATATTAGATTGAAGTATAAATTATTACAAATTATGAAGAGAAGTAACTCATAAATACATTGAAAAAATTATACTTTTTGCTGACATGTAGATAAAACAGAGATATCTTGGTAAATGATAGCTCAACTTCAGTCATATAATAAGGATAGCCATGAAAAACTGGTATGATGTTGTGAATTCAACAAATATTCACGAAAAGTCACTGCAAATCACCCTAAAATAAGAAAACTTGGGGTGGCTCAGTCAATTAAGCATCCAACTCTTGATTTCAGCTCAGGTCATGATCTCACAGATTCATGAGATCAAGCCCCACATTGGGTCACTGTCAGTGGAGTGTGCTTGGGATTCTCTCCCTTCCTCTCTCTCTGCCCCTCCCCTGCTCACACACTCTCTCTCTTCTCTCAACATAAATAAACTTTAAAAAATAAATAAATAAATAAATAAATAAATAAATAAATAAATAAATAAAAAAAATAAAATAAGAAAATTTAAAATGCCCTTAAATCTTAGAAAGATCCTTGGTAAATATTTCTCTAAATTTGACAATAATCTAAGAATTTACATAATATTATAATAATAAACTTTGAAGCTTAAAGCCACTTTTGTAACTTTAAATAATTAAAAAGTGTTTTGATTAATCACAGAACAGACAGGAAAGAATGGGTTACCTTTCTATTCTTCCAAATGGCACAAAGCCATTGTCCCGTGAAGCAGGGATCAAGGGTATAAGTTAAATATGTCAGGGGGACATGCGGGATGTGAGAAGTTACACAATTCTAACATACTGTGTTTATGTTGGTGGAATCGGCTAGATTTTCTTCTTTAAATGTGTAAGTTTTATAATTTATTTCCCCCTTCTAAATAAATATTACTTTTGTATTTTACCTTGTGTTCATCATTTTATTTTCTTTCTTAAAGAGGGCCTCCCAAATTATATAACTTTCAGGCACCCACAAATCCATTACGGAATCTTGAACATGTGTCTAATTTCTGTGCCTCAGTTTCCTCATTTTTAAAATGTAGACAATAATAGAACTCATCTAGTAAGATTATTATAAAGATTAATTGAAAAAAAAGATTGAGTTAGTAATACATAAAATATTGGAGATAGTACCTGGTTGCTAGTAAGCCCTCAATCAATGATAATGATTGCTATTAAAATTAGTGTTAATTTCATAGCTATCAAAGAATGAGGGAGCAAAAGAACTGACATAATATCATCAATAATAAGTTTGTATACTGTTCACATTTGCTAGCAAATACTCTCTTCATCCAGAATGAGTGCATGCATTCACGTGTGGTTTCAGTTTTGGTTTTGTTTATGGTGGATGTGATACTTCTCAAGAGGAAAGTCTTTTAATCCATTTTCATGAAATGCATCCAGGAACATAAAAAAAGGTGAGTTTATGTTATGATTTGATATACAATGTATACTTAAATATTGCATTAGATATAATTCACATGAGCTTTAATTACTTATTTGCTTTTTATCTAGGCCAATTTCTCCACCTGTGTTTCTCAGAACCTCTACCGATTGAAAAGTACACAAGGGCTCCTTACCTGGAAGGCGACTGTATACCATGCCCTCTTCTTCTCCACCACAGCATTCTAAATCTTTGCTCACAATCTGTCCGCCACAACACTGCTGGCCATGGCCGTCACGAAGCCTCCCAGCACAGCAAATCTGGTTTCCTGAGGTGGAGTAAGGCATTCGGCCACAGCAGGAGTCACCGATGCCAGTGGAAACCCGATTGTGCTGTTCATCTGGACAACATACTTCACCTGTCAATTTAGGACAATAACAATCATTGCATGAGTTAAAAGAAATATGCTTTGACTCACAATGAAATTTTATCACAATCATCTCACAGATGCCGACTGGTTGACGGAATTACTAGAAAGAATGCTATCATTCTGGAGTTGCAAAATTTCAAAACAACTTTAAAATTTTTCCGTTAAAGATATATGAGCATGGGTCTACTCACATACACACATGATAACTTAGAGGCGATGCTATGTTACCTATTTCCTCTCTCACCCCCAGTCAATGAGCACAGGAGGTCTGGCAACATGATTAAGTGATGTTACAAAAAAGTTTGCCTCTGAATGCCTTTCTATGTATTTAGTGTAATTTTTTTTTGGTGGGGGGGGAGTGGAGTAGATTCAGAAATTAACATAAAATTGCTATTGCCTCGATCATAACTTCTTTAACCAAATTTTATTTATTTAAGCAAATAAAATACTTCTGATGTGAAGCTCAATTAAATGAGAGGAGGTAAAAATACTATATCCAGTCAGCACATTAATACTTTGCTGAGCTAGACAAACACTGAGTTTTACTAATGTAGTTATACCCACATTCCTCCTTTACATGATATTCTGGGAAACTTGAAACAAGAATAAAGTAATCTTTTTCCCAGTGCCTTGGGATCAAAGAGTTTAATTTTATAAATATCAATAGACAGCATTTTTTTTTGGTATGAAGATGCTTCTAAAAGACAGGAAAACTCCAAAAAGAAAACAAACAAAAAAATTACATTTATTCTTTTAGGGATACATTAGAAAGGACTAATAACTTGGTGGATCTAAAACTCAAACTGTACTTCTCTACCTCATGACCCAACTCTCAGCTGACCTCCTTTCTGAACCCTTCAACCTTCACTCTCCTTCCTCTTGCCTTACCCCTCTTCTTTTTCCTGCACTTTCAACAGACCCTCTTCTTTCTTTTCCACTTCCCCTTTTAAAACCTATCTTTCTTCCTGGACAGTATCTCTTCACTTTATCTTATGTGGTCTGTGAGTATGTAGACCAGTCTGGCAGTCTCATAGGTCTAAACCATGGTCCAGATAAGATTTAAATAATCTAGTTAATGACTTGCCAAGCCTTCTTAAGAAAAGGAAGCCTCAAGTTCACTGAAGAATTTAGGATTGCCTTAGGAATTTATAGTCCTGGACTCCCTTATCAATTAGTTTGTGTGAGGTCAAGATAGGCCAAAACATGGTTGGTAAAAGCAAGATGAATTGCTTACCAAAATGATATTAAAATTATGGGACAATATTTAACTGTGGACAGATATATAAAGAATACAAAAAATAGATACTCTAGCAGGTATCCCTGAAGTCCTTCTTATCTATACTCATTGGTCAAACTCCATCCTACCAGATGAAATAGGCAAATTACTAGAAACATATAGCCTAAAAGATGGAATTATGAAGAAATAGAAATTCTGCATAGACCTATAACTATTAATAAGATTAAATCAAGATTGAAACCTCCCAACAAAGAAAAATTGTGGATCAGATGGCTTCACTGGTAAAATTTACCAAATGTTTAAAGAATTAGTACTAATATGGGGCGCCTGGGTGGCTCAGTCGGTTGAGCATCCAACTTTGGCTCAGGTCATGATCTCACGGTCTGTGAGTCCAAGCCCCGCGTCGGGCTCTGTGCTGACAGCTCAGAGCCTGGAGCCTGCTTCGGATTCTGTGTCTCCCTCTCTCTCTGCCCCGCCCCCACTCATGCTCTGTCTGTCTCTCTCTGTCTCAAAAATAAATAAACATTAAAAAAATTAAAAAAAAAAGAATTAGTACTAATCCTTCTCAGGGTACCTGAGTGACTCCATTCGTTAAGAATCTGACTCTTGATTTCGCTCATGTCATGATCTCACAGTTTGTGGGATCAAGATCCGCATCGGGCTCCATGGTGACAACACAAAGTCTGGTTGGGATTCTCCCTTTCTCTCTATCTTTGACCCTCTCCTCACATACACACACTCTCTCTCTCAAATAAAGAAATAAACATTTTAAAAATGTAATATTTCTCAAAATTTTCTAAAAAACTGAAGAGGAATACTTATGAGGCCAGGTTTACCCTGATACCAAAACCAGACGGGCACTTCAAGAAAAAAACAAAACTACAGACCAACATCCCTTATGAAAATTGATGTAAAAATCCTCAACAAAATGCTAGTATACTGAATTCAAGAGCAATTTAAAGGATTTTACTACATGACCAAGTGGGATTTATTCCTGAAAAGCATGAAAAGATGATTCAACATATGAAAGTCAATCAATGTGACATACCATGTTAACAGAATGGAGAAAGAAAAGTACATGATTACTTCAAATGATGTAGAAAAGCATTTGACAAAATGCAACACCATTCTATTATAAAAGCATTCAACCAACTAGGACTAGAAGGTAACTACCTCAACATAAGAAAGGGCTTATGAAAAATCCACAACTAACATTATAATCAACAGTGATAGCTTTTTTCTAGGATCAGAAAGAAGATGAGGCTACCATTTTTTTTTTTGCCACTTCTATTCGACATATCAAAATATATAGCCAGAGCAATTAGGCAAGACAAAGAAATGAAGAACATCACAATTAAAAAGGAGGAAGCAAAATTATCTCTGTTCACAGGCAATATAACCTCATATGTAGAAAACCCTAAAGATTCCACCAAAAACCTGTTAAAACTAATCGAGCAAAGTTGCAGAATAAAAAACCAATATGTAAAAATTAGTTATGTTTCCATACACTAAGAATGAACAATCTAAAATGGAAAAAAAAATTTAAAAGCAATTCCACTTACAATAGTATAAAAAAAACACCTAATAATAAACTTAACCAAGGAGGTGGAAGACTTGCACACTGAAAACTACAAAACATTGATGAAGGAAGTTAAAAAACAAATAAATAAATAGGACATCCCATGTTCATGGATCAGACAATGTTATTAAGACATCAATACTATCCAAAATGTTCTATAGAGTCGATGCAATCTCTATCTAAATCCAAGTAACATTTTTTTTTTTTGCAGAAGTAGAAAATCTATCTTAAAGTTGCAATGGAATATCAAGGGATCCCAAATAGCCAAAATAATCATGAAAAAGAACAGAGTTGGAAGGTCTCATATTTCCTGATTTCAAAACTTACTGCAAAGATACAATCAATACCACAGAGATACAATTAGTAATCAAAACAGTGTGTGGGTGCCTGATTGGCTCAGTTGGTTGAGCATCTGACTATGGCTCAGGTCATGATCTCACAGTTCATAAGTTTGAGCCCTGCATCGTGCTCCAGGCTACCAGCTTGGAGCCTGGAGCCTGCTTCAGATTCTGTGTCTTCCTCTCTCTCTGCTCCTCTCCCGCTTGTGCTCTGTCTCTGTCAAAAAATAAATAAGTAAACATTTAAAAAAAAAACCAACAATGTGGTCATGGTACAAAGATAGACATATAGACCAATGGAGTAGAATAGAAAGCCCAGAGATAAAAATTTACAAAAATGAGCAAATAATTTTCAACAAGGGTGCCAAGACCATTTAATGTGGAAAGGAACATCTTTCCAAGAAATAGTGCTGGGAAAGTAAATATTCACATGCAAAAGAATGACGTTGAGCCCTTGCCTTATACATACACCATACACAAACATTAACTCCATGCGGGTCAAAGGTCTAAATGTAAAAGCTAAAACTATAAAATTTTTAGACGACACATAGGGAGAAAGCCTCATGACATTGGATTTGTAGTAACTCTTGGATATGACCTCAAAAGTACAAGGCAACAAAAGAAAAGTAGATGTATAATACCTCATCAAAACTTAAAACTGTTATTCATCAAAAGACACCATCAACTGAGTCAAAAGGCAACCCATGGGAGAAAATATTTGCAAATCATCTCTAATAAAAGAATAATATCCAAAAAGTCTAAAGAACTCTGCAACTCAACAACAAAAACACAAACAACCCAAGTGAAAAATGTCTAAAGGACTCTTATAGACAAGTCCCCAAAGAAGATATACAGATGACCAGTAATCTTATGGAAATATGCTTAATGTTATTAATTATTAGGTAAATGCATATCAAAATCACTATGAGATATTACTTCATACCAAGAAGAATGACTATTAGAAACAAACAAAAAATACAGAAAATAATATGTTAGCAAGGAATTTGAGAAACTGGAACTCTTGCACATAATAAACTTGCACACTGCTGTTGGGAATATAAAATTTTTTTTTTAATGTTTATATATTTTTGAGAGAGAAAGAGGAAGACAGAATGCCAGTGTGGGAGGGGCAGGGAGAGAGAGAGAGACATAGAATCTGAAGCAGGCTCCAGGCTCCACACTGTCAGGAAGCCCAATGTGGATCTCAAACTGACAAACCATGAGATAATGACCTGAGTTGAAGTCGGACCCTTAACCAACTGAGCCACCTAAGCACCCGGTTGTTGGGGATATAATATGGTGTAGTTTCTGTGGAAAACACTCTAGCAGTTCCTCAAAAAATGACACACAAAAATTTCCATATGATCCAGCAATTCCACTCGTGGGTATAAAGCTAAAAAGAGAAAGAAGAAAAAAAAAAAAAGGAAAGCGGGGACTAAACTGATATTGGTACACCAATGTTCATAGCAGTATTATTCACAATAGCCATAAAGTGGAAACAACCCAAATATTCACCAACAGGTGAATGGATAAACATAGGGACATACTATGGAATATTATTCAGCCTGAAAAGGAATGCAATTCTGACATATGCTACAACATAGATGAACCTTTGAAAACATTATAGTAAGTGAAAGAAAACAAGCACAAAATGACAAATATTATGTGATTCTACTCATATGATATACCTAGAGTAGTCAAATTCATAGAGATGGAAAACAGAATGGTGGTCATCCGGGGCTGGCGGTAAAGGACAATGGGGAGTTAATGTTCAATGGGTACAGAATTTCAGTTTGGGAAGATAAAAATGTTCTGGAAACAGCAGTGGTCATGATTGCACAACCATGTAAATGTATTCAGTCCTACTGAACTGTACACCTAAAAATCGTTAAAATGATAAACCGTGTTATGTTACTTTACCACAAGGAAAAAGTCCAGTTCCATAAACAAGGGAAACATAATTCCATGGCTGGCTTCAACAGACTACTTAGCTACCGCCAGGAATACTCTGACTTCAACAGAAGTCAAAGCTTCCTAATTTCTCAGACAACAGAAGATAGGATCATAGACTGTGCCTTCTCTAAATCATAAGAGCTTCCTGAGTACTTGGAAGATACTTTGGCTCAGAAAAAAAAAAAAAGAAAGGAAAACAATAGATCAGATTAATAGCTTTTCAGATTAAGTGATTAGATAAAGTCAAAAACAAGGACACATCTATGTCTAGTCTACATAAAGACAACTGCCATTATTATAAGGAAAAGGGCCACTGGAAGAATATTTACTCTACTTTCACTAGAAAGATAGAACCAAAAAAGGAAAAAGATAAACATTGATAAAACAACCCCTGTCTGTGAAAGTAGCTGCTCTGGTCAATTCATAACTGCCTTTAACACAAAAAGAGAACTTTTCATGTAGTTATAGAAATAGATGTTTTCATATGTAATTGATATTGGGGCTACATTATCTACCATAAATTCTACTCTGTTCCTTTTTTATTATACATTTTAAAAATATTTTTTTGTTTTTGAAAGAGAGAGAGACAGAGCATGAGCAGGAGAAGAGCAGAGAGAGGGAGACACAGAATCTGAAGCAGGCACCAGGCTCTGAGCTGACAGCCCAAGGTAGGGCTTGAATCCACAGACCATGAGATCATGACCTGAGCCAAAGCCAGACGCTTAACTGACTGAACCACCCAGGCTCCCCATCTACTATGTTTCTATCACTCCTTCCTTGGAATAAGAGGTAGAAATTTCAAATGCCTTTCAGACTCTGCCTTTCTCCTTGTCTTCTCTAATCATCACACTTTTCAGTTAGTTAGTGATTCTACTCGGGTGCATCTGTGGGAGGAGACCTACTTGGTAAACGGGATGCCAGTATTAAATGTGGACCAAGAAACCACTTTCCGGAACCCCTAGAAGAATCTCCAGCCTATAATTTGATGATGGTGCAGATCGATTATCTAATACCTGATGCCTTCATGAGCTACATTTCAGACCTTGAATCTGTCTTCAAGAGTCTTTTGAAGAAGGAGAATTTAGATATGGGATTCACAGAGGAGGCTCAACCCTTAAAGGTCTTTATAAATCTAGCCATATCCTTCTTGAAACTGGCTAAAAATCCACGAAAAAATTGCTATTGAAGAAAATTGGGTCCGTGATATCCATGTACCTTTAGACAAGACTTATTATTCCCTATAGTAACTCTTATAATATCCTATTTGTACCATCTTGTCCAAGATTTAAGGGTCTTTAACAAGATTGTGCCTCCTCACTTCCTGTAGTTCCCAACCTAATGCCATTCTCTCTTCAATTCCTGAGACAGCTGCTTAATTTAGAGTAATAAGACTATTCTCAACAGTTTTTCATTTACTCTTGCATTCACACTCACAGTATCTTTTTTAATTCACTCGGTATAGCTACGCCCCAAGAGTTTATAGAAATGCCACTTTAATTCTCACAATTATTTAACCTTAGCCTGAGTGTGGTAAGCAGAATATGACCTCCCAAAGATGTCCGTGTACTAAATAAACTCTGGAACCTGTGACTGTTATATTATATGGCAAAAAGGGATTAAAGTAGCAGATGGACTTAAGTTTGATAATGCTAAGTGAGAAAGGTTGGAATGGGCACTGTAAGCCTGGAAGATGGAAGGAGGCCACTAGGCAAGGAATGTGGGCAGCCTCTGGAAGGTGGAAAAGGTAAGAAGAAGGATTCTCTCCTCTAGAAGGGAAGGAAGCCTGGCTGACACATTGTTAGCCCAGTGAGACCCATTTAGAACTTCTGACCTTGAGAAATATCAGATATATAAAATTGTGTTGGTTTAAGCCACTAAGTTCTGGTAATTTGTTACAGTAGCCCTAGGAAACTAACATACCGAAGACACTGGATTTCCTCTTTAAACCTCCACTCTTACACAATGTGTGGTTGATCTTCTGTTATGTTCCCCAGAAAGCTTGACAAATCGATTCTCTGTATTTGTTGACGGTCACAGCATACAAAGGACACAGTTTCCAAGCATCAGCCTTTTCAGAACAAAGCATGTTTTCTAGGGTCTAGAGCTTAGACCGTGATGTCATGAAAAATGGAAAGTTTCTTTCTCTTTAAAGGTTGGAAGCTATTTGTGACTTTCCCAGTCAACTGCTAAAAGTCAGCTTAGATGAAGGATTGCTTGTTTTTTTCAGAATCAACAAGAATCAGTGAAGATCTTTGGTCTCATAGGATCTCAATGTCCATAGACATTTGATTCCTAGCTTTTATGCAGGTTACCCTAAATAGGATGTGATGAAAGTGGACACACTTGAGTCTTTGCTCTAGAATAATTCCTAAGAGACTATCTTCTGTCACCTACAGGATGCCTGTTAACCCCACTTAGTCTTATGCTCCCCAGTTGCTATCAACTTTTCCTTCTATCTGCACATGAAATCTTTGCGGGTTCTAATTCAGGAGCTCAGTGGAAATCAGAAACATTGAACTCCCAGTAATATTACTTAGTTTAAGTAACTTAGTGAAGGTCAAACTACCAGTAAGTAAAACAAATGAGATATGAAACCAGGCAATTTGACTCCGAAGCCCATCATTCTTATCCACTAATTACTCAGCATCAAACCAGCAAAACCCTATACAGAATTTTGTTCTGTCATTAAAATATGAACATATACAATATTCCCTGAAATAAGGAGCCTAGTCTCTGGGACATTTTTGCTTGCTTTCTTTTAAAAGAATTTTCAATGTAATTTTAATGGAGATAAATTTTCTTTCTTTCTGTTCTACCAATATACCAGAAATATATTAAGTTACATGTATGAAGTCATGACATTATTATATAACACAATATCTCTAATAGCTCAATCTAATTCAAAAATTTTTAAACATTTATTTATTTTTGAAGGAGGGAGAGAGACAATAGCGTGAGCTGGGGAGGGGCAGAGAGAGAGAGGGAGAATCTGAATCTGGCTCCAGGCTCTGAGCTGTCAGCACAGAGCCCAACGCAGGGCTTGAACTCTCGAGCCGTGAGATCATGACCTGAGCCCAAGTCAGACGCTTAACCGACTGAGCCACCCAGGCGCCCCTCAACCTAATTTTTAATCATGCAAATTTCAATCGCAACTAATTGGGTGACTTGGTCTTGTTTCTATGTCTTACTTTTCCTATTTATAAAATGGAAATAGAATTCTAAGGCATACTACTTAATTTTTTTTTTCATTTAAAAAATCATACATTTACAATTGATCTTTTTGCAAACGTGTAGTTCTGTGAATTTTAATGCAGAAATACAATAAGGATTCAAATGAACTTCATCTACCCCCAAAACGCCATACTATTCTTCCACAGTCACACTGTCCTCCCACCCATCAGCCTTGGCAACCACCGGTTTGCTCCCCTTCCCTAGAGACTGTCTTTTTGTTCCGGTGGGTCGTATGAATGGACTCTTACAGTAACTTTTTGAGAGTGACTTCTTTCACTCATCACGGTATCTTTTTGGTATTTATTACTAGTTTGTTCCTCTGACTGCTGGGTGGTCTTCCTTTGTGTGGATATATCATGGTTTGTTCATTTACCCACCGAGGGACATGTGAGCTGTTTCTGGGTTCTGGCAATCATGAGCCGAGCTGCTAGAAACATCTGTGAGAGGTCTTTGTAGAAACATAAGTTTTCATTTCTCTAGGGAAATTACAGAGGAGTGGGCCAAGACGTAATCAGTTTTCTCTCAAAATGTGAATTCCTGGAATGCAGGAGATCCTTTTTTTTTTTTTTAATTTTTTAACGTTTATTTATTTTTGAGACATAGAGACAGTGTGAGCAGGAGGAGGGCAGAGAGAGAGGGAGACACAGAATCCGAAACAGGCTCCAGGCTCTGAGCTGTCAGCACAGAGCCCGATGCGGGGCTCAAATTCACAGACTGCGAGATCATGACCTGAGCCGAAGTCAGCTGCTTAACCAACTGAGCCACCCAGGCGCCCCTGCAGGAGATCCTTTGAAAGGATCCTCTAACATGGTATTTATAAGCAGAAGAAAATTTAAAATTTTTCATGATGAATCTAATAGAGGCCAATGAAGGAAGAATGAGCTTCCTGTGAAGAGTAAAGTCACTGTACTTTACTGGGTTAAAGGACTTTCAAACTTGGTCTCAAATGTAGTTGCCATATTTCTTAAATCTCCTCAGCCAGAGAGTAGTCTCTTCTTGACAAACATCCTTTAACATAATGTGCCACATGGTGTAGGGGCAGCACCAGTTAATTCAGTATCCCTTAGGACAACCCTAGGCTTAGAAGAAACGTAGTGTACACATCTATCTATCTATCTATCTATCTATCTATCTATCTATCTATCTATCTAATTGGGGAAAACTTACATTATTTTAAAGCCAGTTTAAGGATAACAAATATTAATTGGTTTAGATATTGTTGCCACATTTTCTCGAGTCCCTCAGATTCTTACTCAGCTACTGACAGAAGAAAAAGATTTTATGAAAAGAGATGTGGATTATATCAATGAGAAGGAAAACTGATTTTTTTCCCTCAGAAAAAAAAGGTCTATTAGACATAAGATACAAGGATCAGTCACCTTCTCATTAACCTCTCAAAATGAATCTATTTCAGGACAGGCTTGAAAATGTTTTCTCTCTAAAAGCTACCACGCAGTCCTAACAGTTAATTGTTATTCTTATCAAAGAATGACCCATATTAACATTTAGCTTGAGGTCATTAGCATATTTACACAAAAAGGGGAGTGGAATAGCATTCTTTCATCTGCCACACTTTGTCACAGGGCGCTGTGAAGGAAAGTTGTGAGAAAAAATGAAGTAAATATTATTAAGCAATATTTCAGACTTATCTATAAGTATCAAAATGCCTATACCCATCTTAGCCTTGAACTGACAGAGCACTGATTGAATTCTAATTGCATTTAGATACAAGATGGCTCGGGGTCACTATGCTTTCTTTCTTGTTGTAAACAGTGTGAAAGTAGTTAACAAAGACCGTCGGCTGAGCAGAGAGGTTACAATATAATCTCTTCATTTGGGTGCATTGAGATTAATGATTGCAGCAAAACACTCTCTTTGATTATCCCAGGAGATTGCATTTTTTCCCTTGACACCACAGTAGGCGTTCTAATACTGTGAAAAATGAACTGCTTGAAAGGAATCCAAATACGGGCCGTGCTCAACAGTTTGGAAGATATTAAAATGAGGTTTGAGTGAGCACGTGGCATATGTCACAGACAGATCGTGAAGGTCTTAAAAACTCTTGTCTCGAGGGGCACTAGGTGGCTCAGTGGGTTAAGTGTCTGACTTCAGCTCGGGTCATGATCTCACAGTTGGTGAGTTCAAGCCCCACAACCGGTCAGAGCCTGGAGCCTGTTTCGGATTCGGTGTCCCCTTCTCTCTCTCTACCCCTCCCCTGCCTGCACTCTCTCTCTCTCTCTGTCTCTCAAAAAGAAAAGAAGAAAAAAAAGAATAAAAATAAAAACTCTTGTCTCAAGGGGCGCCGGGGTGGTTTAGTTGGTTGGGCCATGATCTCGCAGTTTGTGGGCCCGAGCCCTGCGTCGGGCTCTGTGCTGACAGCTTGGAGCCTAGAGCCTGCTTCAGATCCTGTGTCTCCCTCTTTCTCTCTGTCCCTCTTCCGCTAATGCTCTGTGTCTCTCTCAAAAATAAATAAACAAAAAAAAAATTTTAAATTCTTGTTTCAAAAGTTACTTATGAAAAAGTTTTGGAAAAGGTCAATAAATGACTTTGGGTTTCCATGGCTTAGGTCATTTTTAGGGGAAAAGAAATTAAATTTTATTTTATTTTTTAAAAAGCAGATCGTTTTCTTAGTTTGAAATCTGACGCATTGTTAGGATTGAGAGAGGTGCCGGGCAAATCTCCTAAGAGTTATTAGCTGTGATGGGTGCACCCAATTATTTTTCATCAATTCAAAGGCACAGAGAATATTTTCTCAGAGTTTAAACAGTTAATTGCAAATCATAACATCAAAGATTTTAATGTGACTTAGAAATCAAAACGCCATTATCTAACTCTATGCTAGAATTGGAGGAAAGCCTGGTATGATCTGTTGGTGTGAGCAACGAGAAGGAAGAAAACAACAGAACATGCCCCTCTCATCTATTTAATTATATTTTTCAGGGCCATTTTCTTTTGCCTGGGAGGGAAGATGGGAAATGTAGTTGAAAACCCCCCAAGTGTAAACTATTTTGAGAGAGTAAAGCATTTGGCAGAGCTCGATTAGTTGCTAACACTATGATTTCCAGTATAAAGAAGTTAACGCTTTCCTACAAAATCCTTATTTTCATCACCAATGTGTTTTCTTACTTGGAAGATCTAGTTGATTAAGAGTTATTCAATTCTGAAAGTATTTTTGCAAGAAGAATAAGATATGACAGTATGGCTGTAAAGACAGTTTAATATTAATATTAATATTAAGGAAACATTAAGAGAGTAGAGATTCTCTGCCTTGAATAAACTTGCATAGTATTTAATTAGTCGCTTTCCCTCTTTGATCTAGTGTTTTGCAAAAGAGATGCTGGATGAGACAATTGCTCATTTTACTTGCACCGGATAAATGTATTTATGCCAAACAAAAGGTACAGTGAACCATACCTGGATTAATTAGACGTTTGGCATAAATTTCATGTTAAACTAAGTATCTCAAAGCATTAGGTTTTCCTGGGCATCTGAACACTCAGCTTTCTTCTCTTTGCCTCATATCCATTTTCTGGGCTTCTGAAGACATTGGAATTAAACTCAGGTGGTAGAGAAAAAAATCTGAATTGTCAATGGCTTTTCCAGGATAAATAGTAACTGCCAATGATGATAATGAAGATATTTAGAAGTCTGGAATAGTCATTGTAAAAACTATGTTAATACATATTAACCTCTGTTGGTTATGTAAGAGTAAGTATTTTGCCTCTCTTTTTTCCCCCATATTCGTTTTGTTTCTTTGATTCCACATGAGTGAAATGAGATGGTATTTGTCTTTCTCTGACTGACTTATTTCAGTTAGCATAGTACTCTCTACCTCCATCCACATTGTTGTAAATGGCAAGATTTCATTCTCTTTCGTGGCCGGGTAATATTCCATTGTAAACGCCACATCTTCTTTATCTATTCATCAGTCGATGGGCATTTGGGTTCTTTCCATAATTTGTCAATTGAATGATAATGCTGCCTTAAACAACCGCATGCACAGACTCAGAGAAAAAAACTGAGGGGTGCTGGAGAGGAGGAGGGCAGGGGGCCAGGTTAAATAGGTGATGGGTATTAAGGAGGGCACTTTTTGGGTTGAGCACTGGGTGTTTTATGTAAACTAATATTGCACTGTATGTTAACTCTTATTTAAGCAAAAACTTGGAAGAGAAGTAATAAAGTAAATAACACATTTCCTGCTCCCCATTCCACCCCCCCCCACCCCGCCGCCCAAAATGAGTAAGTAGAGTACAGCATGGATTTTGGAAAGACACTGAAATGTGTCTTTCAGCTCTTCCACTCCCAGCTACGTGAATCTGGTTAAGTTATTGATCCTTTTTGAACCTGCTTCCTTATTGGTGAACTTTAGATAAAACGCCAATCTCCTACTGTTGTGAAAAGTATATAAGGTATCATAAGCAAAACTTTTAAATACAGAACCTACCAGAGGCTTTGTGCTTTATAAATACCAATGGTTATTGACTTTATTCTCAATTGCATTCACTGGACATTATTTTGTGTAGTTGAAATTTGGACAATGGCTTATTCAGTCAGCTGATAAGGAAGAAAAAAAAAGGGTGAGGGGGAAAGATCCCTGTTTGCCTCTTCTTTGCTGCAACCCTCTTGCTCTCCTACCTGCCTGACAATGGGCTACTCTCAGATAAATGGAATTCGGGTTTAGGATACATCCAGGAACGATACACGCATAGTCCAGAATAGAAATGGAGGAAATGAAAAGTGGCTTCATGTGGCAGAACACTTAGAAATTCACAGAATTTACGGTGAAAATATTTAGCCACATGATTGAAATAAAGTCACCAAATCAAGGGAACTATCCAGGTCTGGATATATTTCCTTATGTAGTAGATACCATAAGTCCCTTGTATTCCTCTCTTTTTGTACCTAGTCTTGCTTAGATTTCAACAAAGCTGAAAGAAGAAATTATATTTAAAGGAGGCCATTGGCTATGTGCTAGTCATTGAAATTTTGTTGGGGAGGTGCTTGAAGTAGCTGGCTAGTGTGAGTCATGTGTTGGCTTTTTCAGGTTCCCAGATTACTGATGTAGGGGCTGAGGGCAGCCACCCCAACATGAGCCACTCTGGCATGAAGATTATTTGAGTTGAAGGCAATTGAGACTGCAGGCTGAAGAGAAACTTTTGTCCCTCCCTAAATTGGGGGTCTTTCCAGAATAAGGGTTATTAGCAGAGATAAATTTCATCTGAGTGACCCATCTCTATGGCAGGGCAAACATCTAATTACCAAACATCTGTTCTTCTTCTTACCTCCCTGTTAGGCTCATTCCCTTCCTCTGATGTCTCAGAGCCCTACACCCTTCCCCTTAGTTGAGAATGACATGTGTACTTCATTTTGCCTGACTGCTTTTGGAGTTTCCACGTCTGTGTGGGTTCCTCAGACATACAGTATTAAATCTGATTTTCTCCTGTCAATCTGCCTCATGTCAATTTGATTTTAAGGAAGCTAGAAGGACCTTGAAGAGGACAGGAATTCTTGCTCCCTGACATTGAGCACACCCGGAAATGATTCTCACCTGGCAGAATTCTGATATAATACCCAAAGCAGCAGTGATGATTTGGTTGAGCCTCTCGTATCCGGCCACCACAACAAACCCCAGTTGAATTCAAAATGAATGGGATATACTTCTCTTCACAACAGTGGTGCCCAGGCTGGGGGTCATGTAGAACTCCATTACAACAAACCTGAAGTTGGGAATTGGGGTTAAAGAAATATCAGTGCAATTAAAAGTACTATACCACCGTATCTCATGTGATACACTTATGTTCTAATAGGCCTTGACCCGAGACCAAACGTAGTATGTAGTATTGATAAAAACTCAAAAGTTTGAAAAATGCATTTCCCTAGCATCATTTAAATTCTAGAGATGCGATTTGATACAAAGTAACTTTTTAAGACTTTAATCATGCTTTGGGCTCGATTATCACACTATAAATATGAATTATCTTTTGAATGTCAGTACTCCCAATGTAAAGGAGATTTAGAATCGTAAACGACAATTACCTCCATATATATGTTTTTATTTTAATGGCTGTTTAATTTGAAAACACAGTTATGGAAACCTGTCTCTCACTGATCTTTCTTTTTAATAAGTAACATTTTCCTTATAATTTATGTGATCACTTATTTATGAACCCTGTCTTCACACAAGGCAGCCTCAACAGTCTAACATTCATATATGTATCTATCTATATATAGATATAGACATCATAGGCCACCACATTAAAAAAAAGAAATTTATATGGAAATTAAGTTTGAAAAGCCCTTTCAACAATGTGTTTTTTTTTTTTTTTTTTCCAGGAGCCGTAGAAGAAATTATGTGCTTGAACAATCAGATAATTATTTGCATGCACACTTGAGGTCTGAGAGACTGACACTCTATACATATAGCAAATCAGATGCTAAAACATTGCTGAAATGTAGCCTCGGAGCCTACACTTGGCATAAGTCACATTAATTAGACAGACGCTTCCCGTGGCAGGCAACATCGGCCACTGTTGAAGAGGTGTTTCTCTTCTTCCACTTTGCACGTTGCTCTTTCTAGCTTGTACCCACATATGATCCAAGCTCAATATGAAGCAGTAGAATGTAGACCCTCTAAGTCGTTATAAGGGCCACTAGCTTAGGGCTTCATTCGTTTTTCGAACACCATCAAAGAACAAAGAAAAAGGGCTCTTAAAAATCAAAGTCTACCCCTGCAGTTTCTCAGGTAGCCATACTGAACTTCCTTTTCTGTATTTAGTTATCAGCAATGAGGATTCAAAAGTAGTCTAATGCCAAAGATAAGTTGGGCGAGTCTTCTCTTTGATGTCATAGCTTATGTGTCTCTTTGAGATTTAAGGATGCTGGTCATTTTTGCTTTCAGGGTAAAACAACACATGCCTTGCTTTTGTTTGATGACAGGGACCTAAAATCTTGTCCTATGTTGTATGGTCTCAAAGCATTTGTTAAAGTCCAATTCACATAGAGTGTGTTTCTAGATACTTATGCCCATCTATCCTGTTCTTTCAGCAAGTTTCTCTAGTACTTATTTTCTCGTGAAGCTTTCACCGAAATGTTTATTAAGCGATGGTCCCTTAGAACTGGCCCTTTCAATCCCATTGCCATTCTCAACTCCTGTAGACACATGAAATTTGTGCCCTTTTCTTCTTAACCCCCTTCGGTTTAGATCATCGGTGGCTCCCCAAAATGAAATTTTAAGCGATTGTTTCTCTTGGGTGGTCTCCACATAAACAGAATAGTTCTTAGTTTTCTAATTCAGTCTTCTAGTTAGCTGTCTCAGGAAACCTATCTGGAAATTTTATTAACTTGAGCTGATAAATGTGTACCTAATATGTGAAGAGCCTTTTGCTTATCCTATGGTTTCCCAAAGTCTACAATCTAGTGATTCTCAAAAATATGAATCCTAGAACAGATCCTCATTGCTTTAGTCTGGCTATCAGAGGCTTCATCTGGGGTCATGGTAGAAATGCAAATTTTCATGCCCTGTCCAAGATTTACCGAATCAGAGTTTCTGGGAGTGACACCTACTATCTAACAAGCCCTCCCGGTCTGATGTTCACTGGGGTTTGAATATATGGGAAAGTCTGTATATGTATTTCAAGTTCTTCTGGTATTTATAATGATCTAGCCAAAAAATTTCTTAGTCTCTTTTCCATCTCTTTCCAACCTCTCACTCAAGAAATACATATTCAGAGTGAACGCTAATCAGAAATTTACAAACAATTGCTTTCTCTTGAGATTTCAATTGACTTCCTTTATTCTTTTACTGTCAATATCTGCATGTGTCCTTAATCCTTAAAATAATAAGCCGTTGCTTAATGCATCAAAGATTTCTTTCTTTCTCCTAGAGAACATTTTTAATGGGCAGATTTATTCCAGCATTTTTCCCTTCAGAAATACTAAACTTTATTTTATTTTATGAAAGTATGTTCATCAGATAGTGCACATTTAATGGCCTAACATAATGTAAAACCAAGTAATAATGACAACTCTGGAGCCTAAGTGTCAAAAAAAAAAGTAAAGTTAGTAACTGTTAGTTTTATAACATTTCTTAGATGATAACTACTGCTTGGCTAGTGTCAGCTGTAATAATTTGTATTTTGATCCATATTGCTTCAACAACTCGCTTTCTTAATTACTGTGTCTTTCTGCAGTGAATCTTTTGAAGTTAGCAACAGCTTTAGTCATTAAATGCGTGATGTTGTTGTTGACAAATAGGAACATTATTTCATTATATGAAATCCTACCTTCGAACTAAGGATTTTCTGCATCGTTTGTCAATAAAACCCATTTACAAACTCCTCTGTCTGGCTGTATTATCGATCTGACTCCTAAACTGCGACTAATATGAACATTAATCTGCAAATGGCCATAATTTTAAAATATTTCTGCCAAACCATGGAAGGTCCTGTTCACAGTTACTCATCAGTGTCATGTAAACAAACACCCACTTGTGGCTGAATGGATTTGTTGTAAAGAAAATTCAAGTCATTCAATCAAATACAAAGTCGGGAGTTCCTTACCATTTCAATAAACTAATATTTCCTGTGAAGATGATGAAAAACGAGAAGGCTAAGATGCTCATGAGGATGTCAGGGTTTTTATAAGCATCGTTTCTTTTCCATGGGGTCTTCCTAGATAGACTAGTGGAAAAATTGATTGTGACAAACCGTGGTTTAAGAAGCAAATGATTTCACCTGGAGTGTTTAGTGAGAAAATCGTATTTCAGTGACTCATCTGAAAAGATATACCTTAGCTTCAGGAGAATAGCACTTGTGTCCACAGATAGATTTAGGTTTTTGACACCTCACTGCCTTGCAGAGCTCACTACTATGGTCTTTCATTAACTTCCGGGTTTTCGGGCACGAATGCCATGTTTTACGTAAGAGATCATATCCGAGAATGATGCCATTTGGCTTCCCTGGAGACATCCAATCAACTTGAAGGGATCTGCAATGGATAGAACAATCAATACATTTAACATTGCTGCATCAGCCTCACGTACTTTCAATTAATCTTCCAGATTGGTCAAAAGGTCCGTTTTGTCAACAACTTGTTAATTGAAAAGCTGAAGCCGAGAAGATATATACAATATATCATATGCTTATAGTATGTTACTACCAGATCATATGTTAGGAGAATCAATGAAAACCATGTAAGCTTTTGGGAGGATGACACATGGCAAGAGTCCATGATCTCCCACTTCAATTTTGGAGACAAGAAGAAGGTACCATTGTCCTGGCTAATCAGGAAAATCAACAGAAAATTTTGGTTTCACAAGTAAAATTAAGACACAAGTAATATGACTTGGTAAGTAGGATGGAAATTAGAACAGGTGGCATCTCTACTCGAAATCACCTTTTCCGTTGCCTTTCCTTCCCAGCCCAGACTAACAATGTGTCACATAGCCGCCCAACAATATGCAACTAGAAAACCACAGTGGGAGCCTCGGAAGGTTCCTAGGCTATTTCAGCTTTCTTGGCACCGCCACTACTTTTCCCCTTTCTCTTCCATTCTGCTAAATATGATGTCTAGAACTTCAACAATCATCTTGCAGCCATTTGAGAAAGGTCAAAAGAATCACAAAGAGGCCACCATGTTACTTGGGTAAGCTGAACCAATGCCAGCAACAATGTACAATCTCTACAACTATTTTCTTAAACCTCTGTTGTTGGGTGTTTTGTTAGTTGTAGTCAAAATAACTGCCCACATTGAGAAAATCTTACCAACAGATAAGATTATTTTTAATAATTGATACATTTATTTATAAATACACTGTATAAATGTTAGCAAGTGATAAATGATAAAATTTCTCTCAACATACTTTACTTTGATATACCTTAATTTTTGACTCCTATAAACAGATTTCTCTAGTAATTCTTCAAATGTCATAGTCAGACATGTTTTGTGGTAAGAAATATAGGAACTGGAAGTTCCCATAACAAATATCTTTACATTATAATATTCTAGGAGATGTGTGATTCTTAATTGAGCAATAATTTCATTCTAAGTATGCGTATACTTTTCAGGGAGGGGGTGGTATACAATGAGGGCATAATATCTGACTAAAACTTTATTGCACTTTCAATGATCCATTAATATTTCATTTGTTTAAATGAATGAAATCAGAACATCAAGCTTTCCAGTAGGAATCAACCCTGAATAAAATGATTTACTCTCAGGTTAATGCTATAGAACTTTAATTCTGCACTTAGGACTACTTGCCAGAATGATACAGCCTAAATGACACGGCGGTACTATCTTTAGCATTTTTTAAATAAGCTCTATAAGCAGAATAGTTAAAGTTTTTAATAAAGCCCCAGAGACTTGGGTATGACATATTCTTGCAATTTAGCATGGCCAGGGGAGCCTACTATTTGCAAAACACTAGGTAATGTAAAATAATAATTATTTTTATTCTCATTGTGTTTTTTTTAAAAAGGGGTGGAACTCTGACATGCAAGATTAATTCTATTTTTATAATCTAGAATTTCCGACTACAATAATTAACCAAATGACAAATAGTTATAGGGCATTTTTAAATAAAAACATTCCAGTAGGTACTTCCAAGGAGAGAAAGCACATACACGCTTAGTCCCTATACTTTAAAGCTCTTAACAATAAAAATCTTACAATAACTCATCGATCACTTTTCTGCCATTGTACTAAATGGTATTTTTGTTATACCTTTCATCTTAAGAAGAAATATATCTTTACAGGCAAAATTACTGGACCCTATCAGAATTGCAAGTGACATCATATACTAGGAATTCAATTAAGCCCCAACATTTACATTAAAAAGCAGCAGTCAAGATAAACCTTGACATTTTAATAGACTGCAAAAAAAAAAAAAAGAAAGAAAAAAAGAAAATTATTATTTCATTTTCTTGGGGGTACAAACATAACACATTCACTAATAAGACTCCGTAGATAGGAAATTAATGTCACCTACAAGAGAACAGTTTCATAGGTGACTTCTATAGTCACCATTATTATTCTAAGGTCTTTGTCCAACGCTTAAAATTAATTCCACATTTTCCAGATACCTCTTTTGTATTCACTGCATAATCAAATACAGGAAAGACCACATTTAAGTGACATTCAAGGGTCTGACTTTTCCACAAAAGCTGGTGAACTAGCAAAGTCTAGAAAACACTACGCAGAATACCACGCCATTGTAACTTCCCTTTCTAGCAGAGCATAACTGTGAAGTGAGCCTGCTTACATTTTTAGCGATGACATGAACAGTTTTGCTTCTGAGGATCTAAGTCAGAGACGAGAAGGTAAACGATCAAAGAAGAGCAGCGAGTTTAACACCTCTACATCTGTCATTAGAACCAAAGAGAGTGACACTGACAAACCTTTCGGTGGCTGATTTCAAATGAAAGACATCTCTGAGAAACGTGCACCATTATAAGCTGGATTAATGGTCTCATTCTTTTGATGTTGAAGAGCAAAAATAGAAGAAACATTTTTATACCCTAGGAATGAATGTTAAATATTGCGGAAACAAGCTTAAGCTTTTTGGCATACACTAGTGAAGTTTGCATGCTCATGCAGAAAAATAAACCAACAGTGAGTCCTTAAATGGAATATTTTGTAGATTTGTTCATCAAGTCATGGTTAGAGTTTATTTAACTCCCAGAACACTAAGGACTATGGTTTAAGCTACCTTAATAAAGTTTCTGATGAAAACTACTCTATCTACACATATTTTGATACATGGATTCATTGATTATTCAGACATTTCAGTTGGAGTTATTTCCTTTAATTATGTCACCTGGTTAGTAGATTCACTATTCTACTTCTGTTACTACTATATATTACTGTGGCCACCACCACAATGATCATCATTTTCAGTTCTTACTTCAAGACATATAAAATAACACTGAGGATAGAAAGGAGTCTTGGAAAATCATTTCTTTATCCCCTACCTCTATACAGGTGAATATTAAAATGTTACAGGTCATACAGAATTTTTATGAAGAATTAGGGTTCCCACTGGTACTCTTCAACATGTTATTCTAATACATTGTTACCATTTTGTCCCAATTTTCCTGTTTAAGCCAAAGGAAAAAAAAAGTCTTCATATACCTTAGATATCTATCTAAAGTGCTATAAGTTAAACCGTCTGATTCCTTGATCATGTTTATGTAGACCTTTTTTTTTTTTCCTATTCGACATGGTCATTTTTGTCAATTATTTATGTAACACTCAAGTTCTTCAATTATATCCCAGATTACGGCTATCCTACAAGATCAGATAACTTTTAATATAGGACTAAATAAATGTTGCATGATGAAAATATTAACTCTAAGCTCTCAAACCAAGTCATTGAATATTTAATTATCTATTAGAGTGTTTAGCATAACTTGTAATAGGTGAAAAATCAAAAGACAAAACCTTTGTCCTTGAATAATAGGAGATATAAAACATACAAACACAAAGCATGAAAATGCTATATAGCAATTTAAGTATTTAAATGCATTAGGCTACAGATGTTATAAAATAACATAAATAAAGGTCCTATGTTCTAGACTAAACAATGAGGGCATCAGGGGACAAACAGATGTGGGCTTGGATTGGGAAGACTCTGGGCAGGAAAATCAACGTAAGCAAAAGTAATGGGTAGGAATTAGCCTCAGTGTGTATAGAAGAGTAATGTGACCAACTTGATGAATGAATAAGCTACATCCAGCAAAAAAAGTAGGGTAAATTTGAATAAAAGAAAAAAGTTTACGGAGTCCCTCAAATACTGTGATGAGTTTGATAGTGAAATAGTATGACTGTGCACTGTTGTCACTACCAGACTACAAAACTCCATTAGAATTAATAACCTGACATATTAGAGTGGAAGAGATCAGGGCTAGAGAGAAAGGTCAGTGAGCTACATTAGTAACTCAAGGGCAGAAGATGGTTGAATGGGGTTTCCCTGTTGTATGGGGATTTGAACTACAGTCTCAAACTGAGGATGACAGATTATGAGTTTCTCTTTTTAAACGTGGTATTTCACTTCTAAAGGGAATAGCAAGATTCTGTTGATCCCAAGGATAAAACTGCTCTTTAACATTGACCTTCACCCAAAACAATGAAAAAATAAGCAGAATTGTAGGAGAGTTTTAGAAAGTAGGAAACTTAGTATTTATTAAGTACCTCCTATATGCCAGCCCTCTTCTTTACTTATCAGTGAACAAGACAGATAAAGCCCCTTTTTATCATAAAATTTATATTTTTCTGGGAAAAGAGGGACGTAAAGAAACGTGTAAGTATATCATATGTCAGGTTGGTGGTTGAGAAGGCCTGGTTCTCTATGCAGATATTTGAAAAATGAGGTGAATCAAGCCCGGAGGGGTTTGTCAGTGGAGGCAAAAGCTCTGAGGCAACCATGTGTTAGGCATGTTGAAGGGTCAATAAATCTAATAGGACTGGATTGGACTGCAAAAGAGATAGAATGTTGGAAAATGAGATCCTGGGGGTGTCAAAGGGGTGGGATGGGTGCTTGATGATGTAGGATTTTGTACAACACAAAAATAACTGGATTTGTTTTTGAGTGTGTTGGAAAGCCACCGGAAGTTTTTGAGGCAAAGAGTGAAGAGGAGTTATTTACGTAGTGATGAGTGACATCAAACGTACCCCCTAACCCCTGCTAACATACCCTAGACTGAGGAAGGCATTCCAAATATGTCACTTAGAGACACTGGAAGCAGAGACACTGGAAGTGCTTGTTTCTCATGTTCGGTACTTACTAAGATATAGAAATGTCTAAACTCAGTCTGCTGCTGTCCTTGAAGGATAGTAAGGAGTTTGGGGAGAGCCTGACATCGATCTTGACAGTCACATAGCAAAGAAAAGGTGCTTGACTCTCAATGAGAGAATCCTGATGGCTAGATATTACCCAAAGCAGCTGCAACAAAAAGGTCAAGTAAAGAGTACCGCATGGCATGGGTCAGTGAGCTTTGCCTGAGCAAGTAGATGCCTTGCAGGATGACTAGGCTTGAGCCAGCTTGAAGGTACCCTGTTTGGGATGGCAGCCTTCTTGGAAGAGGAGACTCCAGCAAGAAGAGTCCTTGGGATGCCTTACTCTGTTGGGACCACAAGAGATCAGCTTGTGTCGGCTGCACTCGTGTCAGGGAAACTGGCTATGTGGAGATCTTCTTGGGGTCTCTCAACAGAAACACAACTCTCCAGGAAAGTGCCCTCTGACATGCAGAGGGCTTACAGGGTCACCCAGTGATGGCAGTGAAACGATAACATTGAGAGGAGACACACCGGCTCAAGGGTGACAGGAGGGAAAGAGCAAGAAGAAGGGAACAGACAAGCTGCGATCAAGCCTGAGTCTGTGAAATGGCAGAATCTTTGAACCAGACGTGAGCTTAATAATTTGCTAGAGACAGAAAGGACTTTTTAATACTTGATCGTGAATCTTAATTACCAAAGCGAGACTCGTAACTAAAAATAATTCAAAAACCATAAGATGTTTCTGAGAGGCTATCAAGAGTCGAAGAGAGGACAGCCAAAGGATTGTGTATAAGGCAGCGAGCAGTGGGCAAAATGCTAAGACTTTTCTTCTTTGTATCTCATTGAATTAAGACCCCTGCAGAAACTGGTTACATAAACTTAAATGTTGAAAACGTGAACCAGGGTGGTGGTAGTGGAAGTGAAGAAGAAAGACACATATAAGAAGATTTAGCAAACTCAGAGGATTAAAAAAAATATTCCAAGATATATGTCAATGATAATACACAGGTGGTGGTGCATTTGTGAAAATGGATGTTGGACAAGTTGATGAGTTAGATGAGAAGGCACTGCTGAAGCTCGAGGTAGTGGATATCACTACAGGACATCAATAGGCAACTGCATATATGAGACTAGAGTCTAGGGGAAAAAACAGGACCAGCAATTTTTGAGACATCAGAATGACCAAAACTGTGATGTTTGAATTATCTGATGAGGAGGGAGAGTCTTTCTGTTCAGCCTCACAATTAATAAATGGATTTGGAATGGACCCAATAAAAAAAAGGAAATGGGTGTTCAGAGAGCAGGAGACAATGTGGTAGTTAAAGACCAAAGTAAATTAGGAAGAGTGGGATTTTGCTGAGGTACACAGTCTACCTCAGTTACTGAGTGGCTTCTGTCAGAGCTACAAGAGGTAGAGAAGTTAAAGGAGGTAGGGAAGAGGAGGGAGGTGAGAAAATGGAGGTATTGATGGCAGAGTCTTAATAAACTAGAGGGAAGCATGGGTGGCTCAGTTGGTTAAGGGTCTGACTCTCAATTTCAGCTCAGGTCATGATCTCAAGGTTTGTGAGATCAAGCCCCATGTCAGGATCTGGACTGACAACATGGAGCCTGCTTGGTATTCTCTTTCTCCCTCTCTCTGCTCCTCCCCCACTCAAATGAGTGTGCTCTCTCTCTCTCTCAAAATAAGTAAATAAACCTAAAAAAAAGAATAAACTTGATATTCTATAAAGTTTTTTAATAATTGAATTTTTAATGTTTTATTTATTTTTGAGAGAGAGATAGAGATAGAGAGCGAGTGGTGGAGGGGCAGAGAGAGAGAGGGAGACACAGAATCTGAAGCAGGCTCCAGGCCCTGAGCTGTCAGTACAGAATTCAATGCAGGGCTTGAACCCCCAAACTGTGAGATGATGACCTGAGCTGAAGTCAAATGCTTAATCAACTGGGCCACCTAGGTGCCCCTTTTGTAAGGTCTTTTAGTGAAACAATGTGTCTGATAATGAAAACTCACTGGCCATTAAAAATGATATTTCCTGAATTATAAGACTTGAATGGATCTGTACGACAGTAGTAAGTATACTTTAAATGATCTTTTTCAAGAGGTCTTCCTGTATCCTTTAAAGACTCTTACCAGAGGGGCACCTGGCTGGTTCAGTCAGTAGAACATGTGACTCTTGATGTTGGGGTCATGAGTTTGAGCCCCATGTTGGGCATAGGGACTGCTTTAAAAAAAATACTCTGACAGAATGTTCCAGTCCAAATTAAAATATGTCTCCAGTTGTCCCTATTGGTGAGGGAGGGAGTTCAGAATATGGGTGAAGAAGACTTGATGCGACATACTATATATATGGCCCAACCTCCTCTATATTAAGAAAAGAATAAAATAAATCATGACCTATTTTTCTTTCCACACAAGATATAAAATTATTACTTCAGTGTTCAAGCTGTCAGCCTTGATCAGAGAGGGAAAATTAAGGGTAGAAGAGATTATTTGATAATACAAAAAAGTCATACTATTAAAAAAAAATAGAGACCTGAATGTTTCACCCCAAATTTAGTGAGGCAAAAAGAGGAAAATTCTTTTTCCACAAGCTCACCTCTTTTGCTATATTCAACCCCAAACTACGTAATTTGAAAATTTAAGGGTATTTATAAGTGACGATAGTGGTTTAACCTTCATTTAAAGACACACAGCCTGTGCTGATTTCATAAAGGTTTCAGAAAAGTTGATATGTGAAAATATTGTTTATATCATTCAGTAGCTTCGGGCAAATTTTCAAACAATTATTTGCAAATGCTACAAAGACATGATACCACAGACTCCTCATCAATAACACAGCCCTGAACTGATCCGGAACGGGAAAAATTGCCGTGGTGTCGATTAAAGACAACGAAAGACATGATCTGTGTTCTCTCTCTGCTCTCCTTTGACCCTTGCCCCTGGAAATGAAGCATTTTGAAATACTCGCAGTAACTAAAAAAAAATCTCTTTCTTGTTTATGTTCTTTTTTTTTTTTTTTGGCTTATCTATTTATAGATAAATAGGCAACTCAATACGAGTGAAGCTATCAGCTACCGCGTTTGTCATATTTCAGTCAAAGCCGGAGCCAGCCAGCTATCCACGTCGGGCGTAGTCTCTACGTTCTCGAGGACCAGAATTCATGAATTAACTATTGATTAAATTCCACTCTAGCAAATCCACCAAGGCAAATAAATGAACTACACGGGGCACGTGTAGGCCACCGGCCAGACATGTCCGGGCTATCGATCACTAGTTAGTATTCTTTTGGGATATAGAAGCAGCTGATGATAATATGACAAGTCTAGAAAGTGTGATGTAGAAACAGAGTTTGTTTCTGGAGGAGCAGCTTATAGAACTAGAAGGGCTAGTTCACAGCACCTTTGGGTGCTATGGTGTCTTTGGGTTACATATAACAGGAAAAACATGTATAAGTGGTTGTACTGTAGGTGTCGTGTGTCATAAGTTAAGGCCAAAGCAAAAATGAGTTGAAGCCTTCCATGCATATAATCAGACAGTCTGATATACTATCTGTATATGTTATTAACATATATGACAATTAAATGTTACCGACTATTGTGCTTTACCAAAACTAAACAAAGGATCTAAGAAACAAATATCTTATTAGAAACCAAATTATTTTAAATGCTATAGAAGTTAACTCAGTCTACCGACATTTTTCTGGAAGAATTTCACATTTGATTTTGCCTGTTGCTAATATAAAAGAGAATTTTTGAACCAAAATAAAAACATGACTAACAAGTATATATTGCCAGATGTATAATAAAATACACAAACAATAACATGCACATAGGAAGCTAACTACTTTGGTGTTGGTATAATTTTGATTAATGACTTGGCAGCCCACAGCTGCTCATTAGAGTCTTGCCTTTGGAAAATGTTGCTCTTCTATGATGAATAATTTTTAGAAAGGAAAAATTTTCCTTGCCAATATTTGCTCGTGGATGATTTCTATCAAGTGCTTTTTATATTTTTTACCAAATAAAAACAGGAAGGAAGGAAGGAAGGAAGGAAGGAAGGAAGGAAGGAAGGAAGGAAGAAAGAAAGAAAGAAAGAAAGAAAGAAAGAAAGAAAGAAAGAAAGAAAGAAAGAAAGAAAGAGGGAGAGAAAGAGAGAGAGAGAGAGAGAGAAAAAGAAAGAAAGAAAGAAAGAAAAAAAGAAAAGAGCAAAAAAGAAATAAAGTTGCTAAAGGGAGTGGATTAAACAAACAAACAAACAAACATGGTAGAGAAGGACTTTCTGTGGCTGGCCAAATCTCTCTCTGACTGATTACCACTAAAAAGCGTGCAGAAATTACAAGAAACAACCACCTCAGGATTCTGAAAAGTTAACAACAGAGGCAGATCAGGAGAAGAGGTAACATTTGAACACACACACACACACACACACACACACACATATTAAAGGATGAATTTCTCATTGTTTCCCCTCTTTGATCTCCCACCTTTAACCCAAGAGCAGCCCCAGTGTAAAACTGTGCACTGGACAAGAAAAACCTATGTGAGAAACCCCGTATTTCCGGCCAGGGCAGAAAAAGGCCTTGCAAGCCAGAAGGTGTGAGGGGAATCCCTGTTCTGTTTTTTCTTTTACCGTCTGGACCCTGCTCTGAGGATGATTCTGGTCAAGGAGTCGCATTGTAGCAGCCCTGGCCAAATGGGAATCTAAAATTCCAAGAAAAATCTATCTTTCTGACCAGAGGAATCAGGGAAAGGACTCCTGTGATCCACAACATGTATGTGGGAGGTATCCCTGTTTTTCTTCTATTTTCTCTTATTTTATTGCTCCCCCCCCCCAAACAACCTCCTTTATGTAAAATGCCAGGAAATTTGGGAAGCTAAAATTCCAAGAAAAACCATGTCTTTCTAGCCAAAAGTCCCACAAAGGAAGTACAAGGGATCTGGAAAATGTGGAATAAATCTCAGAGAAGAGAAAGCTAGGTCATCTTCCAATTCTGTGTATGAAGCGACATAAGTCCCAACGGTACTCCAAACTGCGCATGCGTGGTTGCTTTCCACGCCAAGGATATCTGAGCGTCACAGCAGAGACTTTGAGATCTGAACCATTACATAATCCCCCAAACAAATACCAGATTAGCCACTGCAAGGTGCATGCCTGGAGCAGGCATGAAGCGGCATAGGGAAGCTTTTGAAAAATGAACGGACATTGGAGCCACTGAGCGCATAAAGCCGACACAGAACTTGCAGTCTGAAGCTGACCAGATGATTACCTGCTGAAGGAAACAAAAACTTCATCCTTCTTCAAATTTGTAACAGGACTCAAATGATCACAACCTAATATTCGAAATGTCCAGGAAACAATCCAAAATCACTCAAAATTACACTAATCAAAAGAAAGCTGAAGTGGCTCTATTAGTATCAGACAAACTATACTTGATAACAAGAAAATTATCAGGAAAAAAAAGGGATATTACACTATGATGAAAGAATCAATTTACCAAGACATAGCAATCCTTACCGTGTATGAACCTAAGAATAAAGCATTGAAATACGTGGGGCAAACAGATAGTTCTAAAAAAGAAATAGATACAGCCACGATTATATTTGGAGATTTCAACATTCTTCTCACATTGTTTTTGAGAATAGAACTGGGGAAAACAATGAAGGCTTTCATCGTTCTGACTGTAGTCTTCTACTTTATCATGATTGTTAGCTTTGCCCTTCATCCCAGCTTTCCACTGTGCCTAGTTAGCCTTAATTCCTAGATGCCTCTGTTCCGTGTCTCCAGAGAATACACTTCTGATCTCCTGGTAGTGGAATATGCCCGCTGGAGCAAAAGAAGTAGACACGGAATACATACTTTGGAGGTGGGGAACCTTGAATTTTTTGGTGGTCAATTTTATGCATCAGCTTGACTGGGCCATAAGGTGCCCAGATATTTGGCTAGCCATTATTCCAGTGAATATCTGTGAGGCTGTTTCTGAGGACGTTAGCATTTGAAATGGTGGACTTGGTTAAGCAGATTACCTACCTCATGTAGGTAGGCATCACTCAATCAGTCAAGGGTCTGAATACAACAGAAGAGGTGGGAGAAGGGAGAATTCCCTTTCTCTGCCTGACTACTTGAACTAAGACATCAGTCTTTCCTGCTCTCAGACTTGGACTGGAACTTACACCATTGGCTCCTCTGATCTTCAAACCTTTGAGAGACTACACCACTAGCTTTCCTGGGTCTCTGTTTTTGGTTCTGTTTCTTTGGAGAACCCTACTTACAGGCTCCAACCACTTTTTTTCAGACTTTGAGCTAATCCCATGATTCCAGCTTTGAACCTTACATCTCCATCTTCTTCACTAACTTTAAAGCTTATAAGTGCCCGGAACCTGAGGTTCTCTGCAGGGCAAATTAGTGTGTTTGTGTCATTATCTCCCTCTGCCAACCAACACTTTGATGGTAAATGCTCTCCACTGCACTAAGTCATTTGCTTCTCCCTGCCAAATATTGCTTCCAAAATTGTGTTGAAACGTCTCTTCTGTGGTCTGCTCTGTCATTTTTCTTCCTCTTGCTGTAGAATACGCTTTTTAATGTTTTTGCCATCAACTTATATATTTGAGTGTAAATAATCTTTAATCACAACTAAAAAATACTTTTACTCTGCTATTATCTTCAAGAATATTTTTAAAAATTTTTAATGTTATTTATTTTTGAGAGGCATAGAGGCACAGTGTGAACAGGGGAAGGGCAGAGAGATAGGGAGACACAGAATCAGAAGCAGGCTCCAGGCTCTGAGCCATCACCACAGAGCCCGACGCGGGGCTCGAACTCATAGACCGCAAGATCATGACCTGAGCTGAAGTCAGCCGCCCAACCGACTGAGCCACCCAGGCGCCCCGAGAATCTTTTTAAATAAAATTAAAAAAAGTATCCTGGAAGCACAGACACATATAGGCATTTGTTCAATTTCTCATAAAACCTACAGATTTTTAGCTACATATAAATCTGTAGTTTAAGATGTATTCCTTTATGCCATTCATCTGGGCTTGGGTCAGGAGGATGATAAGAGACAAGAAATTTGACGACATCCACCCACCTAACTATGATTCTTCCTTGAGTTCTTTAAGACTGAACTCAAATATTGCATGGCCTATGATACCTCCACTGATAATCCTATAGAGTTCAGTGTTTTTCTCTTTATGGTCTTCTTGCATATTATAGACTTATATTGTGGAATTTTTTACATTATTCTATAAACACTTGTTTAGAGTAGTATCTCTCTAGACTGGAACTTTGAAAATTTAAAACCATGCCTTATACTTTTTTACTACTTTTTCTTCTTATATTATTATCACCACAAATGTATTTTATGGTACTTTTTTCATTTGACTATTTTCCCTTTGCATAGTAAGGAATTCTGTGGATAAATAGAGAAAATCTGCTGACGAGATTATCAATTAATTAGCACATGTGAAATTAGATAAATATCTGTCATGTGTTGGAGAAAAGATATACCCAAGGAGACGAGGTATGATTTTTGCTCTGAACAGCTAAGCATCCAATTACTTGTTTTTTTTCTAATTATTTTTATCTTTAGTTCTCTAAATCAGTACAGATATTTTCAAACTGATCTTTAAAAAGACCTAGAAATTTTAATATGTTGCAAAAGAATCCTTCAGAATTGAAATCTTTTATAACAAATCGATTATTTTGGTCAGCGTGTTTGTGGTGTGTGTGTGTGTGCGTGTGTGTGCACACGTGTATAGGGGAAGGGTGATTCATTTAGCTGGGACATGATCCCAGTATGATGTGGGGGTACTCAGATTTCTTTCTCTAGCCTCAGACTGATGTAGAGAGGTGAACAACTCTCATCTCAGTTTTGGCTTGGGATATTTGACATTAAATCTTTTTATCATTATTGCTAGCTTGAAGTGAAAAGAGACTCACTTTCAAACTATGGCCATTTCTCAGCAATAGACAAGCACAGAAGAATAAAGAGATTCTACCAAGAATCTGATAACAGTGGTAATGGTTATCTAAAGATTATCTTCCCTGTTTATGTTACAGCTATTTCTAGCTTTAGGGCAATCTCTGATACATGTAAATCTATTTTTTTCTGAAGAGATAAACTAGAAGGTAGTTAATCTAATTAAACTTGTATTCTTTGTCTTATGAAAGGATTCACTTAAAGACATTTAAATACAGAAACTTTTTTTGCATTTAAGCATCTGTTCACAGGTTACTAAATGAAGCAAAGTGAAACTTGGAAATCAGGGACATTAAAACTTAAATATTAGGTATTGTGACCACTGAAAATCAATAGCTAATAATACAAAAAGTTTGATTTATACAGATTCTTATAGCAGCTTTTTAAAATGAGATTGTCATGGTTGGGATGGAATCTTTGCTTTTACGGTTAATTGCTTATGATCAGGTTTTTACTTTATTTTTTTAATGTTTATTTTTGAGAGAGAGAACGCACAAGTGTATGCATAAGCGTGCGCGCAAGCGGGGGAGGAGCAGAGAGAAAGGGGACAGATTCGAAGTCGGCTCTGCGCTGACAGCAGAGAGCCCAATGCGGTGCTTGAACTCATAAGACTGAGATCATGACCTGAGCCCAAGTCAGGTGCTTCACTGACTGAGCCACCTAGGCACCCCTGATCAGCTCTTAAGATTAACTGGCAAAAATTTTTACCTTGAAGTGATGCCGTGAATTCTGGGTGTTGGTATATCACTTGGAGTATCTTCCACAGTGGTGATTTGGGTGCTGTTGCTTTTCACACAGGCGTATTTGGTGCAGACTTCGACCTACAAACATTAGTTTAGAAAAGAATAAATCCAACTATTTTCAAAATATAGACTGCCAGTGTATTGATTCCACCCACCCTCATTTCATAGGACTCTCCTATAGTTCTCTATAACTTCTTAGAATTCTATAAATATTAATTTTTGATATTAATTGACTGCATTGGTTCAAACTCAGAATATCATATAGAAAGGAGCTCATGCCAGTTGATTAAGCGACGAAAATGGTGATGTTTAGTCTCTGGTTCCAACCATTCAGAAAGAGACAGACATATTAATCTATTTGGAGCACAGTTAAGGAATGGAAGATGTTTAGGCGACAGTATGTAAGTTTAATAGGTTATCACTGCATACTGCTCTCTAGATCTACAACCAGGTAGAGTAATGACGAGCTCTTCCAGAAGTCTCGACATTTTACAACAAATAGCCTAAATGTTAATGTGCAATGGAAGAAAAATGAGGTCTAGACAAGCCTTTCAATGTGGCTGAGCTATTTTATATTCATTTGTTCCAGCTGCAATTGTATTTTTACCTTAATCACAGCAGAAAATCATCATTTATCCCTTTAATTCTGCCACCTAATCTGACTAAAAACTGAGAAGGGTGGAGTAACTAAAGATTAGAAATCGAGTTCAAAAAGCATTAGTAACACAAAAGGAACACATTCTGCAAGAAGGAGGAGAGACACATGAATGTACAAAAGATTGCTAGTGGAACACTCACAAAGCGACATCATTCTGTTCCCAATGAAAGGAGAGCCAAAGAGAACCTGTACTTTTTCCAATGCTAATTTACTTTCAGCAGCTAATACATAAAAAATGGAGGAGGGAAGCTGAATACCGATGAATCTTAAGCACTAATACTCAGCTTTTAATTGAGGCAGTTCTCTGGATTTCCGCTGGCAATTAAGAAAAGACAAATGTAACTCTTACTGTATTTAGTAGTTACATCATTTTATTCATGGGGCACGTTACACCTAAATGGGAGTTGAAGCATATTTTTATGATGCTGTTTGAGTTGTGTTCTTTATGTATGCCATATAGTATTTTGAGGTAATATTTTGTAGATATGTGGACACTGTCAAGGTCCTCCACTCTGAGTTATGTCCGATGAAACCCCAAATAATTTAAAGGGAAATGAACTTAAAATATACTTGCTGCAATAGAAGTAATGACAATAAAACTTCATACATATTGGGCAATATTTGACTCTATGGTACATAATGAGATAACTAAAAATCAACTCGAGTTTAGTATGCAAATAATTGTGCTCAATATTATAATGAGAACTGGCAAAAATAATTTTATTGAATCTTCACAACTCCATTTTCATCAGCTTGCAAACTGGGGGTGAGAGAATTCGGGGAACATGATCAAGCTGATTAGATATGAGATAACTGATGCAGGCTTTACTGTATCCTAGTCTTATCACCTAAACACTAAGCATAGCTTTAAGTTCTAAATTACTTAGCTATACTCTGGGGGACTGGGTGTCTCAGTCAGTTGCATGTCTGACTCTTAATTTTGGCTCAGGTCATGATCCCAGGGTCATGGGATCGAGTCCCATGCCAGGCTCCACACTGAGTTTGGAGCTTGCTTAGGATTCTCTCTCCCTTCCTCTGCCCCTCTTCTCAACTCTTTCTCTCTCTCAAATTAAAAAAAAAAAAAAAAAGTTATAATAAAAAAAAACTAAACTACTTAGTTCTACTCAAATGATTCTCCAGAAAACTCTTATTTTGACTTTAGAGAAATGTGTCAATATTTTTCTCATCTTAGTAAGGTAATAAACCAAGTTTCATCTTTGGGGTATATTTCTGTTGCTATAGCTGTATTGCATAATGTGAAAGAACCACAAATATAAAGGTTTGCAGATTCTCATTAAAAACAAAATCTAATCAAAAATGGAAATTTTTATATACTTATATATATTTTATATATATAAATTATATATAAGGGATATATAAAAGAATTCATTCAAAAAAGTAGATATTTGCATATTTATGTCTGCTTTATAATCAATAGGTATTTGACAGAGAGGGTTAACACAGAGAATCTTAATCCAAAAGTAGTAGGCATATCAATTAGGTATATATATATATATATATATATATATATATATATATATATGTATTTCAAAGTTTATTTATTTATTTTGAGAGTTAGAGCATGTGCATGCATGTGAGTGGGGGAAGGGCAGAGAGAGAAGGAAAGAGAGAATCCCAAGCAGAGCCAGATGTGGGGCTTGAAGCCAAGAACTATGATTTCATGACCTGAGCTGAAGTCTGACATTTAACTCACCAAGCCCACCCAGGTGCCCTGGGTGCATATTTTAAATGGAGCCAAATTCCATATTGTCTTTGACATCATGAACAAAAATCATTGGGATTTGGTATTCAAATTTCCAGTGATGCAACAACCATTTCAAGTGTATTCCTGGACTGTGGAAAGCTTCACCAACATATAGTTATCAAGAATAAGAACATCTTAGTCACTAAGAACACAATTTAAGTATTTGATTCTAATTTGGTCTTTTTTCTCCTTATTTTTTCCATGTCCCAAATCTGATCAAAATGCATTATCTTCAGGCCACTAGTGACTCAAACCAGTAGGTATGAGTGAAGCCTTTCATAGGACAACATACCTGAAACATGTATACATCAACTCTTGCTACACAGTCGGAAAGCTGGATCCAGACATGCGTGCATAGCACCTATTAGTCTCACCTTAGGTTGTATTTTGAGTCCTGATAAAGCAAATGAATAAGTTGCCTTTTGAGGGCTCAGCCAGCTTTTTCCATCAGGGCCCAAAAAAGAATAATACAGCAAATACTCTATCACCTTCCTAAGACAACCTTGTTCACAAAGCTATTATGTCTAATTATTTGGAATGTGATTTTTATTTTCTAATTTGACCTATGGTGTACATGCACACATAGACTCACTCTAAGAATCGTGAACGTAACCATCAGTCTGTGATAAGATAACTCATGTGAGTTCATGGAAATCATGGAATGTAACAGCAACTAATCAACATACCTTTCTTCTTTTATTTTTATTTTGTTTTCTTAGGAAGCTAGGCCTAACAGTGGGGGAGGCTAAAGTATTGGTTGCAGCCAGGTGATGGTGTATGTTTCCCCTTCAAGGGCAAGGGAAAGAAGGGGATGGGAAATGAAAGAGGTAACACTTCATAGACAAAGCCAGTGAAAGTTTCTGTGGTCAAAGAAAATTTTCATGCTTAATATATTTTGAAAATTATTTACAAAGCTCTTGTCAATTTTGGAAGTAGCATAGATTAATTAAAAATTTACTAAATGGCGACCCTTCTCTATAAACTTTGAGTTTCTGTTTTTATCATTAATTTCCAGATTCGGCCTTGTTATCTTTTACATCCTGGTAGTGTAATAAGATTTCCAATTCCTTGGAGGAAAGTTCCTTGTTGTATATGTCTTATTGTCTCTCTATTTTTTCTATTTTGAAGATCAGCAGATCTCAAAGAGATCTATGAGTTGGGCCTCAGATGGTCAATGCAATATGACACGGCACGCTAACTTTTGTCATATAGGCACGTATGTGTTTTTCTAGGGCAGGGTGCACTGACTCCATTAGATTCTCAAAGAGGCTCAAGGGCAAAAAAGTTTAAACATAAATGTTCTCACGTAGGCAAGGATCGCCAGACATTTGGTAGATGAACAGATATATTTCTTTCATCTTCAGGTGGAAACCCCTTAATGTATTTTGTCTGCCATATATTCATTTATGTTTTCTTGCTGCGTTCAGAATCACAGAATGCTAGAGGTGGATAGAAAGTTTTAAGTCACCAAGTCCGCTACCCTTACAAAAAAGATAATTGACACCAAACAAGTTATGTGACTTCCCCAAAGTTATTAAATTAGTAAAGAGCAGAAATAGAAATAGAAAAATGTCTCCACATTCATAGGTTGATTCTGATTTTGATATCAGTAAAAGAATCAGGATAAGGTGAACTGCTTAGCAAGATGCGCTGCAAATATGGGATGTGCCTCATTTTGCCAGCAAGAATATCATCACCATTGTCTTCCATGTTACCATTATCTTCCCTCCTGAGACTCATGTGTTTGCCCACAGCAAACAGATTTAACCCGAATCAATTTCTCTCTCTTCTCTCCCCTTTCCCAGTAAATAAATAATCTGTAACCAAGATGGAAGGTGCCCACTTAGAGACATAGCACCCCCCCCCCACCGCCGTGTTTTATTTAACACACCTGTAAGCTTAGCCATCAAAATACAGTGTTCTAACCTGAATGTCATAGACTGTGAAGGGAGACAGGTCTCTCAGAATGAAAGACCCAGGCACATTCATTCCAGTCTTGTAGAGCTTATTATTTACATAGACGGAATATTCAGTGATCACACCATTCGGGTTTGAAGGAGATGTCCAGATGACGCGTACAGCTGTACTGTTGATGATGACAACCTCGGGAGGAAGCATGCCCTGAGGCTCTAGAATTAAAGGAAGAAACTGAATAAACTCCAGCTGTCTCTGAAAAAGCACTTGTTAAACTAAATGCAGATTAGTATTTAGGTTTTTGCAAAGGGTTCGTTACTTATCTGCTTTTCTCTGATGAAGTTATCACAGTCTGTAGTCCTCTGTAAATTGGCTTATTATACTCTCAGTTAGAAACCATAAGAATTGGTGGTAAAATGCTTTATACCACCAGCATAGTGCTAATCTTCAGTACTATGTGACCAGTGGGATATGATGATAAATTATTCACCCATCTGCACCACTAACACATATCTATTATTTGTCTCTTTTCCCATCCCTTCGCTCCTTACCTCCTAGGGCAAAAAAAAAAAAAAAAAAAAAAAAAAGAAAGAAAATTTGCTCCTTAAGCAAAAAATAAAACTCAAATACATTGAGGCTGAGGCTGGTGGAACGTAAAAAATCATTTGATGTTACTAGCTTGTAACTCAAGCAATATGAAGCAATAATGCAATATTGTCATTATGTAAATGATTTTGAATGTTGATTACCATAGGTAATGATGAAATCTAACATTAGGAAAAAAATCTTGCTTGGCGTTAAATTACACAATTATTCAAGCATGTCAGAAATAACTATGCAAAGACCTATTTTTATCATAAGAACCCATCTTAACTAGTTGAAAAATTGTCCTTGTGATCCTTTCTATTTTATAAACAAAAGGTGTCGACCTTTGGCACCACAAAGGGAAATGGGTTCCACACTTAAAGTGCTCTGCTAATGACCTGGAACACTTGCTTGGGAGGTAATGATATTATAATGTTTATAATGAGACTTTATAAAGCCAAAAAGATTAGAAAGACCATTCCAAACACATTTCAGATTCACAAGTTACTTCCCTTGCTTCCTCCCCCTTGCTAACTGGCTTAGAAATGAGTCGTAGGCAATTTTTCTCAGTGGCTGAACTTCCACCTACCATTTCTGGTGACTCAGGGAGAGCCCTCACTGTGTTTGGCTGTCATTTTGAAAAGCATACTGCTTCTAAGAGCAAATCTTTAAAAAAAAATGTTTCTAAATGTCACCATTTATTGATGTGAACTCAGCTCCAAACTAAGCATACACTGAAAAGCACAGGAACAAACTGGGCTAATATCGCGTTATTAGCGCCTTGCGCTGCTGTCTCCAAGGGACCACATATTGATCTCCCACTTGACGACAGCGAGCACTTAAGCGTTTTAGCCCCAACCCCCTTCCCTCCAACACCGGAAATTTTATAATGGAGGGATGACTGATCTCAACCTCAGCAAGAATCAATCAATTTCATTTGCATCTCTGAAGCCAAGGGTCCCTTGAAATCTGGACTCACCCCCATCGAAAGTGGTTGCACACAATACTTCACCGCTGATGCTGTGGACTCCATTGAAGACAGAGATAAAAATCCAATACTGTGTGTTTGGATTTAAGTGGCCGATGACATGAGAGTTTACATCTGGGAGGATTTTTAGAGATTCATTCGACGTAGCAGAACTCCAAAAAAGTGTATAATATTCAACATCGCCTTGTAGGTCTTGAAAAGCTGTTGACAATAAATGCAGGATACTGTAAATGTGGCTGATCTAAAAGGTTCTCAGGGGGAAAAAGATAGAAAACAAATGTTATCTTTAGCTATTTCTAGAAGGGGACAATGGAAAGCTTATGGAAAGACCTTCATGGTGGTGCTCGTTTCTATTTTTTTGTAACAAAATTAATTTTCTCCTCCTCATCCCATAGTTAATTGCATAGAGACTTATCTTTACAGGAAAATAAACTTTTAAATTTCCTTTAAATATTTTAATTATGCTACTTATAGTTATTCAACTAATTTTCAAAACTGCAACGTAACAATGACAAAAGGAAACTAAGAGTAAAATAAAATATTCAATTTTTGGAACAACTTCCATTGCTAAGTGATATCATCCTTGAGAGAATTTCAATACAAGTAAAGGCATTTCATCACATGGATCCTAGAACTTGAGGCATTTTTTAAAATTGCTAACAAAATCTGCTAAATGATACCTAAAAGAACGTTGGACTGATATCGTATTATATACACTGTTGCTGTAGAAGAGTGATATAGCACATTCTCCTTAAGGATTTGCTCAGTAGGATCCCAGGATGATATTTGAATTTTTATCGAGGTTCCAATTCTTTTCTCCTAGTTCATTGTGTTTCTATGATGTAGACAAATGCTGAAAGGATGCCAAAATCAATCACCTCCTCTCTGACAAATATAACTCATCAATTCCTCAACAGTCAGCCTGTGAAAAACCAGGCTACTGTTTTCTTTTTCTTCGTTTACCTGGTTTCAACTTCTTTGGCCTAAGCTCTGTTTCTCATTACCTTTTTACAGAGATGCTTTAAAAAGAAGACGTAAAACAGTCGTATTTTGGGGATACCTGGGAGGCTCAGCTGGTTAAGCATTCAGCTCTTGATTTCGGGTCAGTCATGATCTTGCAGTTCACTGGATTGAGCTCCGGATTGGGCTATGTACTGAGAGTGCAGAGCCTGCTTGAAATTCTTTCTCTCCCTCTCTCCCTGCCCTTCCCCACTCACACTCTTTCTCTCTCAAAATACATAAACATTAAAAAAAGCCATATTTTTTTTATGTAGGAAATAGTGTAAGTAGTATACTGCTCTACCTACATTAAGACATGTAAGAACTTATGCAGAAACTATCACCTTGGTTCATGTTAGAGCTGGAGGTGGATTGTTGGTTTACGAGCCTGAAATTGTATGTAAAAGTATGTGTCAAAACAGTTCGGTAGCACTAGTCCAAGGACTGAAAAGAAAATGTGACATTTCTCTTTACGGTTATTTAAGTACAGTGTCTCTGATATGTGAGATCATAGTCCAAGGCCATGTAAAGGAATATGGCTTTAGAGAACATATGGCTTTCTTTTAAGGACCCCTTTTCATTAAGATCTTAAGGGCCTTGCATAAAAACTGAATGCTGAGCACATTACTGCTTTGATTTCAGCTCAAGCAATAGTTGAAAAGGTTTGGTATGCCAGCACATGTAAACGACTTTATAGTAAGAGATCTTAAGCAACGAATTTGGAAAACTTTGGGGATACGATTTTTTTTTTCAGTGTTTATTTTTGAGACAGAGAGAGAGACAGAGTGTGAACAGGGGAGGAGCAGAGAGAGAGGGAGACACAGAATCTGAAGCAGGCTCCAGGCTCTAAGCTGTCAGCACAGAGCCCGATGTGGGGCTTGAACTCATGAATTCGTGAGATCAGGACCTGAGCCAAAGTTGGATGCTTAACCGACTGAGCCACCCAGGTGCCCCAAGATTTTCTTTTTCTGATGTCACAAAATGTAAGCACCTTCAATAATGCGGTCATTATTTTATGCATCGGCAAGAACTGGCCATTCATAAACGTCAATATTTTCCCAGATGATATCAGTCGAGTATAGCACAGCCACTGGAGGTATGAGTGCAATCGTTTCTTCTTTCATTACAATTATTTTCTGCTAGTTTACAATTGTATTACTCATTAATTTATGGCAGTTGAGATATACCGGAAAATGCACTAGCTTTGATGTCCATGTTGTACTTTAGTTTGTTAAATGAGGACTCTGGTTAGAAATCCAAGCCCTAAAGATACAGTTTAATGAAGTGCTTTCGAACTTGCAAATGTAAATGGGTATTACCTGGGCTGTTAAATGTGCCTGATACCTTTTCCATCAAGTTCCATTCAATGTAGCTATGCATACACATCGGAAATATTGCGACTAGCACTGAATGCTCAAGATGGAAAAGATTGTATGTCAGTATATGGATACGATTCCATTTAATGCCCATTCTTACCCATGTACCATATATCAACCCATCTGAAATAGAAAAAAATCTATTGTTCTCCCAACTATACAAAAAGATGGCAATTCTGTTCCACTGGTTATGTCTTCCTCCATGATATAGAGGCCTCTATAACCTGCAACAGGCAGTATCTCTGGGCAGAAAGCATCAGATTTCTGCACTGTCTTGCCTCTCACCAACATCTGCTTCAACATTTCTTTTCCTCATTCATTTAGATAGTACAGTACAGAGACCAAAACACAGAAAAAATTGTAGAAACACATTGTATTTTCATATCCTAGTCCTAGTCGTCTTATGAGAAGTTCTTGGAGGAGTGCACCCATAAGAATATGGTTTTTCATTGTTCAAACGGGTTCTTAAACTTCAGCGGGTTCTTCTTCCCAAGTCACTGGACTGTCTAAGAAACAGAAGACACATCCTTCGTTCAACAGCCCAGCACAAAATTAAAGGCTGCTGACCTCGAGTCTACCTCTGAGAGAGGAACGCTACTAGAACAGAAATAGCTGGAATGGGGAGCCAAGTAAATCTCCCTGTGTATTGGTAAAAGCTAGGCCTGAATGTCATTCCCTTTTTTAAAAGAGATAAATATTTAGTTACAAGGCGTCTTCACTGCATAAGATAGGGAAAACATTGTCTCGAACCTTCAAAAGCAGATTTGCATGTGTATTACTTCTCTGACAAGGAAAGTTTTACAAAACATTTGCCTTGGTGCTTAAAAATAACAAAAGGGACATGCCTTTCTGAAAAAGAAGCCTCCAGGAAACACATACGTATAATCATGAAAAGGCAGACATGAAGACAGAGATGTTAAGTGATCTTGCTCAAACAAGAAAGCTAGGAAACCTAAAAAGCAATAGCAGAATTAAAATCTGCGTGGAAAGTTGAAGAGAGAGGAGTTAAATATGCACAGTCAGAAAGAATAAAGAGGAAAACAACTGAGAGGAAATCAATGAAAGAATTATAGATATTGAGGACAGAGACTAAAAATAATCAACTTGAAAAATACACGGAATAAATAATCATGGGCATAACATACCTCATGAAACCTTACCCCAAATTAAGGTTTATGTCAATAAACTGAATAGATTAATACAGTTTTGATCTAAATAATGGCAATCTATCCACACCAGACACATCATGGAACATTATAACATTTCAAAGGTAAACTAAAAACTAAGACATCATCTACAGGAGCACAGGGGTGGCTCAGTCGGTTACGTGTTCCTCTGCCTCTTGATTGCAGCTCAGTTCATGATCCCACCGTTCATGAGATCGAGCCCTGTGTTGGGCTCTGCACTGACTGTGTGGAGCCTGCTTAGGATTCTCTCTCTCCTTCTCTCTCTCTGGCCCTTCCAGGCTTGTGCACTCTCTCTCTCTCTCTTAAAGTAAATAAATAAAGTTTAAAATAAATAAATAAAATAAAACAAAATATCATATACAAAGGAGAAAAAAAATCAGGTTTTAGGTCTCTCGTCTGGAACATGAAACATCTGAAGACAATGGAGCAATTTCATCAGGTTTTGAGGAAAAATATTTTGATCCAAGAATTTCATACACATCCAAGCCATTATGTCCAAATACAACAGAGAGACTGTCTTATGTAGGGCAAAAATATTTTAAAATATAACTAATTAAGAGTAATGAATTTATTTAACTTATTTAACTTTAATAATAAAATTTTCCCAATCAAGTTATCCAGAATTCAAGATTGAGAAGTTTGGAATTGGTAATAAAAATTGAAACTATTTAGATAAAATATTTATGTAAAAATAATTATGCAATAATTTATAAAGCAAACATTGAAAATGGCAGGTGAGAATGTCAAAGAAAGTAACAGGACACTGAATCCTGTATCATACATAAAATAGAATGATGTGGAAAAATAAAGACAGCACTAACTACCAATAGCATTAATGAGACACAAAGCAATTTAGCTTTAGAAATGATTACAGGGGATACAATTTAGCATTCACTAACACCCATGTTTTTGTCTTCTTGTCAAATATATTTTCTGGGCTCCTTGCATCTGGGTGAGGTCATGTGACCAGTTTGTGTTATTTTTGGAGAAACTGACCATCTCTGATTGTCTTTAGTTTTCCCACCTAGAGGACTTGGGAAGGCCCAAAGGCATGGTATATCTACTAGACAGAAGGAGGCAAGTCCTTAAGTGACTCCAGAGAGTTTAGAAGGATTAAGCAAGAATGACGGAAATCTCAGATTTATGGTTTTGGTTTCTGCGTGAATCCCATTACATAAAATAGAAAACATAGCAGCAATTATGGGATGGAGGATTTGATACTTGTTTCACTTGAGACTTCTTGAATTTTAAGTGATTTTGTGGCAACTAGGTAGACTTAGAAATTAAAGTGTGAATATCTGAGTTAGAGTTATATGATTTGGAGGTATACATACTAGCTTGTGTTTGAAGCAACAAGCAAAAATGAGGATTTCCCATGAGGCTATATTTCCTCAGCTATTCTAATCCTGTTTCATGCAACCCATATTTTATAGAACACCTAAATTTATCTGAATAAAGGTGTTGCTCTAACTCTAGTATATCAGTCAGGTCGATCTCAGTGAGGTGAAGAAAAAGGTTATAACCTCTGGATACAGTATTTGCAACTAAATGCCATTCTGGGGGGTAATCTGTGTGGGTTGGTCAGAAATGCGCTCTTGAAGAGGCACCTGGATGGCTTAGTCGATTAAGTGTCTGACTCTTGATTTCGGCAGGTCATGATCTCACGGTTCATGAGATCAAGCCCTGCACTGGGCTCTCTTGACAGTGCAGAGCCTGCTTGGGATTCTCTCTCTCTGCCCCTTGCTCATGCTCTCTCTTCCTCTCTCGAAATAAATAAATAAACTTAAAAAAAATTTGGTCTTAGCTGTAGCAGATTCTCAAATATACAATGCCCTCTCTTTTGTAGTAGATTCCTAAATAATTTAAAGCAGTTGCTAGGTGGGCTAGTTGAAAGTCCTCTTGCAAAACCACTGAGATTATGCTCTTTGCATGCTGTTGGATTATTTTTAGAGATTATTGTCAATATCAATTACTGTTTTCTAGGTTTTTAGCATCTAGACCAGGGTCAGCCAATGATAGTCCATGGGCAAAATCCAGCCTGTAGGTTTATATATAACCTGTAAACTAAAAATCGTTTTTACATTTTTAAATGGTTGGGAGGAGAAATAAAAAGAATAGTATTTTGTGACATGTAAAAATTATATGAATATGCTATCTCAGCATCCGTAATAAACTGCTACTGGAACACAGCCATGCTTAGTTTCAGTGTCATCTCTTGGTGCTTCAGTGCTACAATGGCAACATTGAGCAGCTGCAACACAAACTGTATATCTGCTGCAAAGTCTAAAGTATTTACTATCTAGCTTTTTGCAAAAATGTCTGTGGTCTGATGTAGAGCAATTACAGTAAACCACTCCATTCAATAGGTGTCCAAATTTGTCTAGGATTGAATTCTTCAGCCACAGTTCTCATTAGCAGGTGCACTGGGAGGTAATTTTGTTCAAATTTAAAAGCTTGGAAGGATCCCATTATGGTTATTTTATAATAGAAGTGTCTTACTCATAGATTCTCAAGTTAGTGTCCAGTTTCCCAAGTTCTATGATGCGGAGCTCTGTGTCATCAACTAAATACTTCTTTGAAAATGTAAGCGCATCAAAACTACTTCTTGTGGGGCACGTGGCTGGCTCAGTTGGTAGAGCATGTGACTCTTGATCTCTGGGTTGTGAGTTCGAGCCCGCTGTTGGAGGTAAAGTTTACTTAATAAAAACCAATTGTGTTTTAATCGAACTACTTCTTGAGAAAATTCTTTACTCTGACTCTGCCTGAGGGTAAAACTGCTCACATAATGAAGTGGGAAGATCTTCTTGCCAGTGATTCCAGCCAGGTTCCTCATTTTTCTCAAAAAGATATCTCATGCTTTTTTATCTAGGTTAAGCATTACTTAGAAACAAAAAACTGCATTTTGGAAACCTGATGAGCTACTTTCATCTCTCATTAGGTTCCAGCTCTTATCAATACCCTACCAGAGCAAATTGTATTGAAAAGAAATCACATATGAGATGTGTTAATTATTCATCATTTTACATTTGGCAATGAAAACAGGATAGATAATTTCTGCTCCTTAGGTGAATTGATATGAGCAAACAGGGACTGAGATAGTTAGCTAAGCTGAGGTAACTAAGAAGCCCACCAATAAAGTGATTTAAATACAATAGATGTTCATTTATACCTCACATAATAGCCCCAAAGTGAGTGAATTGGATTGTGTTCCATTTCAACAATCCAACTTTTTTCTCTTATGTGGCTTTGGATGTCTTATTGTCCATGCCTGCAGAGTTGAAACTGAGAGCATTGCCATAGCTACATTCCAGTTCAGGGAAATCATGAAGAGAGAACAGATAGGCATATACCCAAGGTTTTGTGACCATGACACAAAATGACACACAAATTTTTTTCACATTTTGTTGGCACAAACACAGGCACATGTCCACAACCAACTCCAAAGCTGATAAGTGTAGTTTCTAGACTGACGGGCAGAGAAACATAATGGAATGGCATAGAGAAGAGAACATTGGATTGGGTCATGAGGTAAGGACTTCAAGAGGACCGTGTCAGTAGAGTATGAGGAAGAAGGTTGGGTTACAATGGGCGCACAAGTGAACAAGAGGGCAGCCTGTGGAAAAGGCAAACACAGCCTATTTGCTTTTATAACTGGAGCAAAAGAAGGAAGATTAAGGAATAAGGTGAGCCAACAATGTGGGTGCTTTTTAAAGGTGTTGATATTGGGGGCACCTGGTGGCCCAGTCGGTTAAGCATTTGGACTCTTGGTTTTGACTCAGGTCATGATCTCACAGTCCATGAGATCAAGCCCCGCATGGGGCTTTGCACTGATGGGTGGAGCCTGCTTGGGATTCCCTCCCTCCCTCTCTGCCCCTACCCTCCTCATGCTCTATCTCTCTCTCAAAATAAGCAAATAAAGGACAACAAAAAAAAAGAGTTGACATTGGAAATTATTGATATATATTGCCATTTGAACAAGATAAATTCAGATAAAGTCAGAAATTCTTCTAAATTTAGGAGAATCTAAATTCTTCAAAATTTGATGGCTTCTGATTAAGAGATCGAGATGATGGAGAAGATGCCTTTCATGTGGATTTAAACTTACTCTCTTAATGGCAACACCTTCATACTTTGTGAATTTTCCAGAGAGTTTACTGAGATATTGTAATGCAGGTATAATGTCAGCCATCATTATATCACCAGTGCCCGGGACAAAAAGAAGTCATAAATAAATGTTTGTGGAAGAAAGGAAGGAAAAGAAAGACAGAGAAAGGTAGAAGAGAAAAAGAGAAAGGGGGGGACAGGTGAAAAAGGGAAGGAGAGAGATGGAGAGGGAGGAAGTTGTGGTACGAGATGTGAACACCCAAAGGTTGGGGTGAGCTCTCGATGGATGGTAAAGTCAACAGCATTTGCATGATTTTTTATGGCCTCTTTTTCAGTCCCTTCCTCTGTCACTATCTCCAGTGCCTTCTTGCTCTGTTCTGGTCATGGGTGACCTTGTTAGTGAGGTGACCTCAGGAGACGCACTGCCTTTCCACTGCCTCTCCTCATGGGCATTTTCTTATTTGGCTGTTTATTTTAGAGTCAAAACGTGAAGGATCTTAATAAATCACCCAGCAAAATGTTAATAACCATTAAGGCAAAATGCATGAGAAATAGCTGAAAATTTATTAGTTTGAGTTTAGGAAGTGTTGCTTACTAACTATAAAGTTGAATGAATTCAAAAGTGCCAGTTCCTATCTCCTAGGGCCTTTCCGGGAATTGTATGTATAATTTAACTGAAGGTGTTTTTGTATCTCTTTCTATGAAAATATGATTTTTTTCACTACTATAACTTATCTTCATGGGATTTCATGGCTGAAATATTTTCTTTTTTTCTATCTAACAGGGATAAGAACCTCCTATCTCCGTAGGGACCAGGAAGACGGAAAGTCTGTGACCTGTCTGAAGTGGAAGCCATTACTCAATGACAACTGATATTTCTCCAGCGACACGGGGATAGTTTCACTCAGTCAGTTGATTTTTCAAATCAGTCCCCAAATCTTCATCTTTGTGTAAGATCTTCTGATTGTTAAATGTTGGCAAAATATTATTTTTTTAAAATACTACAGACAAAACAGTGTATGGGGGTGGGGGGCAGGGGTGTGTATAAATATGACCCGTGTGCTTCCAGCTTGCAGTGTGTACCCTAAAAATGAATTGAAGACATGCAGGGATGCTTTTACCTCACATGACATCACATAGCTATGCAAAAGTTTAAAAAGATTTTCTTTTTCAATGTTCTTTTATTTTTGAGAGAGACATAGAGATAGGGTGGGAGGGGGAGGGGCAGAGAGAGAGGGAGACACAGAATCCAAAGCAGGCTCCAGGCTCTGAGCTGTCAGCACAAAGCCCGACGTGGGGCTTGAACTCATGGCTATGAGATCATGACCTGAGCTGAAGTCGGACGCTCAACCGACTGAGCCACCCAGGTGCCCTCAGATGTAAAAGTTTAAAACGGGTGCTTCTAAAAAGCTCAATAACATTCCTGTTCATCCTATGGTTAGTAAAAATTTACCGGAAATATACAGCTACCAAAATGGGGGGTGCATATGGAGGTGATAGAAAGAATATTTTTTAAATACATTTTATGTTTTTTGAAGGATAATATTTTTACTAAGTAAATATTTATAAATTTATCCAGTTGACTTTCAACCCATACGCGTCTGCCTTTTAGCATATTAAACAATGTGCCAAATGTATCCTGTGAATCAAGAAAACAACTTGCATTAAAATTATAAAAACTAGGTGGCCCTATCACAGAGGAGTGACTAGTTAATTTACTTAGGCGAGCAGGTTGCACGGAGGAAGAAAATGATAATGCAACAAGCTTTCGAAGAGCTGACCCTCTTCTGAGAGTTAACCTTTGTGCTCACAAACAGTTATCTGAAATATTGCTAAGGTATGAATGGAAATAACAGCAGATTGCATTACCTACATCCCGAAGGTCAGAGGTGTGGATTACCAAGGTAATGAAACTTCAGCGAGCTGCTGCAGATCTATTAGGTTTGTCAGTTTTTATAAGCATGCTTACTCCAGGCACGTAATTATAACGTAAAGGACCCATACTGGCGAAAATTCAACAGCTGGATCTTAACAGCAGTATTCAAATGTCAGATGGGGGGGGGCATCCACCTTTGTGAGGGGGCTCGTAAGATGAATCAGGTGGTGAGGATAAAGTAGAGGAAGAGAGAGATGAGTGAAAATATATCATACATAAAAATCCATCTCCAGGTGAAAACTCTGTATTTTTCCAAGAGGTGTCTAACAGGGTAATCACGAGTATCAATTAACTTCCATTCTTCCATAAATGGTTTAAGAGATCCCAATAGAGGTGACAACGATTATTAGAAACCTGCCACCTTATAAAAACCCTGGGGTGATAGTCTTCCGTCAAAAATGGGTTACTTAGTGGCAACGATCAACAGAACCAGTACAGATTTTAATTTACAATTAATGTCACCTTATACTGGTTTTAATTCGCAGTTGATGTAACACGAAAGCAAATTCACTTAGATGTTCTCAATGGTACGGGAAGCATGTCTTAGGCGGTAACGAAACTGAAAAATGGAGTCAAAATCACGCGGTTACTATTCGCCGGCCAGGAGCAGATTTACATCCTTCCGGGTAATAGTAGGTGATCACCTGCCAGGTACGGTTTTCTTTCATAAGAGAAGCATTTTAACTGGGGATTTCCAAATTAGATGTTTCTCAATATTTGGTAATACTGATTCTTATAAGAATGGTTACAATCATATTTCCATGATAAACTTCGTGTTATTTTCTTTTTTTATGTCTTTTTAAAATACTTATTTATTTTTGAGAAAGAGGGAGAGCATGAGTACGGAAGTGGCAGAGAGAGGGAGCGACAGAATCTGAAGCAGGCTTGAACTCATGGGCCACGAGATCATGACCTAGTAGAAGTCGGACCCTTAACCAACTGAGCCACCCAGGCGCCCCAACTGTTGTTATTTTCTGATTGCGATAATGGATCATTACAAATTAACAGGTTTACTATTCAATGCTACTCTGCTCACCAACGAGACCTGAAATTTTAGTTATTGTGGTTTCTAAAAAGTAGTTCATCTGTGTGCTGTTCTAACTGCCCCTAATGGTGTGTTCTGAATGGGGCCAGGGTGAACCCCCTGCGTTATTGAAGCAAGTCCAGTGACGACGTCCAGGCTCCATTTTCCTGTGCCAAGCTGGAATTCTGCCTACAGCCAGGGTTGAAGAGGATTCACTCAGAAAAATCCCTCACATTTGTGGCAATCCTAGTCTATGGTTCTTGCTAACAAGGAATGGGTTACAAGATGGAGGGCAGAGCTTGTTTTAGGAAAGTGCGCAATATTGCATTGTGTCAAATTAACATATGGACATTTCCAACACAATTGGCTGGTCTGATAGAAAATACATTACCAATCAAAAGGAAAGGAGAGGAAGAGAAGGCCCAGGAAGGACGTAGAAGTAGGGAGAGTCTGCCTCTGAAGAATAGTGCAGAAATCTCGGTTTTTGTGTGTGTGTGTGTGTGTTTTAACATGTATTTTCTTTTATTATTTTTTTTAAAACGTTTATTTATTTTTGAGAGACATAGAGACAGAGCATGAGCAGGGGAAGGGCAGAGAGAGAGGGAGACACAGAATCCGAAGCAGGCTCCAGGGCTCTGAGCCATCAACACAGAGCCCAACGCAGGGCACAAACTCACGGACCATGAGATCATGACCTGAGCTGAAGTCGGTCGCTCAACCGACTGAGCCACCCAGGCGCCCCGAACATGTCTATTTTATTTTTATTTTTATTTATTTATTTATTTTATTTATTTTTTAAAGAGAAGGAGAAAGACAGTAGTCCTTAGCCAGCTGAGTCTGACCCCCCCTTTTTTTTTTAATTTCTTCTTTTTTTTTAAAATTTTTTAAAAATTATTTATTTATTTTTGAGACATAGAGACAGAGCATGAGCAGGTGAAGGGCAGAGAGAGAGGGAGACACAGAATCAGAGCAGGCACCAGGCTCTGAGCTGTCAGCACAGAGCCCGATGCAGGGCTCGAACTCACAGACCGTGAGATCATGACCTGAGCTGAAGTCGGCCACTCAACCGACTGAGCCACCCAGGCGCCCCTGAACATGTCTATTTTAAACTCATTCTGGTACTCATACGTTAAGGGGAAATGAAGGCATGAGAAGCTTGCTTACTTGGTTTAGCCCATGTGACGTCTATGGCCGTGTGGTTAAGAACAGTTGCAGTGAGATTGGCTCCTCTCTCTGGAAGACCAGCTAAGGTCGTCACGGTAGCTGGTTGGCTTGGGGTAAAACCCACGCTGTTGTGTACAAAGACCTTGTACTCGTACGTTGTAAACCTAAAAGGTTGTTTTTTAAAAGGTCATTACACATTTCGCTTTTACAGAAAACAAAACACATAACTTTCTTTTTCCTCAGAATACAGGATTTCCTTTTTTAATTCCCTCAAAATCCACCATTTTCTGTTCCCCACCACGAAATGGAATTACCTTCGTTTTCCTCCCTACACAAAGACATATCACTATTTTTGTAACTCTGGAGCCTTCACCAAAGTGTCAGGAAAAATATTTTATTAGGAATGCTAAAGCAAATACCCACTGTTTGAAACAAATGTGGCTTATCATTTTCTCATTCTTATTGTTTTCAGAAGTGGTAAGGATTACAGCTCAATTCAAGATGCAATTACAAACCTGGCAACCTGCCAGCTTTCTATCTGAATTTGATCCAGAGAGTTTTATGCCCTTCTTTTGGGGAAACTCATCCATTTTCGAATATCAGAATCCCTCATCACCGTTTTCTTCCCATACCTATCCTTCCTCCCCTTAATCTCATTGGAAGATAGATAAACCCCTAAATTAAATCGTAACTGTGACCAAAGTGTACAACATTCTCCCGCTGAGAGTTTCACTACAGCAAGCTGTATTTTGCCATCGTGCAAACATATTTACTTGAGTCCATATAGTGGAAACTGAATATTGCTTTGCAGAAGGAGAAAACCGGGTATGGAGATATATAATGAGGACTTTCCGAGTCGTATATGAAATCAGTGATTGAGTAAAACCATCAATTCTTTATCCTTTTTGGTTCTCACAGTCAGAAAACTATCGTGCTCTCTTCGTTTGGTTCCAAACTGCCCAGATAGGAAAATGTTATTTCTAGACACAGTCATATGTTATTTATAGACTCTGCCTGCACAATAGCTTAGAGCAGGAAACTTGCTTAAACGTGGTGCAGGACATAACTTTCCCCAGGGCCATCTGGTATAGGACGGACGCTGGCCTCAGATCATCATCACCTTATTTGGGTTTCCCACATCACCCAGGATCCTGTGCATCCAATGCAGGGCTCATGGAGTTGTCTCATAAGTCACAACTTATCAGGCATGACAAAGGGTGGGCGCCATTTGCAGGACTGTGCAAAATAATTCTATCGGGATTCTTCCCGAGTTTTGCTCCCACCTTTGTAAAAGCTCTGCTTGCCTCATCTCGTGGCTCACTCACAGCCCAAAGACATGGGCTCTGTCTCAGCCACATGGAAGGTGTTGCTTTGCTGTCGTGACAGAAAAGGGCTTTGGGATTTCTTTGATGCTATTTATCTATTTTCCCCAAATAAGTACTAGCATCAGATTTTCTACATTTGTTTGTTTTACCCTTTCGCCTCATGATTTTCTTTCCTTTTTTTTCTGCTTTGTAAGCTGTAATGGGTTGAATTGTGTCTCCCCTCAAAATATGTTTAAGTCCTAACCCCTGGTACCTGTGAATATGAACTTAGGTGGAAATAGGGTTTTTGCAGATGTAGTCAAGTTGAGGTCATACTAGATTCGGAAGAATCTATTAACTATCTTATTCAATGGACTGATGTCTTCATTAAAAAAACAGAGGAAAATTTTGATAAGGAGACACACAGGGGGACACAAAGGAGAAGATGGTCACATGAAGACGGGGGCAGAAATTAAAGTTATACCGTCACAAGCAAAGGAACAACTGGGACCACCAAAAGTTGGAAAATGCAAGGAACAATTTTTCCTCACAGGCTGGAGGAAGCATAGCTCTGACAACACCTTATGTCTGGATTTTTAGCCTCTAGAACTGTCAGAGAATAAGTTTCTGTTGCTTTATGCCACCCAGTCTGCTTCTGGCAACCCCAGGAAACTAATACAAATACTTTCAGCAAGTGCCAAATAGTTGTCATGACCAAGACAACTGAAAGATAATAATAACCTTGACTCTGTAGTTAATATGTTTCAGGAATTTTCCACATGAAACTCACTAGTGTCTCACGATTACTGTATAAGCTGCTATTATGACAACTATGTTGAAAACAAGGAAAATAAAGCTCAAAGAGTTAAATCTCTTGCCCAATTTGTCAAGCTGGTAAGTGAGACAGTGCAGATTCAAATCCAGACAGTCTGCTTCTAGAGCCTGCTCTTTTAACCATGATGCTATGCTGCAAACAAAATAATGATGGTGATAATAATAGCAATAATAATCATAAGGATAATCTAATCTGTTAATACTTGGATGATGTCATATGACTGGGACCTGACCTTTAAGTTATTTTTCTGGCAGTGGGGATAGATTTTTGCTTAGGTATCTAAACAGTCTCACCGAATTTCCTCTGTAACCACTAGTATGAATTTGAAGGATGGTGATTTGGGGTTAAGAGGGTACTAAGTCCATGACAATGGAATGAAACAAAAGCTAATGGCTCACATGGGAATTGAACCAGCGACCTTGGCTTCATTAGCTCTCTCCCTGGGTGAAATACTTTTAATTGTGTTTTACCTCATAAAATGGCTTAAAACAAATTTAGCTAGAGGCTGGACGCCTAATCTTCTCTCCTACAATATTTGAATTTTTCTTCACATGTCTGTGATATTATTCATTCAGTAATCTTCATGGCTTTAAAGGGATACCATTTGCGAGGTTCTTTTCTGCAAGTGGAATTACTAACATCAGGTGAATAAGTGATAAATTGTAAAAAATTTCTGTAGGGCCTCAATTCGTGTGATAATTTAAGCTATTTTGTTATAATTTAGATGTGGTAAAACATACACTTTATACCTTCATAGCAGATATTGAGACCATACAGATGTGTGTAATTGGAATGCCTGTTTGCAAAGTAATATTAGAATTTTTGAGTGAGACATGGCTCTACCTCAAACAAACAAACAAACAAAAAACAAAAAAAAAACCTGCTCCATCTTAGAGGTAAGAAAACTAAGACTCTGATGGGGCACCTGAGTGGCCCAGTTGGTTGAGTTTCTGACTTCGGCTCAGGTCATGATCTCATGGTCGGTGAGTTCAAGCCTGGGTTGGGCTCTGTGCTGACAGCTCAGAGCCTGGGGCCTGCTTCAGATTCTGTGTCTCCCTCTCTCTCTGCCCCTTCCCTATTCATGCTCTCTCTCTCTCTCCCTCTCTCTCCCTCTCTCTCTCTCTCTCAAAAATACATAAACATTAAAAAAATAAAGAAAAAAGAAAATTAAGACTATGAGAAGTTAAGTGGCTTTGCCTAAGGTTATACCACTAGTTAAGATGACTAAGTGAGCCTGTACTTTCCTCAATTTCTAATATTAAATTCTTTCCACTATTATTTTATTTATTGAGAAATCACTAGGCATTTGACTTGAAGCTCATGCATTTGTCTTTTGCATTTTCTTTAACTTTCACAGTTGTGTTAAATTTTTCAGGATATAAGGTCTTGAATTCTCTTACATGGATACTAAAATGCACTGTTTCCATTGCATCCCAAACCTAATCTTTACGTTAGTAAGTATATATACTTATGACTATGTGGGTCAGTTTATATTTTGCCACTTCATGTCAAAAAGTAACGTATGTGTTAGTGTGCTTAAAGTAGTATTTTTTCCCCATCTACTCAAGGTATGTTGTTTTTTAGATGGACCAATGTGTTGATTACTGACATTACAGGTGATATTCCATTTAGTTAGTAGTAAAAGAATTCTTTTAAAAGAAGAATGCTAGATGGATTGACATCATATACTCGTACAAAACAGATGCATATTAACCAATTTCTTCTCTAAATATCAATCACGTTCCCCAGGTATATCTTGAAAAATGTACCATTTCAAACCCTGTAGGAAACAGCTTTTGACGTCTGCAAAGTGAATGAAAGTCTGTACTCCCAGGAGAGTCTAGAGAATCTATCTGTAGCCAGTAAAACCAACTGTTTGGGGTCAGTTTAGGAAGACTGGGCTATTACAATAGTTATTCTCTAGGGACGCCTGGGTGGCTCAGTAGGTTAAGTGCCCGACTTCAGCTCAGGTCATGATCTCATAGTTTGCAGGTTCGAGCCCTGCATCGGGCTCTGTGCTGACAGCTCAGAGCCTGGAGCCTGCTTCAGATTCTGTGTCTGGCTTTCTCTCCACCCCTCCCCCAGTCATGCTCTCTCTCAAAAAAACAAACATCAAAAAACAAACGAACAAACAAACCAATAGTTATTCTCTCAATAATTAATTTGTTTGATACCATCCTCAAGCCCTTCCTTTCACCAGTAGACAGAAAATAGAAAACATTGTGTAATACAAAACTTATTTACGGAACAGTATTCACTTCAAGGTTCAATTGTTATTACTCAAGTGAATTAGAAAATTAGGTTCAATGCTGAAGTTTTTATGACCCCAGGAATCTGTTCATTTACAGAGTAATGGATGAACTTTCAGGTCATATACAATTTGGTAGAGTACTGTCACAAAAATCTACCTGTCCATCGAGAAATAAACCCTACGGAAAACTCAGCAAGATGTTTCTTATACGTTATACGGCTCTCTCGTGTTCGATACATCATTGCATTTATTCATTCATTTGTTCATTCATTCAAGAATAGTTACTGAACACTAACAACATTCTAGATGCTAAACATAACGAACATGATACCTGTTCTTCTGGAGTACAGACGTTTTAGAGAAATATGTTTTTAAATAAGAGCCCCTAAAATACATGTCCATTTATACCCCTTTCATCGAACATGCATCAGATAAAGCATCTAATTCGACCTTAATCCAGCCAGGAAGTCTTCACAGAGAAGGGAACATTTGGATTCGTTGATGGGAAGCGGCATACTGTCTCATGAAGACATCTGTCTGGTGGGAAGAATTATTCCATGGCAAAACCTGTGACGGCCTAGATCTTGAAAGGGTCCGATGTGTTTTTGTAACCAATAAAATTCTTCAGTGCCAGCCACAGAATGCCTCAGGTTATTTTCATCAGAATTAAAAATGTGTCAACGTTATTGATGTCCTAACAGAATTCATGTGTCAATATTGTCACCAGTATAAATCATGCTCCTGAAAATTCAGGCAATTCAGCTGCTTCTCCCACCCAACTCTTCTTCATATCTGCCACAAGCCAACGCATGCTCGACTAGGGCATTGCGTGTGGGGGGACTGGAGAAGCCTCTGCTGGCATGCTGTTCCTTACACCCTCAAATCCTTTGTGGGAATGAACAAGTAAACAAACAAAAACGCGACACTGTTTCTACCGCTTCAATCTGCAGTAATCTGACTAATCTCGATGATGGTAGCTTTTCTTTACACCACGTATTTGCTGTTTCTAAAAATGCAACTAAAGGTTTCTTCTTCTGATATTGAAGAGTAATGCTTATCACCCTGAAAGTTTTTACGACATGGTACTTACTAGATTTTGAAGGCAAGTTGCAGCTGTCATATTATGAGGCCATCTATATTTATGCTACCAGAATGCCACACCTAAAATAATTTTACTGTAATGCCTGCCTTTGCTGTGTCATCATGTTAGAAAGAAATGCAAAGAAACCAGATTTTGTTTTGTTTTGTTTTTGAATAAAATATTAGGGAAAAAAATCTCCTCTGACAAAATGCATTCTTCCACATTCGGAAGCTCATTTTTCACAAGGAAAGGTTTCCTATGATGGCACCTGGGAAAGGAGAGCTTGAGGTAAATTTAGAGCAATGAAAAAAAAATCTCAATGGAGAAATGCACCGCGAGTCTACTACTGTAACGTAAATGTGAAATAGACACATAGTTGCTCGGTTTGAATTAGGTACCTTGCTATGAGACGGCACACCAATGTTCACAGAAGTTGGCTTTCATTCTGAGACTCAACATTTACTCACATTTCGATATTAATGGACAAAAACTAGGGTCTACCTCATGTTAGTGTGCATGGGAGAAAAGCCTTCCTTCCACTCATTGTCTGTACGTACAAAGTTAACTTTTACTTAGCAGCTACAACTTAATACTATAGAAATAGGTGCCATGGAACTGGCCCAATCTTTCCATATTAGCAAAGCAGGACATGTCATCTGTGTACATTTGATCTTATTATGAAGGAGGGGAATGAAAAGTATATTCTTTTGAATGTTATCCCCCAGAAACTACATCCTCTTTTAGGGTTGGAAACATTTCATTTTGGAAGTTTAAAAAAATATGAGAATCTATGTCAGTAATATGTTAACTTACATTTCGTGGTATATTGAGCCAAAGAATTTAATTTTAAAATACCCAAGTCCAACTATTCTTTCAAAATAAGATGAATATTTAATTTTGAATACTTTCATTTAAAGATAGGACAATTCATGGACCCTAGAGGAGTCACATGGAGGCCTCTTTTCAGACTGTCATTGTGAAAGAAGTAGTTAGACATTTGTAAATAATATAAAGGAACAGGAGTTAGAACATAACTCCCTTTATGAACTTAATCACAGCTAACTTATTATAACCTACAAGTCATAATCTATTATTTCTTATAACTACATCAAATCCAAATCCATCACTGTTCTTGATAGTTTTGTTTGATCACTCAGAAAACAAAGCACTGGAAGTCATAAGAGTGGGTTGATGTTTCCAATGAAGGGGGTCACTGCCCGCCTGGCTCAGCTCAGCAACATCAAATTATACCAGCATGTTTACCAGGTTTTCCGAGTGATGAAAATGTCAGGGAACCCGAAATTACCGTTCCCCCAACAACCATAACTTGGCTCTTTTGCACAGAATTATTAAGGAAGAAAAGTTAGAAACTGACAAGTCATATGAATCTACGGTGACATGAGTTTGTTTACACAGAGCCAAATGCAATAATGAGGCAACTTGGATGTGTAAGTCAGACAAAATCACCCCTTACCCAAGATAAACATAAGAAAAGGATTTTTGTTTAAACTAAATAATCTACATAGTTAGCTCAATATTCTACTCGGTATATGGAGATACAAAGGAAAAACATTAACTACAAGAATAATTTGAATTTCAGAAAATAATAACAATTTAGATTAAATTGCTATGCTTTCTACAGATCGCACACACATAGCTAACCAGAATATACCACTTGACCAACGGCATTGACCTCAATTGAGATTTATACTCACAGATACATTCGTAAAGGATGCCCAGTGAATCTCAAGTTAATTTTACTTTTCATAACAAGTGGAGATCCCTTTTTAAAACTGATTCCAGATGTAGCTGTGGTGATATCAGGTCAAGTCGGGAAGAAACCCTTCAATGTTCCATTTATTTATGTACACGTAAGGTAAGATAGAAATAAGGAACGGAGGAGGAGTCTGAGGCGAATAGAAAATTGTGTATTCTTCTTAAAGGCATTAGAATTGAATTACGCCTCCCCATCCAAAAAACAGCCAGCCAAACAAGTAAGTCAACAAGACAAATAAAAGCCAAAGGGTAGAGTCATTAAGGAGCTGGTAGACAGGTGTGCAGCAAAGTAAGCTGAGGGCTCAGGTCCTCCCGTCTGCAATCTGAGAGGCTGCTAGGTTAGCAGCAGGGGTGGTGAGCTCTGGCTGCCAGCAGCTGAGGTGGGCAGTGGCGGCGCCCACCAAAAACCGATCACTTCTTAACAGAAAAATAGTCACAGCCTATAGTGCCCACCAGTGGACTAGTTTCCAGTTCTCTCTCAGAGTTTTGAGAGAAGCTTTCATGGGCTGAAGGGGCCACTAGCTTTCTTTGGACTTACAAAAGATAGAGGGCTAAAAAAAAAAAAAAAAAAAGCATTCTCATAATATGAAGACTCACACCATTTATTTTTAATATTAAGAAGAAATGCATATTGTTTTTTTAATCACAAGCTGCTTACATGGGTCATATCAGTCATTTGAATAAAAAAGAATTTTTTTCTTGCTAGTTCTAGCAGAAAACAAAAAACTTGATATTTAGCATTACGAGGCTAACCAAAATACCTCCTCAGCCATTTGGTTAGATGTACACTCCCCTTCTAGAAGCAGCTGTCATCAAAGTGTTTATGTCACCTTATGCTTCAATTTAATTTCTGGAGATTTAAGTAAATCTTAGATTTGGACCTCTCATTAAAAATTCTGAATGGCATCACTAAAAATTCAATAATAAATGTTTGGCTTTGGTCCTAATTCTTTAAGAAGTTTTCATTTCTTCTATAAAGAAACACTAACTTTCTGGGATTTATTCTCTTTTTCAGACAAACATCTCATGGCTAAACCTCTGACTGTAACGTTAAATAGTCAAGTCCTATTTATATTGGAAAATGCTATATTTAAGGCACTTAGAGTTCACAGATCATTGAAAGCTACTTTTCCATATGACTTCCCCAGGCATTGTTGGTGACTATGTAGTTACCTGGGATGAAACCAATTAATACGGGTATAGCTGTGTGCGGTGTGTTTTCCTCCACTAGAGTGTGAGGTCTTGAGGGCAAGAGTTATGCTGAATTCATTTTTGTTTCTCATCCCAGTGCCTTTCAGTATATAGTAAGCAAGAAGAAATTGCTGAATAAATGAATTTCTTCAACTAAAGTGATAATTATATAATGATGTTGGGTTAAGTGAATAATGAAACAAAAATAGTGGAGAATAGTCTAGTGACCATTCTAGTGAGGTCACTTAGTGAGGTCTAGTCTAGTGAGGTGGACTTACAAAAATGGCAATTTCATGTGGTTCCCTCTATTGCTTCGTCAGATGTAGGTGCTACTTACAATATCTGTAAGGTTTTCTCACCACAATCTTTTAAGATGGACAGGGGATTTTCCTTAGTTTTATCCATTCCCCAAAGATAATAACACTACAATTAATATTCCAAGGCACAGAGAAATGAAATAACCCACCGTTTACTAAGTTAACATATTATTTCATTTAACAACTATCTGAGTGCCCACTATGTGCCAGACAGGATGCTAGGGACTGAGGTTACAGTGATCACGAAGACAAAACTCTGCCTCATGGTGGATCCGACGATATAGCGGGGTGTCCAGCCAAGTAGCCACGCCAGTACGTTACAGTGACAAGGGTGATATGTGAGGGTGTGTTAAGAATACATTAAAGGGGCAGCTGAGTCAGATCAGGAAGAGCGGGCAGGGAAGCCCACTTCCAGGCCAAGACGTGAAGGATTATCTAGTCAGACAAAGGGAGAGGATGGCAATGGGGAGAAGGAAAGTTAGCAAGTGGTCCATGTCAGAGGCCCTGGAAGGGATGTTAATGAGGCTGGAATGGAACCCAGGTGGGGAAGAGGTGGGAGGCAAGGCCAGAGTTGTAAACAGAGGTCAGAGTAGAGCTAGTCGGTGGGGCATCCAGGAAAATGATTACGCCGATAGAAAAGTTATTTAAAAAGTGTCTGAAAAGTGTTCATAAAATAATATTTGTGGGGTTTTTTGTAGTTGTTGTTTGGCATTGCCTATTTGCCTGTTTCCTGGTTCCTTTGAACCCTCAGCTGAATTCTTCCAAGTCCCAGGTGTGTTAAGTAAATAATTTTTATGTGGACTGCATCGATTATAACGATTATTTTCCACAAGTTATGGTAAGCCTGTTTTAAGTGCCCAGTCATTCCCCCTGTTTTGAATCCATTCACTATTTCCAAATTCCTCAATTAAGTTTTCATGTCTTGCTAGAGCTGTGACAAAGGCAATAGGTTAAGGCTCCAACATGTACGAGTTCAACTTCAAAAGGCTTATTTTAAGCGTACAGTTAAGATGGCAAACATTAAACATGCTGACTGTTGCAGTTCGATGATTAATGCCACAGATAATAACTGAACATGTTTTATTGCACAACCGATAACATGCTCACACAATGAAGACACTAAGATACTTTGAACTATTCAACGTGCCCAAGACTAAATGCCAGCATTTGTTTTTATAGTTTTTGTAATCTCACCTGCTAAGACCCTTATCTTCATAAAACCACTGAGTTCCTGAATAAATATTGTACCACAGATTTAAATCTTCTGGGGGATTTGATGCAAGTGGTTGCTGGATTTTACGTCTCAGAAGCTCATATCTAAAGCAAAAGACAAGCAGAAACATCAGGATTATCTCAACTAATGTTATTACCAAAATTCAGCTTGTTTCATGGTACAAGGGTCTGGCGTGTGCATGTGAACGCAAAGGAAACATCTTAATTTACAATCACGAAGTTTTTTCCAGATAATCATGGTCTTTTAGCTCAAGAGTCATATATTCAATTATTTTGAAACAATCAAGCTACATTCACATTTTACTATTATCAGTAAGAATGATAACATTTTAGATTTCTTCTATTTCAGATTTGCCAAAACTTTATCGCTAGTTTCACACAAAGTAGAAATACAAAATTCTTGTAAAAGGTAATGATTTCCTAAGACTTCAGCCCATCAGGGCTTTATAAATAATGATAATATTATCAACTTGCTACTCTTGGCTAAGTGTCAAGTTTACGCTGTTAAAAAGCTATTTCAGAATCACACACTTCCCTTTCGTCTTATCTCTGTCCCTGACCACATTCTTCACAAGTTTCCAGATAATAATACCATGCCAAGGACTTACTGTGTTAGCTTTGGAATTTTGAGGCGTATTTGTGTAAATGTATCATTTAGAACATGCATCAAGTTTGCCTAACATATAATTACAATTTATTCTGAAAATCAAGAAAGGGTTACATCAAGAATTGTTAGACAACAGTGATTGTTGTTTCAAGGGGTTTTAGAGCTTCATAAAATTATATTTTGATCTTGATGAACTTTTATGGCTCTGCGTAAGTATGCAATATGAAATTGTATTCAAGTTTTGAGTGCGAGATATCCAATCAGGAATTAGTTCTACATTCGTACATAAATGAAAGTCTCTTTCCTCCCCTCCTTGAGATAAGTCCATAACAGAATCCAAAAGCACAGTCACTTTCTCTTACCTCAAATTGGGTCCGTTTGGTCTCGATGGTGGCTGCCATGAAATCCCAACATACGATTCACTTAGCGGAATCACCAACAACGGGTTAACGCCCTGAGGTAGGGTGGGGTGGGTGGTGACATGGGTAGGTAAACTCTCTGTGCACCCTCCTAGGTACCCGTTACCTCCTGAACAAGCCACAATGGTGACAGAATAATTAGTGAAGGGAATCAGAGGAGTAATTACTTGACTTAACACCGAGGAAGTAACATTGGTTATTGTGATGTGAGGATCGGGCATACGGATCTCATAGCTAAGCACGTCTCCATTTTGGATGAGTGGGGGTTTCCAAGTGACCTGAAAGAAAAGATAAATTTAGAATCAGTGTGACAGCACAGGAACAGAACAAGTGAAGTTCACAAGGCCTAGAATTTTGCTCTGCCTTGTTTTCACTTAAGTCACTTTCTAAATGCTTCCTTTCGACTTCGCCTGTTGCACTAGACAGTAATGAAGGGTTGGGGATCAATTAGCAGTACACCAGGAACCAAAGGCAATGCTGTTTCCTGGGTTTGGCTTTTAGTCGTGATACTTTCTAGGACTGTCAGACTAATACGAAGCTCAGCCGTTCATCTCCACCGTGGGTGTTCTCAACGACACAGAGCACACACATGGAGGAAATTCACACGTCTGCATGCATCAATGGGGCAGCGGCGGGGTTTGACAGTTTTCTTGTTTACAACTCAATTAAATGAAACATCAGAACTCCCTGCTTTGCACTGTTAGTATGTACTCGAAATATGTGACTATCCTCTTTTTTTTTTTTTTTTTTTTCCTTTTTGGATGGTGGGGGTGGGGGACCATTTTCTGAGGATGCACAGTTGAATTCCTGAATCTCAAGAGTGCATAATGCAGAAAACAATAGCAACTTCTATTGTCAAAGGTAAGAGATAAGCTTTTAAGATAGCAAGCAAAGGATGATCCTATTTAACTAACACATGGACCACAGCATCGGAGAAAAAAGAAACATTTTGTAATGGAATACTACGATATTTAACGTTCCTTTTCCTTTTTTTTTTTTTTTTTTTGGCTAAATTTTGTGAGGCTGTAGTGGTAACACACTCATGTTTTGGGGGTGAAAGAACCCTAGAAAAATGTACATAGGCCATTAAAAAAATTTACATACTGTTCTGGTTCATCTCTCAACATTGCTTTGCAATGTTCTTTAAATTTTAGAGTATATATTTCATCTCCTAAATAGACTGTACGCTTCTCGATGGCAGGGACTAAATTGTATACCCATTTAATGCCATGCCCGTAGAGATGAAGTTCAGTAGCCATATCAGATTATATTCTTTTCCTTAGCATACACTTATTTTGAAAATATAAAAGACAAACTTGCACAGAGTAATATATAATGATATCCACATCTGTAACTCTATACAAAACCAAAGTCAGAAAGAAGTAATAGAAAAATTAGAATAGAGAAGAATTAACCCACATTTTCTATCTTAAATCAAAGAGAAACCAATTTCCTCCGGAAAGAATATCACCAGAGATTTCCAGAGGGCATTCTTACTAGTAAGTGGTAACAAAGTGGGGTCCCACCACATGTCAGCTGGCTAATTGGTTGCTGTTTGCCGTCCTCATTTATAACCAACAATGGCCCGATATCTATTCAGATTTTACTACATGGTTTGAAATCATTGTTATTTGAAAAACTTCTTGGAGTGGTCCACATAATCCTGGGGTGGAAAGAAGTTTTAGATGTGTACCTTAGGAGCATAGAGGATTTGTCTGGATGTAGAGAAAAATCAAAGAAACCTAAAGAGCAAAGGTTGTAGAAGAGACATAGGAGTCTATTGGTTTTGTAGGTGCAATGCTCTGTGGACTCAAAAACTGAGTCAAGGTCAAACTCAGGGGACTTCCTGACACTTGTAACGTAAATGAAAAATGGAAGGGTTAAGTCAGCTGATATGTGGAATACTGTAATAGGTCAACTTAAATTACTAACAGCCCTATCTCACTTTTGTAATTTCACCTACTTGCTAAATAGATAACTTAAGGTACAAAATGCTCCCCCACCCCCTTCTACCAACATATGACCTAGGCAAGACTGACAAGTAAAAAGTCACGTACTCACTGCCCCCCGCCCTGTATCTTAAGTGTCTAACTATGATTGGTCATTTTAAACCTTCTTAAGACAAAGAACTTTAAAATTGATAGGTTTCCCGCCAAAACTAATGTCTGTGCGTCTCAATATAATTGGCTACCATGCATGAAATGCTGTAAATTGTAATTGGTTACCTAAATGATGATGTACTCTGACTTGTTAAAATCCACATAAGCCCACTGCTGCTTTTTTTGGGGGCCATTCTCTGCATTTTCTCCTTAACATCAGGAGATCAGGTTTGGCCTGGTGGTAAATAAAATCTTGCCTCGCTTCTATTCGCGTTTGGTGGTCTTTTTCGACAACACCCTGCAACAATACCTCTTTTTTTTGCCTCTCGATCCAGAACACTCTGAGTTCAAGTCAAGGTTTGGCAGCACTTGAAAGAATTAAACTTAGGAGATAGTCTGTGCAGTTGAGCTAACAGTGAATTGATTTGGAACTTGGTATTTAGGCTGAGAAAGAGCGCTCATAAGATAAAACTTGAATAAGATATCCAGAAGAGATTAAAAGATTTGATGTAATGACTCTGGGGGCAGTCATTTGAAGATCTTTGGGGAAAAAAGTTCCTGTTTTCTCTGCTGTAAGTGTTTGCATCTAAAAATTAGCTATTTTTCTCATTTAAAAACTACAGACTTAGGAAAAAGATCTTTTGGCAGGAGTGAGTTGGAAGACATGAATCTACTTCTACAGAAAGTTTTAGAAGGACTTTTATGTGGAGAAGACCATTGTTATCAAACTATATTTAAGAACTTTATGAATGAGTATTTAGGAAGATTGACATAATGGGTTGAGAATGGGTTCAGAATCAATGTCCCTAATTGGTGATCAAGACTATTTAGCTGAAGCTGTGAGACTTTGAGCAAAATACTTAACATCTCTGAGCCTCGGTTTGCTTTATGTCTAATGTGTCAGCGCAGAGCTTGATGTGAGGCTTGATTTCAAAATTCGTGAGGTCATGCCCTGAGCTGAAATCAAGAGTTGGTCACTTAACTGACGGAGCCACTGAGGCACCCACTTATTTATTTATTTATTTATTTATTTATTATTTATTTATTTATTTATTTGGGTGGCGTCTTATGACTTGTAAGAAACAATCAAATTATTTTCTAGGTAGATTAAATGTCTTTTCTTTTAAGACTTCTGAGTGTCTTTCTTTCTTTTTTTTAAGAAAGAGCCCCCTAATCTTTAAATTATATAGAACTTTCTTATTTTTTAAGCTTACTATTTTAACATTAAATTTTTAATTTAATTTTAATTTAGTTATGACATAATAGAAATATCTTTATTTTTTTCTTCCACATGGACTGTCAGGCTGGTATCAATTTTGAAGCAAACCATTATTTCCCAGTGAAATAAAATGTTTCTTCTACAATAAGTCAAGTTTCCATGTATACTGGTATCTGTGTCTGCTCTGCTGATCATTCGTCTATTGTTATGCCAACACCATACTATTGTGATTTAGTAGCTTTATAACAAGTGTAAGTACTAAAGAAGATGTCACCTCGGTATACTTTTCTTCCATAATTTTCTAGAATAATTCAAGAATTTAGTCTTCCTAGTATCATTAAAGATCATTTTATCCATTTTGAAACTAAACATTATTGGCATTCTGATTTGAAGGATGTTAGGTGTATATGTCAACCTTGGAAGGGCTGATGTGTTGTGGAATTAAGTCCTTCCACTCAGGAAGACAGCGTGCTCTCGATTTGTTGCTGTGAGAAGAAGTCGAGAACAGCATGGGCTCCTGGAACCACCATATTGCTTTGGTGGGTATCCCGGCTCTTCTCTGTATGTTATCTTAGGCAGGTTACTTAATCTCTCAATTCTCAGTCATCCTACCTGTGAAATGGGGATAATAATGGTGTCTATCTGAGAGAGTTGGGTTAAGGATTAAATGAGAGCAATTCCTGGAACTTAATATGAACTCAATAAATAGTAGTCATCATTATTATTTTGTTTTCTTCCATAAGATGTTATATAGAGATATATTTTATGGTTTGATTTAAGCAGACAACGAAGACTGGAACACCTTCACAAATAGGTGATAATGGTGATGAAGACTCAAATCTCTTCACTTTGGTTCTTGTCGGATTTGTAAAGGAGCAACACTGAGAGTACACATCCAAGGAACACTGCAAGCGGCCATGATCTGGAGGGTACCACTGCTTCTCGTGACACCCACTACACAGCTGGTGGCTTCAGTGGTCTGAGCCCAGCAAGGACTCTACAACATGAAGAATGAGAACTGCAGGACTGTTGTCTTTTATTATGCTTTAGCTGTGGAAGGTGGGGCTGCACCCATGTCATCGCATTCAAGGAAGTTTGTTCATAACATCACAGTTATGGAACTTAGTTATTTGTTAATTTAATTTAATTTTTTTAAGTAGGCTTCATGCCCAGCATGGAGCCCAACACAGGGCTTGAACTCACAACTCTGAGATCAAGACCTAAGCTGAGATCAAGAGTTGGATGCTTAATTGACTAAGCCACCCATGTGCCCCACAACTTATTTTTGTGTTTTATTTATTAGTCCTGAATTATAATCAAGACTTCAGTGGGTGCAGCAATCTTATAAATCTTTCACTCTTATAAAGTGAAAAGAGTTGTGTCTTAATCACCAGCAGCCTTATAAGTCAACTTGATTGTTCTCAGATTTTACATTGAATTTTTGCTAGAAATGGCTGCTGAAACTTACAAGTCCCTTTTCTGTATCTATTGATAAAATACATAATGATCTTTTTTCTCCGATCAGTTGATTAAGAAGTATGTCGATGGATGTCCTGATTTCCAACCATTGTTACACTTTTGGAGTCAAACCAAATTTGTCCTGGCATGTCATTCTTTTAATATACTCCTTAATTCAATTTGCTAATATTTCATTGAGAAGTTTTGGATGTATATTCATATATGAAATTAGCCTATAAGCTACTGAACTATCTTTTTCAAGTTTTGGTAGAGCATTTTTACCCACTTTATAAAATGCAATAAATGTTCTTATGTGATTAAATACCAAATAAAAGTGCATGGTTTTCATTTTTTAATAATTTTTAAAAAATATTTATTTTGAGGGGCGCCTGGGTGGCTCAGTTGGTTGGGCGGCCGACTTCGGCTCAAGTCATGATCTCGCAGTCTGTGAGTTCGAGCCCCGCGTCAGGCTCTGTGCTGACAGCTCAGAGCCTGGAGCCTGCTTCAGATTCTGTGTCTCCCTCTCTCTCTGCCCTTCCCCTGCTCATACTCTGTCTCTCTGTCTCTCAAAATAAATAACCGTTAAAAAAAATTTAAAAAAAATATTTATTTTGAGATAGAGTCAGAGAGAGCATGCATATGCATGAGTAGGGGCGGGGCAGAGAGAGAGAGAAACTCAAGCAGGCTCCACTCTGTGTGTAGCCCAACTCAGGGCTCCATCTCATAAATGGTGAGATCATGACCTGAGAAATCAAGAGTCCAACACTGAACCAACTGAGTCGCCCAGGTGCCCCTAGCGGCTTTCACTTTTTCAGATAACATCTTTGACATCATATATGATTTACTTTCTTTATAATCAAGTAATCAAATACAATGTTAGGAATTTGATTTTGGGGGTGCCTGGATGGCTCAGTTGGTTAAGCGTGTGACCCTTGATTTCAGCTCAGGTCATGATCTCACTCACAGTCATGGGATGGAGCCCCATGTCTGGGTCAGCATGGAGCATGGACTCTACTTGGGATGCTCTCTCTGTCTCTCTCACTCTCTTCCCCCTCCCCACTTGGACACATGAGGTCTCTCTCAAGATACATAAAAAAACATAAAAAATATGATTTTGATATGCAGTGTGGTCTACAGTTTTCCCTTCTTAAAGCTCAAATTTATGCTAAGTCATTCCACATCTTTTTACACCTATTACTATGTTACCTTGTTTTCTAGTTGGCTGAAGTATGTGGAGTTTCCTGCCTTCCCGGTTAGACCGTGACTTCCCACTGGCGGCATGGTGTAGCAGTGAACAGAACACACGGCACAAAATGGCAAGAACTAAGGAGGAATACCGATCTATTCCTGTTCTACTCCCTCCTATCAACTGCGGTTCTTTATTCCTCTTAACCCGATTTGTTTGTTTGTTTTTTCTTCCCGGTCCTTGTCACTCTGAGCATATTACATATTTATTTGTGTAGTTCTGTCTAAAATGTAACCTTCTGTGATGGTAGGGATTCCGGTCTCTGGTATATTCTCAGTGCTAAAAGAGGCACTCATGCAGAGATATTATTGCTCAATAAAAGTTAGCAGAACAGAAGCTATTATTGTTTTTGCTGTTAATATTATCAAAAATTTCTTTCACCTAATACTCAGAATGACTCTATGTGGTAAATGGTGAATAAATTTCTTAACCAGTGCACTAATGACAATACTTCTCATTAAGATTTTATGTATATGCCATTTTAACTTTTAAATATTAGATTTTTCAAAGAGAAGTCACTGTCTTGCAGTCACATGCCTTTGTGCACAAGAGAAGCCGTATCACTGGAAGATGTACGTTGGCAATCTTAAGATCTTCTGAATATAATGTGAGTCAATAATACTGAAGCACAAAAATTTTAATATTTAAATACATATCATCCAAACTAGATTTAGTTGAATATTCCTAAAGCATCTCTTTATTGATACCTTTTGAGCTTCTAGTTGTAAGTAAAATGGGAATTAATAAAAGGTTGTGATTTTTTTAAAGTTAGCATTATGTGCAATGGCCTACATTTCAGATACCTACATAGAGACTTTTAGATTCCTGACCTGGTCAGTGTGAGCCTGGGAAATTCGGCTCCCTAGCCAAGCTAATCTAAATTCAGCTCTAACAAGTGGACAAGCCATGTACATAATTTCATTCCTGGATAAGGTTGCAAAATCAAAGTAGGAATAAAAAAAAAAAAAGGAGAAAAAAAAGCCAGGCCACTAGTGTTAGGTACCTTTGATCATTATCTATATATGCTGAATCAAGTAAAATTGTGCATGGAGACATTATTCTTTTGAAAACATATGTTCTTTTTTCAAATCTGACTATTTATTAAATTTTTGTGATAAAGAATCCAGAAAAGTGTCCATTCCGTAGCTTTGCCTTTGAGAAGGGACAGTATTTATGTTTCATTATATTGATTGGCAACGCTACTGAAGTCATGCAAAATTCCCTCAGGATTACAGTAAAAAGTTATTTCTGGAATGATTAATAACTCTAGGTTTGGGATTTTGTTTTGTTTTGTTTTTCTTTTGAATGAAGAGCAATTCTTAAGGTTGCTCAATTCATGTAATAAACATAGTATATCATATACTTCAAATCAATTTCCTTTTAGTGTATGATCAACAGACTTCTACACACTTTTGATATTTCTATTTGAAAAGGTGTGTTGCTTTGACCAGCCTCTTCTCGAAACAAAAAAAGGCTTTTCAAATAGCTTTTCATTTGTAGGTCAAATTAAATTTCTTCAACAATTTACACTATTTAGCAATACCTAGTGTTTGCTTTTGGTGAGAGAGAGAACACACAACATAGATCCAAGTAATAATCTCAACAGATGAACTTTGCTGTTATGCAAATATCCTTTGTTTTGTGCTCTGGTGAGCAAGCTACTGTACCAATGCTTTTGGCAGTGGTACAAGACTGAGTCCATAGAAGCATGTGTGTATTTACACAAAAGAGGCTTCTAAGCTACAGAACTCCCTCCTGTTTGGTTACACTAATTTCCCTTGAATGAAGTTTGTATGCAAGCCAAAACAATGGTAGTTATCCTGGCCTCTAGAGTTCATTCCCAGTAGAATGAAGTGAATAATTGAACACTTTCTAGATAGCCCAGGAATACGCTATTCTTATTCCTTTCCCCATCATTTTGATTCTTTGATCATTAAAAAAAGATCAGAATATTGGTAATTGGAACTTTTGTTAGTATGCTAATCCATTCCTCTGCATTTTCCCATCTCTTCTCATTTTCTGATCTATTTAAATCTGACGTGGTGGTTAAGCTAAGCATCCCATTGTGGCATTCAAAGTATTTCAGGTGTGTGAGGCAAATGGAAGCATCTCGACAATATAATTAAGGGGATACAGGGAGAAATGAAAAACTGACATCAAATTCAAGATAGTTTGGGCCAAAGGCCAAAACCCAGTTTCTCCAGTGAATGCCTAAAACAACAAATGTATGCATTTTGTCAGTAGATGGCTCTGTTCAACACGGAGTCAATCCAGGGTAAATTCCTAAGTCTGGACAGGAGACAGGACACTCAGTGTCTTACCTGGGCTGAATCAGGTCCCAGGACACGCACCACAGGGGGCTGTACCCCAGCAGGTCGTGAGGGTCTTGTGGTCACTGCTACCCATTCGCTGCTGTTTGTACCTCCATTAACAGTGCTCATCAGTACCCTGTATTCATATTTTGTCCATGGGCTAAGAGCAGAAGTCTTGTCAATAAACCTCATGGAATGACTTCTTGGGAGAGTCACCAGGGTAGTGACTTCTTCCTCCCCTTGGACTCTTCTGTCAATTGTGAAGTTCTCCACCAAGCCGTTGGGGTGAGTAGGGGGTTGCCAAGATATAATCACAGAGGTTGGGGTATCAGAGAACAACTCCGGACTTGGGATACCTTCTGGTGCATCTGGGAGTGTCCAGGCAGTCTGGGACTCTGGTGAGAGGGAACACCCTTTTGAAGTACAGGCTTCCACTTGAAACTTATAGGCAGTATATGGACGTAAATGGATCACCGTGCAATTAGTGACATTTCCAGGAGTTTTCAGGTAGAGGTGGCCATGTTGGTAAATGTTATAATGGGTGATGACCCCATTGCACTTTAAAGGAGGTTGCCAGATGACCGACATCGTTCTTGACTTCACGTCCAGAAGAATTGGAGGGTCCATGGGTCCAGGTTCTATAAAGTAGAATAGATTCAAGAAGCGATATATCTCGGAAACTTCCCACAGCTCCTCAAAATAAAGCTAAAATAACCCCCCTCTAAAGGTATGAAATTGGACACATGGCAAAGGCCGATTCGTAAATAAATAAACGTCATAAAGACAAGGACCGTGGCTGCGTTGCTCATAAATGTGCGAGGAGTACTCTTTGGATATTACTGAACCAGACTGCCATTCTCCTTTCTAAGATAACTTCATCACCACCATTTCTCTTTATTAAAGCTAATGGTTAAAAATATCAGGAGGGCTTTTCCGAAATAAAGATATTAATAGAGAAATATACAAGAGGGCTGTGGCAACGGGAGTTCCAGCATCGCTGCATTTTTCTAGAGCCCCAGGAACTAATTATAATCAATAACACTATCATAACAAACCTGTGTATTTTACAGCCCAGTAAAATCCTTCAGCATCTCTCATTATATATTCCATATTATCCCCAGTTCTGTTTATCATTCTAATCCATGTTTGGCAATTTATCTACTCCCTGTTAATATTATAGGTGATTTTTTACTGTGACTGTGACAGAAGCTGCCGATTTAGCTCTTTCACCTACTGATAAATAAACAATGCACAGATCTGACCTTTAGGTTAACAGGTTTTATGCTTGCTCCACTCAGCACTCTAACTGATTCAATTATCATAAAGGTTCAGGAGGCTCCATGAATACTGAAAAAGGCCCACCATATGCCTGCCTAGGTGTCGTGGAACAGCAAATATTCTGCAGCCCTCCAGAGAAATTCCTTAATTGTAAATAATTTCACCATGCGACACAATCAAGTCACCTTGAATGCAAACCCCTCAGCCTGCGGAGGCAAAGTGTTATTTAAGCTTTACTGGGCTGCGTTAAATTCTGCAATTTGAAGGGCTGTTAAGTTTTTCAATTGAAATTTCATTTAAAATGCAGGTGCTTTTTATTATATGGAGGCTTTACTGCTCTCTAGGTACAAGCAAGAACATGGTGCAATAACACAAATCTGGCTCAATCACTGATCAGTAACAGCTGTAATTCCAGAACATTTAGCATTCTTATAAACCACGGCCTGAAATCTATAAATTGCTACAACAGATCAAGAAAATACTATATCCCCCTTTTCTGCCCACAGCGATTCTGACATTTATGAGATTTTTCTGTGAACATTAGATTTTATTGAAAATCTTTAGAGAAGATATACTTGGATTTAGTAATTGTTTAAAACAGCGTTGATTATGTGAGTGTGTGTATGTGATTCGGTGTTACGCCCAAGGTTTAAACGTTCAACGCAACCACTGCTTAAAGTCAGCGACTACAATACTAGCTGCTTATACGAGCACCGATAGGAACGCACTTTCACACAACACAATCCACATTTTTGTCACCAACTGGACTGATGGGGGGACCATAATTACTTTTTTGAGAGGAAGGAAGTTATCCAATGTGCCAGCCCTGCCATCGAGCCGTTTCTGACGAGTTGGTAAAGCACCCGATCTGAGGAGAAAAATCCTAAAAGTGCAGTGATTTTGATATGGATCGCGCTTTCCATTTCAGTCCGTTGTCCGCTCTCATTTTAAAGCTTTCTTAAAACCACAGTGACATTTCTTACTTTTGTTCTCTGGTACATAGTACCCGCAGCAATTACTATATCAAAATAGGAATACAGATCCTTTCTTATTCAGACTCGTCATCCAGATTTAGCTAAGAGGAAACAAGTGTGAGTCTCATAAGATGCCAATGTCTTTTTGGAACACCAGATCCTCTGAGACTGGGGTCCATAAAATCAATGGTGGAGATTCAAGCCTTTATTGTCTTACCCTATGTCACCACCACCCTCTAAAAAAGAATAATATACATTTAAGAATCAGAATCATTTCTCTTCGAGTTTTCAGCAGGGTCTAGCTTAATTAATTATGCCTCGTTGGTGCACGATCAACCTGTGAGCTTCTTCAAGGAAAAGGAACAGCAACGACACAGTTCGTTCTCTGTCATGATGGGGATAAGCCTTTTATTTCTCCTGAATCGGATGATAGTTTTATAGGTGACACGTCTACGGTAATGAGATGAACTGGCACTTCAAGTCCTCACAGAACATGGGCTTTCCTTAAAGATGATCTCTTATCTTGGGAAAGACGAGATGTTCAATTTCAATTTCATGATTTTTTTCCCCCTTAAAAGCCAGCATACATTTTATTAGCTTCCCGCTCTAGCTGAGTAGGCTCTCAGGTCTTGTTGCACGAAGGGTCCTTAAACTTGTGCGATTCAGGAGAGGAAGCCGAAAGCAGCCTCATTAGCTCCTCTGGCCAGGCAAGTGTTAACACCTGACTCCCGGCACGCTTCCAATTTAGTGCTTTCGGATGATAAGCCGAATCATCTCATTCTATATACAAATCAACTGGCGTGCTACTGCATGGTGGACAGGGTCACCACAATTATGTAAAACATGAGTAATAACTATAATTGGGGTAGTTTGCTAATACAATAAAAAGCTCTGAACATGAGAAAAGTTATGCTCACAGCAGCAGCTATCACTTTCTAAAGTAAGAATTCATGGATGAAATGACATGAAAAAGATGGTTATAAAATTTTAATGGAATGATAAAAGGCAAAAGTCAGCCTCTCAGCTGAATTCTTAAAATCCCTATATATCACAATCAGCTCCTTAACTGTAAAATCAATGTGGAGTATAACATGTCGTCAATGCGGCTGTCACTGGAGGGGAGACTGGGAAGTATGACAGCCACACAGCTCAACTGGCCAGTGATGAAAATACAACTGTACAGCCCTCTCCGTGGGTGTAATTGTTTAGAGAACTCTCCCCCTTCCTCCCCCGCCCCCCCCGGAGGTGGGAACGGGAGCATCCTTCCTGTTCAGATCACCGATTCATGTTTCAGGCCATTTCATTACAGCATTAATAACAGAAAGTAGTTTCGTTTTGGCAAATGAAATTATCTTTTATGGGAAACTAGTTCGCTCATCGGCTTCAAAAGTTCAGCCCCAGCCTAAAATAGAGCAATAAAATTGTTAACGGAGGGGCCTGCTTATTTATTTTCACGGGTGTGCGAATCGGCAAGGGTATGTGTGCACATGCACGCGCATGTGTATGTGTGTGTGCATCGGAATAAACGGCCCGAATGACTCACACCTTCACTGTGTATATGACTTTTGGTGGTTTGCACGGGCCTCCTACACTCGTTCGCTCTGAGAGTCACCCACGAGTGCTCAGTTTTCCTGGTACGTTCTCATTATTGCCCTAAAGCAACTTTGTACCATTCTAATTAACATCTCACTCAGTTTAAAAGCTCTTTTCAGTAATATTAACTCCACACGAGAATATCCCCCAAATTTGCCCATGAATTAACAATCAAGGTGGCAAATATACGGATGTATAATTATACAGAGCGATATATTACATGCTAATTGTTAATGTAGCCTTTTGATATTCACTCCTGATATGTTAGCAGAAGAGTGATGGACTGTAGCTTCTCTTTAATCATGAATTCTTTTATCAATTTATTATTTATACCCCAACTAGTTCCCCAAAGGATTCTTGACAGCTCATAAGAAAAGACTTAAATGTAATAGGACCAATAAAATGAAGAAATATTAATCTTGTGATGATGTAGATGGCACAAGAGTTGTATCCCAAAACAAATATTAAAAATGGGTTACTCTCGTTTTGCACAAAAATGGACATGCAGCTTCTTGACAACTGGTAAGACAGGAAATGGACGGTGTAGCCTAAGCATCGTTGTTTAAGGAAGCTTGCTGAAATTGAAAGAACACTATTAGTCTGTAAGGAGGAGAACCAGTACTGGGAAACTCTTTTTCTCCATTTCTCCCATGAGAGAGTGGAGTGAGTGTAGCTCAGGAAGAATGTTCTGATTTCTAGAACTGGGGCATATTTTGGAGTGAATGGCTTTGGGTTCTTCCTCGGAAGTGAGGGACAGAAAATCAAAAATGTCGATGTGAGAATTCATGAAAGCAGAAACAGAGTCCTAAAAGAAGTGGAGGTTCCAGATTTGGAAGGACAGTGTGCCTTACATGCCCAAAAGAGCCCAGGGGGGAAGTTGAGCCTGGGCGGATAGATTTTTTATTATTCCATCCATCCTTTCAAAGGAGTTTCTATTGGTTGCTTTTAGCTTTGGTTTTTAGGATATTAAAATAAGAATGGAAGAAAAATAATAAAATATTTGCTTTTATTAATTCTGGATATACAAGAATTTAGGGGGATGGAATCTATGTAACAGAAACCAATGTAGTGACATGCATACAGAGCCATTTTGCTCTCAAAATCAGCAGACTAAGTAATTTACTTTCTGTGGCACCTGGGTGGCTCAGTTGGTTAAGCATCTGATTCTTGGTTTAGGCTCAGGTCATGATCTCACAGTTCCTGGACTCAAGCCTCACATTTAGCTCTGTGCTGACAGCACCGAGCCTGCATGAAATTCTCTGTCTCCCTCTCTCTCTGCCCCTCTCTCTCTCTCTTCCTCTCCCTCCCTCTCTCTCTCTAAATAAATAATATTTAAAAAATTTATCTTTCATCATGGATCTTCTGGATAAAATAGATAGCTATAATCACTGGCAGAAAGAATAAATGTGTCAATTAATATTTAAAGCAATTAGGAAGCCTAGTTAGAACGGAGGAAGCAAAATAATTGTGCAGCACTACTGAAACCCATAGTTCATATTTCTTTGTTAGATAAAATAAAATCTCCTGATGTAAATATGCTCCACCCTAACTTTAAAACACTCCTATTTTCTCTCATATAGAACACTTTTTAAGGTACAGATTGAGACTTTAAATTCTAAAACACACTAATAAAAAATGTTTGCAATGTCAGATGGTTTTAAAATTTAAATACTCCTAAGAGCACAAACACATTCATTAAATGATGTAGAAAATCCTGTTCTAGAATTATCTTCATCAATTAATCCAATTTTATGCCACGGTTTTAGTTCTCTCTATCACAAGACTCGGAGTGCTCGCTCTCATTACAGGTTTCGAGAACAAGAAAAAGTGTTTTTATTCTGGAACTCTCTCTATATCTCTCCCCCCCTCCATTTTGAAATAGACATGATTTGGGGCCAGTAGACGCCTCTCAAATTAGAATGTTCATTATCCTGGTGAAGACAGTCGGGGTTGAATCAAAGGAACAGCCAGCAGGCTGCCTCTCACTGAGGGAAAAAATGAGGACTGCTTTTGGGATTTCCTTCTCTTCCATCTGCCTCTCATCCTCACCCGCCGTATCTCCTAGTGAGGCTGAAACCACTGGCAGAACACTCTCCCCCGTCTCATGTGTCAGCGGACACCTCCGACGGCAATTACTGCTTCTGCCTTCTTCTGGACCAATTGTGAGGAAATAAATTTGAAATTTGATATTTAAGTGGATTCCTAGTATAAATCACTCCCCATTCCTTCTCCTGGTTCTCTCCTCAGGGAAGGCTTTCCTGACATCCCACGTTGAGGGAAACGCTCCGCCTCTGGGCTTGCTCGCATAGAAGCCTCAGTTCTGTAGACTCTAACGATAGCTCTACTCTATGTCCCCCTTGTCAGATAATGGATGCCTCAAGGAAAGAAGAGTGTCTTAATCATCCTTGTAACTTTGATGTCTCTCTCAGTCCCTGGGACGGGGCAGGCACCCAGATAAAATTGGCTTCGTTGAATTTTCACTGATTTGCTTATATAAAAGTCCCTTTAAATCAATACTGCAGCTGACAATTTTCAGGCACCTGCTGTGTATCAGATCCTCTCCCAGGCCCTGGGTATCCAGCCATCCTCCTTTATCTGCAAGGGGATGTATCCTGGTTACGTTCCAGGACCCCCGATGGATACCTGAAACCACAGAGGGTTCTGAACCTACACACACTCTGTTTTTCCTAGCTATACATACCTATGATAGTTTGCTTTATAAATCGGGTACAGTAAGAGATTAACAGCGATAACGCATAATAAAACAAAGCAAGATGGCAGACAACGGAGATTATGGTACAAAGACAAATGAGACAGAGTCTTAGGTCCTGAGAAGTTATAATTCAGAAGCGGATATTGATGTGCACAATACAAATCAAAATTCCACAGCAGCAATGAGGAGGGAAGGCTTCACAGAGGAGGTGACATTTAAGCTGAGGTTTGATGAACGAGTAGAATTTGCCAGACAACAAACAAGTAAGAAATGTATTCTATTCGACACAGATTTCAAGTAACACTGCAATGTCTTTCTGATTTAAGAAGAACCGCTGTTCCTTTGTAAACTGCTGTGAGAATCTCAAAGATGAATGTGGGGTTTGGGGAGCCGATACTCAAAAATGCTAACAGAGAAAGTAAAGCAGAATCCGAGTACTAGGACGTCACCCCTCCTGGCTTCATCCTGCATTCACCGTGCGATTTTAAGTATGGGGAAAAATAACAAGGGCTAATATAATGAATAAAGTATGTTCAGAGTATTTAAAATTCCACTGTGTAGGTGATAAGATACATGGCCCTACCTTTTAGCATATTCTGGGCAAACGTCATCAACAACCAGTCTGTTAACAACATAATGAGCTCACAAAAAATTGTCTAAGTAAATCTACAAAATAAACTGTTTGGATGTCACAAGTTTTATTTAATAACACCTCTTAGATTAGTGGTTACAAATATAAATGCGGGGGTGCCTGGGTGGCTCAGTCGATTAAGTGTCCGACTTGGCTCAAGGCATGATCTCAGGATTCACAGGTTCAAGCCCTGTATGGGGCTCTCTGCTGTCAGCACAGAGCCCACTTTGGATCCTCTGACCCCTCTCTCTGCCCCTACCCCGCACATGCTCTCTCCCTCTCTCTCAAGAATAAATAAAAACTTAAACACATATACTGTGGAGTTTTTAAACTTCAAATTTCGTAAAATGATCATATTTTTAAAGTCTTTTAAAAATATACAATAACAAAATGGCCTACTCTAGAAGCAATTTAGGTTTCTGTTTTGTTTTGGAAGGAAAAAAAGTAATTTTTAGAAAACAATCTCATTTTCAGTAGGTTGATCTAATTGCCTGTGTATTCCATACATGTTTGTTGTTCAAATGACTGAAATATCTCAATCTTGTTCCCTGAAAAACTTGGTGAGAAACAGATTTTCCGACTTTTGTTGGTCTATGGCATCCACACTTTTTAACAAAAGTGGGCCATCTCATATTTTACCCAGGGCAGGATTTTAGTAGGCCAAAGTACAGGCCCCCATGCTGAGGTTGCAGGAAACTTACCCCTCTGGCAGCTACAATTCCTATATGCATATACGACACAGAAAGCCGTTGTAAACAAGGGAAAGGGAACAATAATATAATCAGGAGTGATGGTTATTTCAGGTTAAAAAATATCAAAAATTTCAGTGGCTAGGCAAGTGTCTTTGTGTTAGCAATCACATATATCCAAGTCTAACACAATCTTTTTTTTTTTTTTAAGATTTATTTATTTATTTATTTTTTGAGAGTGAGACACAGTGTAAGTGGGGGAGGAGCAGAGAGAGAGGGAGACCCAGAGTCTGAAGCAGGCCCCAGGCTCCGAGCTGTCAGAGCTGTCAGCACAGAGCCTGACATGGGGCTCGAACCCACGAGCCATGAGATCATGACCTGAGCCAAAGTTGGATGCTTAACCAACTGAGCCACCCAGGTGCCCCAGGTATAACACAATCTTAATGCATTTTTGCAAACTGCAGAGATGCCAGGTGCTTGGATTGCCAGCAGCATGCAAAACAGACACACACACACACACACACACACACACACACACCAAAAACCATGAAGTTGTTTGTATTTACCTGGTTGCAAATAGTCGAACACTACACTGACCAAGTTGGCTGGAACAAACATCTTTTATTAACACACGTTTAACAGGATTTAAAATATTCATAGGAAATGTGCATTATTATTATTTGGCATCAGCACACTAGATTTTTAAAAATGCATGGAACTGGATATTGGTGGCACTCTGATAGAAATGACAAATTATTTGAAAAAAAATCTATTAAAATTCTTCACAACCCCTTCCTCTGTCCATGAGAACTTCTCTTTGCACTCAAGCATTTGTTTCTCTGTGTACAGCTCATTTCCAGCCTAGGTATCTCTCTCTGGTTTCAGCTGTGTCACGGGCTTGACGAAAATCACGGTCTTGCTATAACACACTGAAAATACTGCTCTCGCTGACCTGTTTTGGCACTGGAAAGTTTTGAGGCTTTGGCTGATGCAGAAAGGTGCCTACTGATGATATGAAATTTAAATGTAGGCATGAGGTGACTTCTCTGTTTTATTCTGTAAGACGATACGTAGAATTTTTACATTAGACATTGCACTTGGGCAAAGGGGAGGTGCTGGTCGGGATCAAGCATGAAGAGCGATTCTCGCATGGAGCTGTCAGCATGGGTGGTTTCATAAGCAGCGCTCTGAAGCCTTGACAGAAACACTGCCTGTGCCCAATGCCAATCACTCACTCTTTGTCAACTCAATTGCACATCCTTTCGGAGATGGCTTCCATCTCTACTGACACCCAAAATATAGAGAGCACTGCCATTATGTCTCAGGGGTGAGCATGCACGGGTAACTTAACCTACGGGGGCAAATGCCCAGTCTTTGGCTCTTTCATAATATACATGACTTTTCAGTGTGCATGTGAAGCCTACGAAGAAAGGAGTCATCAGCTTCAGGGAAAGGATTTAAATAAAAATGATGGCTGGGTTTCTTGGGTTAACACCTGCTGTATAATCACGTTACTAATTCTTAAGGAACATGAAGGGTTAATACTATTCACTTCAAGTCCAGGTCCTAAAAATCACAAAGAAGGCAATGTCTTAAGTGTATGAAAATTCTAATCACATAGAGTCTGTAAGACTTGCTTTATGGTCACTTAAGGCAGGAGTAAGTTTGTTCAACAAAGAATGCTATGCTAATCGGTACTATGCAATGTTTTGTACTTTACGTATGTGATAACTTCCTGCCTGTAGATAGAAGATCATGGCTCCCGTTCAATGAGAATCACCACTGAGGAAACCCAAGGGTTGCCCATACTCTGTGGGAATAGAGACTGTGGGTGCCAAAAAGGGGACCATTTCTGTTCTCTTCCAATGCAACATTCCACGGAATCATCACCACTGCAGTGCGCTGAATAATTAAATACTTTTAGTGCCATCAAGCCTGCTATATCTAAGAAGGAGAATTAGAAGTCTATTTTCGGTTGTTTTAAAAATAATGTTTCTTTAAAAATCTATTTTCAGTGTGAGCTCACTAGTTCATAAATCTGTATACAGTTGGTGACTGTGCCGCCAGGTTCCCTAGAGTGTGTGTGATGCTCCCCCTGAAAGGGGTGTAGGTGCGGTGAGTGGTGCATTAATGCCTTCTGGGTCTTGGGTGTCGTTTAGTGCGCTGTGCTGATAATTTACTAAATGGTACCCGAGAGACCAAAAGGACTAGATGTGCCCTTGTAAAGTACCTAACTTGCTCCTAGGGAGTAATTACAAATTGGGAGAAATGGATGAAGTATTATATATTATTGTTCATAATGGCCTTTTCAAAAAAAATAAAGTAAGCTTTAAGGAAGGTAAATAGTTCTGATTCTATCTCATTTGATGTCTTATCCTTACTAAAATAATATAATTAAGGGTATTGTAGAAATAAAAGAATCTATTTAATATACAATTGATATTCTTTCAAATACCATGTCTTTTGATTAATATCTAGCCTTTTGAAAGTCACTCAGGTCCTCATTGGATATAGAGCCAGAATGGCAATTGGCCAACAGAGCAACATCCTCTAAGAAGCCTCTGATTAAAAGACTTGACAAGATTAACCCTAAAAACCTCATTGTTCAAAGATACAGTGTCCTCATTCACTCTATATAGCTTGATTTAATTTCAAACTTTTCTAAAAATAAATTATACTTCCATATATACATTTTTATAGAAGTTATTTATATAAAACTAAGATTTATAGCCATGTATTTATTTTCTATATATAACCTGGTAAAAACCTACATATGCAAACATAACTCTTTCACGAAAAACTAGAAAGCCTCTTCATTGATTGTATAAGGCAGTCCCAATCTACTCATGCGAACCATTGCTATCGGATTACATTTCTCTATTCTGAAGTCTGTCTTCCAGGTTTGACTAAAGGTATAATGGAATCTGTTTCCAGGAAAAGGTATAATGACATGTTAACCATCCTTGTGAAGCAAGACTCCTATTTCATGTCCTTCTGCCTGCTGAGACTCCTCCAAAGCAGAGCACCCTGAGTGGAAGATGATATCCTTCCTCTTGCAGAACACCTAGACGTACACTAAAGGATAGAATGGGGCCATGTCGTAATTTATTGCGAATTCCTTCTTCCTGTAGTAATTTTTCTTCTGAAGGCCTCACCTGCAAAACCCCTGAAACCCTCATTTTTCTTCCTTCTGGAGAGTCTGACTATCCTTGCCCTAGAGAAGACTATTGTCACTAAATGTCAAGAAAAGAGGGGAGGCCTACTTCTCTGTTTTGGAAAAACTGAAGACATTTAATAGTCCCTAATGTAGATGACATTTGGCTGTGTGTTGTTGCACCACTTACTGTCCTCTGTGGTCACGAACAGAATCCAGGAACTCTGTGCACTGCCAAATCCATTGGAGGCAACCAAGCGAAACTCATATTCTGTGTATGGTTGGAGATCTCTCACTTCATAACTTAACGATGCAGAAGGATTGGAAAATAACCTACATAGGAAAGAAATGTTCATTAGGCAGCTTTAGACATTCAAAGAAATAAAAAAACCAAAATCTTACTGCAAGGAAATTTCAGAGAATGTCAACTTAGAGTTAAGTACTGCAATTTTCTGTCGTCACCTGAGATCTCTCTTCAAGTAAGGAGCCATTTGGCTGAGGGCTTGTAATATGGTATGTATATGAGATGTAAATGCTAGTAGTATTGAGAAAATTCTAGTCTACTACTGAGGCTGATTGCCACATAGAATTTGTAGACTATTATAATTTGGTATCTACAGTTCAGATAGCATTTCTTTATTTAGTCCAGGTGTGTGGCTGCTTTATGCGATACTTAGGCCCATGAAAAATTAGAGGTGAAGAAATCCTATATGAATGCTCTATAAATGAAAAATGGATATTTTTTGAAGAGCAAATAATTATCTCCTAGGGAGTTGCTTGTCTTTTATTTGCACTTTTAAAAGGTGGCCTTTATTTGTTGCAAATGAGAACTGACCTATTCAAACATTAAGATAAAGTCAGTTAGGTCCACAGTGTATAACCCAGGTGACAGTTAGGAGGATAGACCAAGTAGGACGCTCACTCTCGGAATCTGTGGGTGGAGCGGGCAGGCCTCATCTGGAGTTGGTATCTGGGAGAGCCGGGAGCATTGTTACGAGCTGGTGTAGACCAGACAACCTGAAGACTGGTTGGAGTGGCAGATGAAAGCCTCGGAGGCAACACGCCATCTGGAGCTGTCGAGAAACACAGATGAATTAGAGCAGAGAAAACTGTGGAGAACATATGTTGGATGGAATCGAAATGCTCCATATACTGGAAAAACTGTTCCTCGGGATCAACAACAATGTTAAACATGGTCCATTTGATTTAACATTTTCATTCCTGAACTACTGTACTTCCTCATTGTTCATCTCAGCACAATTATGTTAGTGTTTCAATCTTCAAAGCCAGCCCCCGAACAGCAAGACAAATGAACGCGCAGCACACCCCTACCTGTACTTCTGTTCATCTAATTGAAAACATGTAGGGAACTTAGTGAACCAAATATTCAAATACCTTTTTAATTTAACTCTTTGCTCGGCAATCAAGCAATCAAACAGTGAGGAGCCCGGATCTTTTCTTCCTCCCATCTATATTACCCATTACCACCTGATCACGCTTCTACTCATGAACATGAATGGCTTTTCTTTTTTTTTTCTTTTTTTTTTTTTTTGAGGGTGGTTCATTAAAATTGTATTTTTCTTTAATATTAAATACACATGATTGGCTGAAAATAGCACATCGCAGGTGTAATTCTCACTTAGGAAAACAGAAAAAATAAAGTTCCTTCGTCATGTGTTTTATACATTCAATTGCCCTTATTCAAATACGTGGCAAGTTGAAGCATACATGTTGTATTTTCTAGTCTAGTTGAATGCCTGGAAAATTCTTCCTGAATTCAGCCTGTCTGCTTGATATAATCTATCAGGGAACTCTAATTGAATAGTTCTATGAGGTCTAACAGGAATGAACAAAACTAAAGCCCATTCGACTTAAAAAAAATGACAAGATGAATCTGGTTATTATATTAATTTTTCCAACAGGTATAACCTGAAGGAACCTATCACATAAAAATTTGTCTCAAAGCTAGTCAGAAACTCAAAAGCAAATTAGGCAAAGATCTGTGACTTTAGGAGAATCAAGAATCACCTAATGGCTCTCAGCATATGTTTCTTACTTTTAGGTTGGGGATAATTTTCCTCTGCAGGACTGTTGGGAAGGTCAGAGATGATGTACCTAAAACACCTTGTTTTGGGTCCTGGTAATTTTCGTTGTTTTTGTGATGATGATGATGATGATGATGATGATGGAGATGATATTGGACTGATCTGAACTTTCCTTAGCATAATTTAAGTGCTACTATAATGTAAGTTTTTAGGAACATTCTAATTATTATAATATAAGCTTCTTTTTAAAATTTATTTATTTATTTTTGAGGGAGAGAGAGAGAGCACAGGCACAAGCAGCAGAGGGGAAGAGAGAAGGAGAGACAGAATCCCAAGCAGGCTCTACACCGCTAGCACAGAGCCTGATGTGGGGCTGGAACCCGCCAACTGTGAGATCATGACCTGAGCTGAGACCAAGAGTCGGACATTTAACCGACCGAGCCTCCCAGGTGCCCTGTAACATAAGTTTCTAATTGCCAAAGATTACTCGAAGCCACTGGTGAGGAAGGAGAAGGATTAAAATAATGAAAATAACTAACAGGGTTCATTTTCAACATCTTTTCATACACGGCCTTATGTAGTGTGTGAATTTTACATACTTTTCCCCTGAGGAGAATATGACTGTGAACTAGGAAGCCGATGAATGGCCAGTGATGAGAAAGGACGAATTACATGACATGTTTCATCAATCTGTTGTAAGGGTTGAGTTCATCGATAATCCACTAATTTATTCAATAAGCATTTATTGAGCTCCACTCTGTGCAAAGTAGTATTCTTTGTGTGGAAGGAGAATAGCACTGAGTAAAACAGACATGGCCCTTGATCCTGTGGAACTTACATGTAAACAGAGGGAGCAAGCGTTAAGCAAACGGGTACCTAAGATCATACTGGACAGAGAAGCTCAAGAGAAAAATAAACAGGATAAGGGAAGAGAAAATAAAATGGACTGTGCAATTTTATTATTAAGTAACAACTCAGACTGGACAGCAAAGCCATCGGATGAACATGTCATTAGGTGACGTTTGAGCAGAGATCTTAATGACCGTGGGAATGTCTGGAGGAAGAGCAAGCCAGCCAGAGAGGGCAGCAGGTGCAAGGGTGGAGAGAAAGAAAAGTACTAGTTGTGTTTAAGGCACAGTGGAGACACCAAAGTGACTGAAAATAGGCTAAAGAGAGGGAAAGGAAAAGAGGTTGGAGGGACAGACGGACTCTAGATCTCTTCTAACTCTAGGCCTTGGAAATCATACTAAGGACTTTGGGTTTCATTTGAAATGGACCTCTAGGCTATTGCAGGGTTTTAATAAAGGACATGGCATAATTTGGAAACTATAAAGACTACTCTGTGCTAATGGGGGGGCAGTGAGGGCAGACAGAGGAATCACCTATTCTAGCAATCCAGCTAAAAGATGATTCCGGTGACAGCAGCAGAGGTGGAGATATATTCTGCTGACCGAGTGAGTGTGGAGGGTATTTTGCTAGGAGAAAATAAGGGGGTGCAAGATGACTTCATCGTGTTCAGCCTAACTGCCCAGGTGAATGGCGGTGCCATCACTGAGCTGAGGAACGCTGAGGGGAGAAATCAGTTATGGGGGGGCAGTTCCGTTTTGCCCTTGTTACATGGGAGAGGCATGCATACATCTCTAGTGCGGACATCAAGGAAGAAGTGGGAGGTATGAGTCTGGATAAGAGCTACTAATGAAGGAGTGTGGTACCCAACAGCTGAGATGAAATAACCTAGGAGGGGAGTGTAGGTCAAGTGAGTGTAGGAGAGGTCTGTGAGCTGAGACATGTGGTCCACCAGCATTTTGAGGTCAGGAGGAAGGGTCCACCACAAAGGCGGCATGAAGGAGTGGTCGGTGAGGGAGGACAACTGAGAGAAGGCGTGGCCTGCAGGTCAAGTAAAGAAAGGATATCAAAAAGAAAGGGCTGGTCAACTCCGCTGAACAGGCTGAGAGTTTAAGGTATGAAACCAAGAATCATTATTTTGTATTTGGCCAACTGGAGGTGTTTGGTGACCTTGCCAAGAATAGATGCGGTGCAGTGGTGGGCACGGCAGCATGACTGGAGACAGCTGAGGAGAGAATGAAAGGGCAGGGAATGAGGAAATAGTGAGCACAGGCAACTCTTTTGAGGCATTTTGTTCTAAAGGGGAGTAGAAAATAGGGCAGCATTTAGAGAAGCTTATGTTATTAAGGAAGGTGTTCTAAAACCTGGGAGATGTTACAGGGTATGCGCACCTATTAGAAAGATCCAGAAAAGATTTGGGGAAATGATGTAGCAGAGGGAAGAGTAATTGCCAGAGCCGATTTCTTGTGTGGGAGAGACAGAGAGATAAGCCAGGGCACAAGGGCTGTTGAATAGAGCAGGAATGGTACACCCATTGTGCAGAAGTGAGTGCAGGGATGGGCAATGCAGAGAGAGAGGTAGATTTATTGATGGAAAAACGCCAAGGATCTCTTCCAATGGTCTTCATTTTCTCAGTGAGCAAAATAAAAGCAAAGGCATCAGCTCAGTGCTAGCATGTGAGAGTGAATCAGATGCTTTCAGAGAGATGAAATGAGGGGTGCCTGGGTGACTCAGTCAGTTGAGCATCTGACTCTTGGTTCTGGCTCTCAGGTCATGATCTCGTGGGTTCGTGGGATCATGCCCCCTGTGGGGCTCTGCACTGACGCGTGGAGCCTGCTTAGAATTTTCTCTCTCACTCTTTCGGCCCTCCCCTGCTTATTCTTGAAAGAAAGGAAGAAGGAAAGGAAAGGAAAGGAAAGGAAAGGAAGGAAGGAAGGAAGGAAGGAAGGAAGGAAGGAAGGAAGGAAGGAAGGAAGGAAGGAAGGAAGGAAGGGAGGGAGACTAAAAAACAAAAACAAAAAACAAAACAGAGATGAAATGGTATGAAATTTCTCCCTCAGTTAGTAGCCCCTTATCCCATTATACATTGCTAAAAAAGACTTGCTACCTAATAATTTATCTGTTTTAACACTGATTATTTCTTATTTTGCTATATATTTTTAATTGATTCATAATAAATGAACATACATTGAAAGAGCATGGGCAACAAGTAGAGTACAAAATCGCGTCTAATGTCGCGCACAGTCATGGCCCTCGTATGGCTGTTTTCTTATCGAATTTTTCTGTGTCAAGGAATGTAATGTCATCAATAATCCAAATTTGGAAAAAAAATCAGTTCGGATAAGTCATGGACATGAAAAAATTAGAGTTTTAAATATATACACAAAAATCCATTCGCATGTTAAAAACCGCATTACCATGCTATTAAGAAAGAAGGGAGGGATGCCCAAAGTAGGCTCCATAATAATAATAATAATAGTATCTGGGTTCTTGCAACAACAACAAAAAAAAGTGCCCCATTAAATTGGTCATACTCTGCTTCTATAAAAGTGCAAAACATTTCCAAACAGAGTGATCATCTTAAATTATTCCCGTACAACCAGTCAGTTGCCTACTTCTGGAAACACTGAATTCTGAAAACCTTTCCTTCCCCTCTGGTTAACCCCTTTTATCCTAGATCTATTCCGTAGAGGCTCCTTAGCACCAAAGCAATAACTGGGAGCTATAGCCATAATTCCACCTCTGGTTTCTTAACAGAAGAGCCGTGTATCTATCAGCCTGATATATTGTCTCCAAGATGCTATGTTGCTCAAAAAGCTTCTCTCGAGTTTAATATGACCCTCGCGGGGCAAGCACTCCACAGACAACCTCCTGAATCAACACATCTTGTCCAGCAAATACTAATTCTACACGGCAAGTGGATAAAACAGCTACCCCAATCTATAAATTCAAAGGAAGGGAGTTTTTAATAAAATTTCAAATTTAACCTTTTTTGGAAGGCAAAATGACTACAACACATTAAGCCATAAATTAAATCATAGGTTGGACTAGTCTAGAGGTTATAATCTTTTAAACATATGATTTTATTAAACTTTTAAATGATGGGTCCTTCTCTGTCTAAAAAAATACCCAAAACAAACATAATGCCCTAAACTTTTGATCCTTAAAAATTTATAGGTCCCTGAGGGGAGCTCTAAACAGCAAAAACAGAGGCTTTTTTCTTTTTTCCATGTGACCGGTGACTGCCAAGGTTGCAGTGGTCAAAAGAGGAAACTTTTGGGGAGAAAGTGAATTCGATGTGCTTCCCGTATGCATCAGGGTCTCAGGACGGCTGCCAACCTGTTACGGTGTGTTACGGTGTGTTCTGTGTATATGTGTGTGGATTTAAAATACTGGAATAAAATATTGCATTAAGATATAAAATAAATCTATGATGTTTTATATTAAACTCAAATCTCTCCCTCTCTCTCTGCCCCTCCCCTGATCACGCTCTCTCTCTCTCAAAAAAAAAAAATATATATATATATACACACACATATATATATATATATATCTCAAATGCCACTCTGCACAAGATTCTTTGCTGGGGGAGGGGAAAGGGCAGATAGAGAGAAACGGGGGGTTAGATCATCTGCTTTATATTTAGTAGAGTGATAAGACACGACTCAAATACTGTAACACAGAATGTGTACAGAGCATAGAAGAGGTATTAGTGTTTCTGGGGTTTCAAAAGTCGGAAACTCACATCCAAATGCGTACTGGACCTTGCACTTCAGAGGAACAGGCTTTGAAAAGGCACTGCCATGGGAATACTGTGAGATTGTTCGAGCGGGGCAATCCTGTTCTCAGCCTGATCCCAGGGCCCAGGACTTCATCAACTCCGCCCACGCTCATTCCGAGCCGATACGACGCTTCTTCCTGGCTTCACTTGGAATCTGGCTCCAGCCTGGCCCATACTACCCCTGCCCCCACACTTTAGAGGTTAGATTGTTGGCAGCCCCATTCATGTTCCCGTGTTAACATAACAGAGGAGAAACCATGTCCTTTTTATCTACATGCGTCCTGGCTGCACCACCGAATAGCCTGGCACGTGTTCAAAATCCTTGGAGTACACGCTTCCTCCCACTTTCTGAAATAGCTATACATGAGCAAGGATTTGAAATTCTAGTTTCCAGAACGGAAAATTAAAGTTCAGACACATACATTGAGTCGTTGAGTCATGAACAAATTGAAAACAGAAGGCAAGACTCAATTTCCAGTCACTAAACCATATGTCATTAAAAAAGATATTAATTATGAGGAATATGCAGATGTGCTAACAAATGGACAGTCAACCTTGAGCACAAGGATGTGCAAATAGAGCAGCATTAAATAGTGGCGGTAGGTTAAAATAGATTTAATGTTTGCAAAGCAGTTTCTCATAATATCTAACTTCCTGAACACATACTTTGTACCAGGTTTTTATTTTAACATAATTATTTCTAATCCTAAGAATTACGCTACAGAACTGTAGCGTTATCTCTTTGTACTATAGATAAAGAGTCTGAAACTCACAGAGGTTACATCTTTTATCTCCAGTCACACACACAAAAGGGGTTACTGGCAGGATGAGAACTTAGTGCTCTGAATTCTATACCGCAAAACAGCACGTTCTAGTAGGTGATTGAAACTAGATTATAAATATTAAATTTTTAAATAAGCATAAAAGCAAACCATTTACTATAGTAAACCCATTAGTTTTTGTAAAGATTGGGTTTATTTTTTGTCCAAGTCATATCCTTAAACAGTTCTTTCATGGTCTTGTTCATCACCCACAAGGACCCTGACACAGAATTACTCATGTGAATTCACTAGTTCTCAGAAATTAGTCAAAGCCCAAAGAAAAAATTCAGCGAAATCCAAAATGGAGTCTTCATGTTAGTAAGAAAAAGTATATTAGAAAACTTAAGTGTTATCAATAGGTATGCCATGGAATTTACTTTTGACCGTAGAATGGTAAAAATACAACAAGAGCATTTTAAATTTAAAGTGCAGGTAGCTTAAAGGCCACCACCAAATACAGGATTCTTGACTAAAATACTCCAGACAGGTGACATTCAGGCCTCTATGTGTTTACTACCAGTGATAGGAAAATAGTTGTTTAATAAGTCACCCCATGACATTATGGACATTTCTTATTGTTGGTGTGCTCCTTCTGACACAGAACTAAAAAAGTATATCACTTCTACAACACTTACGGTGAATACAATCTCTTGTCCACATGGAGGCCTCTGAGAGTGAAACAGCACACTCTAAATAATTAACAGGGCTTAATTAAGCTGCAGCTGATAAAAATTGGAAGTATCATGGGCAATGGCTGCATACAGCTGGTCGTGCTAACGCTGTACTCTTCAGGACTTTGTGAGTCGTACTAACCCCTGAGAACAAGCCTCCACCATCATCAAGGGGCAGAACTTCAGGCTCGTTTAAGTGGTTGTCTTCTCCTTCACTAAAGTTCCCCATCTCAGGTTAAACATTGCTGTTGCTTCCTCCAACCAGTTTCCAGGATTCCTCAACCATTATCTATGGTACCTGATTTGGAAGTGTTCTAATCTGAAAACATATCTTCAAAAATATGAAGCCTTATGCCCAAACTAAACACTCTGTGAGTTCTGACCAGAGTAGATCGCAGGGAAGCTCCCAACTTTCCTTTCCTCAAGGGATGTTGCTAAAAACTCACTAAGAATCTTAATTCTGGCCTGCTTAATATTGGACTTCATCAATGTTATTCAGATTGGCTGTATGTTGATTCAAAATGACCTTATGGATAGGTAAAAATGCCAGATCAATCATTTTCCAACAAATATACAGAATCCAAGAGGAATATTATTAAAGAAACAAAGTATTTAAAGGGATACTGTAGTGCCCAGCAAGTGCTTCCTTTACAGAAGATGTCCTAGAAAAGTGGATAGATGGATGAATGAATGGATGGATAGATGGACTTGTTGGTAGAAGGTGAGATCTGCAGAAAAATATCTTTCCCCTATGACCCAATAATTGTTAGGATCCACCCCACATTTTCGTTTACAAATAAAAACTCGATTACCTGAAAATGAATAATTTTTTAACATAAAAGATTAGTTGCTTGAAGAGTACTAACACAGCAGCAATATCGAGTTAAATCTGAAATATTACTTTATAATACATTCATTTTATCATTTATTTGTCTCAATGCCCCATCTTACGGATGTGCAAGCTGAGGTTTGAAAGGTCAAACAACCAATCTGAAATATATGACAAAATGGCAACCTACAGCTTTACAGGTCTGTTGTTTTCAAGACTATAATTCATCTCTCAACACCAACTTGAATCTTAAATTTAAGTCTAACCATGGCTTTTCCCCATAACACCAAAATAATGGTAATATAAATTATTTAAAAGCAGAGATCTTATTTTTATGTCTTATATAACCTAGAGCACTGACGAAATTTTGAGAATTTAGTATTGCTTATCAAAGAAATGTTAAACAAATGCTAACAATCAGTTTCTATACAGTTAACAAAACCACTTTTTTAAAGTATGTATTTTCTACTTATAAAAATAATACATGTTCATGATAGAAAATGTGAAAATCACCAAATGAAGAAAACAATTATCCATAATTACATTACCAAGAGATATCCATTATAGATATCTATTATAGATGATCTTTCCTGTCTTTCTTCTATACGAGTATATTTATACATAATATTTTAAATGACTAAGCTAAATATGTTAAATTAATTATTCTGTAAACTTTGCTTTATAATACTTGGTGAAAACTCTATGCCATTGACTCTATGTGTGTTTTGGTAACATGACTTTACAAAATAATTGCAGGTGATATTTTTATAGGTATAGAATATTAACAAAGCTGATATTGATGGATCGAGAAACTGATTGATTTGAAATACCTATATATATTGACTGATTCATATATATATATATATATATATATATATAAAATTAACTTACAGTGTTATATTAGTCTCAGGTGTACAACACAATAATTCAATAATTCTGCATATAGTGTTCACCATGATAAGTATAGTCATTGTCTGTCACCAAGTGACATTTTTATAATATTATCGGCTGTATTCCTTGTGTCGTACTTTTCATCTCTGTGACTTACTTATTTTGTAGCTGGAAGTTTATACCTTTTAATTCCCTTTACCTGTCTCACCTATCCCCTGGCTCACCTCCCTTCTCCAACCATAGTTTTTTCTGTTTGTTCTCTATATTTAAAAGTCTATTTTTGTTTGTTTGTTTGTTTAAATTAAATTCCACTCAGGAGTGAAATCCGTGTTGCTGCAAATGGCAAAGTCGTATTCTTTTTCATGGCCAAGTAATATTCCATTCATCTTCTTTATTCATTCATCTATAGGTGGACTCTTGGGTTGTTTCCATATCTTTGCTATTATAAATAATTCTACAATGAACCTAGGGTGCATATACCTTTTCGAATTAGCATTTTCACTTTCTGTGGATAAATAGCCAGTAGTGGAACTGCTAGATCATATGGTATTTCTATTTTTAATTTCTTGATGAACCTCCATTCTGTTTTCCACAGTGGCTGCACCAATCTGAATTCCCACCAACAGGAGAAGGCAGATGGCTATAAGGGCCTGGAGTTCATGAGAGTATTGGGGGCTAGATAATTAAAGCCAAAAAACAGACTATGATTAAAATATTAAAAATAGGTTTATTGGCCATTTAACATTTCTTAGTTTCTAAAATGCTTGTTTATGCATTTTGCTCAACTAAAACTTTTTCAAATCTTTGATAAGCTTTTTATTACAGGTGGTCCTGAAAATTTTGGGCAATTTCTACTCTCTTATTTGAGTCCACTTTGCCCTTTAAAAATGTTTAACCTAAATGGCTTATTACCAACTTCTTGAAATGTTTTTATTTAGAGTTTATTTTACCTAAATCCTAGAACATATGTCTGTACGTTGGTAAAGAGCCATCTGACCTGAGTTCAAATACTGATTCTGCTATTTAGTTGTCGAACAAATACCTTAACCTCTCTTTGCCTCAGTTCTCTCATCAATAAAATAAGGTTAAAAATAGTGTATACTTCATAGAGTTGAAATGTGAAGATTAAATGAGATAATGTATTAATCACATAATAAAATAAGGTAGACACTGTAAATACTATATATGTGTTTGCTATTGTTATGATCCTGAACTTGTCTGTTCACACCATGAACATCCTCGTAGATTATTTCAAAATCTCTACTTAAGTATCACTGAGATTATTAGTCTAACTCAGTTTATTACTATTTAGTGGCTAAAACAGTCCAGCTGATCACTCTATGGCCTCCACCACAGCAAAGATTATATACATGATAGAAATTCAGTATGTTTGGGAAATTTTTATGTTCATGGTTGGTTGTAAGCTACTTGAGGACAAGGAGTGTACATTATTTGTTTTCTCTTTGTAATTTTCTTCCCCATCCTTGATGACTTCGTGGTGAGATCTCTCTCAATATATTATTTGCAACAAGAATCATATTTCTGAAAGAACTAAATCTGATCCTACACTATTTTGTAAGCACTTTAAACATTTGCAATATTTAGAAAATGCATGTTCTGATTATACCCATTAAAGAGCTTAAACAGCCTAGCCATCTTAATTTTGATCAGCTTAGGAACTGATTTTTACCTCATCAAACAGAGAAGCCATAAAACTGAGGATCTCATTACATTTCAGTCAAAAAGATTGGAAAATATTTTTAAAATATGTTTCATTTATAATTTATAATTAACATTCACCAATTTATTTTACATACATTATCTTGTAATACTCAAAACATCCTCTTGATGTAGTTAGTATTATTTACCCCATTTTATAGATAAATATAGATTTAGAGATATTAAATATCCCTGGTTGGCCCAAATCCAGAGATTATGTTTTTAACCATGCCATACTTTATACAAGGGGAATTGTTAGGCTAGGAATCATATGATCTGAAGGTAAAGTTTATTTGTTTTATTTTATGGAGATAAAGTTTAATTTTGAGGAGGGGAACACTTATTGAGATGTTCTGGTGACATAAAAATTTTCTAAAGCTCAGAAAATTATATCAAATATATTAGCATATGTTAAAATACTATGAAATATAGCGTTTTTTGGCTAATTAAGAAAACTTTCGAAATTTCATTTCAAAACACAATAACAATAGTGACAATTAACATTTAAATGCACCTACATTTTCTCATTTGACCTTACAATCATATTAAATGGTGTGGGAACTGCATTACTCTTATAGTCCCTTGTGTTTGCCCAAATTGCCAGGCTGGGACAGGATATTTTGATTCAAAACTCCATCCTATCTCCTGTTGACTATGAAGCCTTCAAGCTATAAACACTGGAAGTATAGAAGAATTAAAATTTGTGATAAAGTTGTATTAATATTTTCATATTCCCTGAAAAATTCATCTACCCTTCCTCTTCTCTTCCCTTCCCAGCATGGTCCTGGGTATTGGGTACATGGTAAAGAACACACTAGCCATAGTCTCCACCGTTATGGGCACAAGAATATTGTCAAATGGAGAAAGACTGGCATCGAACAAATACAAAACACATGTGGTTAAACATGTACGAAGTGCTTAGGAGGAGAATGCCATGCTGCAAGAGATTATTGGAGAAGGCTGACTTGACATTGGCTGAAAGGGCGAAGCCTCTCTAAGGAAGTGGTATTTAAACTTGAAGGAATAAGATTCTGCGGAACTAGTATGGACCAGCAGCTGTAAGATGATATAGACGTAGAACTTACCTGTTGGAGAAACCCGAGGAAGGTTATTAAAGGTGGCATGTGTTCTATTGCAGGGCCTTGGAGGCCAGGTAAGGAGTCTGAAATTTATACTAAGAAGAGAGAAAATTCCCCTCTCATTTTTTTAAGCAGAAAAATGACATGATTCAGTTTAGTTTCTTAAGACATTTTTGGGGGGAAAGGAATGATGTGGCTATTGTACTAACTGGTGATTGGACGGGATTGGATTTTGAAAGTGATAAACAGATTTATCATGTTATTTACATATCTTGATTTGATTTTTTTTCATAAGTTGAATGCGAAATATGGAAAACAATCCAATACAATTTTTAATTTATCCCTGTATCTCCAGGGACTAACACAGAGCCTGGCACATAGGAGAAGCCCTGTTTTAGTGATTGCATCTAGTTGGAGGACTTCAAATATCATGTATGTGGATGAACTCCCAAAAGTTTATCTCTAGCCTTTCCAGCTATTTGGCTTCCTTAGATTTACTTTGTATAGACCATTCTTATGCAGGTCAATTAAGAATAAACATTCATGTCATTAGAGTCCCAAAAAGAGAAGGGGGGGGGAAGGAAACATGCATAGGTTTTATAATTATTCACCTGCCTAACCCCCCAAGTAATTTTAAAACACTGAAAATAAAACACAAGAAAACAAGGCTAAATAATGTAGAGAAATAATCAGAAAATTATACTACAAAACCTAGGCTGAGGTTAGCTATCGTCCTCATGCACCAGATCCATTTCTGAGATGTGTGAGAGCCAAAGTACAACCAAAAAACAGGAATGTAATGAGTTATCAATGGACAGACACATCACATTTTTAAGTTATTTTAAGAGATTTCAATTTTATAAAACTATTTAACATTTAAAGAATTGTTTATAGGTTATTCTTTTTCTCCCAAGTTTTCATTTTATGGGAATGAATATTTAAGGGACTGGGTCAACAATGGATTCTAATTCTTTAATGAAATAATTTGCAGTTTTACAAAGTAAGAGAATGACTGTAAATCAATCAATTTTTCTGAATTCTAAAAATAACTTTTTGCAATAGCTCATCCAGTAACTAAGATACTACTTCATACTTAAAACTAACAGTCAACCTTGCCAACGTTGATATAGTTGTCTTACCTCATTGTTTGCAAACACGTTTATTAGCAACCTCCCCCTTTCCCAAAGTAAAATCAAGCTCTGAGTATCCCTGATTCATTCTAGTGTTTCCTGGAGATTCCCAAGGGTCATCCAGAACTTGCAATAAATGCAATTATAAACAACAACAAAATGGCAGCCATAGCCTTCAGTTTCATGACAAAATGCACTACCTCTGTTCTAGCAATCTTTCTAGCCCAGGAACTAGGAGTATGCCTGGCAACTAGAAATAGCTCAGTAAATGTTTTTGAATGACTGAAAGTTGAACAAAGTTCAAAGTTTTGGTAAAGGTTTTGATTTTATTATATTAAGGGTTTTTAACAAATTGACCACTTTAATGGCTTTGGTGAACTGCCTCATAAAAGCTGGTAACATGTTGATATTCATTAGTAAATATAAACATACCAAAATAGTAAAGTAAATTTTAAGTATTTGTTCTATGCCAGGCACCGAACTAAATGCTTTATACAAATTATCTCACTTAATCCACATAATAGTCCTATATGTAAAGTGAGGTGGGTCAAGAAAAGGGAGGCTTAGATGAAAGTTTTAGTCTGTTTGGCTGCTATAACAAAATATTATAAACTGGATACATTATAATAAACAGAAATTTCTTTCTCACAGTTCTGGATGCTGGAAAGACCATGATCAAGGTACCAGTGGATCCAGAGTCTGGGGAGAGCCCACTTCCTGATTCATGGATGGTGTCTTCTTGTGCTTTCACATGGTGGAAGGGGGACAAGGCCTCTGTTTTAAAGGTATTTATCCTGGGGCACCTGGGTGGCTCAGTCAGTTAAGCGTCTGACTTCGGCTCAGGTCATGATCTCACAGTCTGTAAGTTCGAGCCCCGCATCAGGCTCTGGTTGACAGCTCAGACCCTGGAGCCTGCTTAGGATTCTGTGTCTCCCTCTCTCTCTGCCTCTCCCCAACTCGTGCTCTGTCTCTCTCTTACTCTCTCAAAAATAAATAAAGATTAAAAAAAAATAAACGTATTTATCCTATTCGTGAGGGCTCCACCCTCATGACTTAATCAGTTCCCAAGCTCCCACCTCCTAATATCCTCACATTGGGTATTAGGCTTCAACATGTGAATCTTGGGAAGATGCAAATATTGGTCATAGCAGATACGATATGTGACTTACATAAGGCCATATGGGTAATAAGTAGTTGAGCTGCTGTTTGAATCTAGCAACCTGTCTCCAAAAGCTACGTTTCTTACTGTTATCTTAAATAATGCCTTTAAGTGACTAGGCCAACCCAAAACTTGCCCCTCCTCAGAGGCAGAGTGAGGCTGCCTCCTTCCCTGCCTTTTCCCCATCTGCCCACAGGAGTCTAAAGAACCACCTCTGAGTCTGGATACGACTTTGCAGAGCAGAAAAAATTAGAGCCAGGAGGTTTGAAAGGAAGTAAAACATTTTTGAAATTTTTTGTTTTGTTTTTGTTTTTAATAACTACGCTATTTAAATCTCAAGGAGGTTTATTTGGAGGTAGACACTTGGACAAACTGTTTCTGTCCTTTTTTGTCTCAGTCTATCTCTCTGTTTATCAGGATTTTTTTTTTTTCTCTTACTTGTCAAGACACCTTTGTTTCAGAAGCTCCCAGAAAGGTCTCTAGAGAAAAATAGAAAAATAAGATGCATAACAATGACTGTAGGCATTATAGACCCAAACTCGAGAAATGATGACATTTTCTCAAGGTTATTATCAGTGTAGTAGATGAGTATTTAGAACAAAAGCCCTAGGAAGAAAGTGTGTGTGTAAAATAAATTTTTGTAGAAAAAAATATATATATTATATGTGTAATTATATATATATATATATATATAATTTACCTCTCAGCTCAGTGACAAAATAAACGATTTTAGAATACATGACTGGACAAAGCCTGAAGATAGTACAACATTTGTCTTTGGTCTTTCACTGACTCATTTGGGTCTACCTCTCTGACGTGAATTCAAAATCTCACCAACATTTTACTGGTATGAGAATACATCAGTCAAAATTGGTGCAAATACTTGTCAAAAGTTATATGAAACCCAACTGGCAGATCTCACCTGGCGCTAGTAATTGTTCTTCACGAAATGAAAAATTGGCCCTGTGTTCGCTAAGAATTCTTTAATTAGAATGGAAAAGAAGCGAGGATATCCCCAGTTACAGTTTATAATAGGAGTAATATAGAAAGGGGTGGCAGAGGTGGGTCAAGGGCACCAGAATAAAAAGACACCACTGAATACTAATTGCTATTGACCATTCTGAGAAACAAAGGATTCCTCTTCACATTAGCATCTGTAGGACCAAGGCAACATACCTCCAACTCCACCTCCCTTTGCGGTTTAAGATTAAAGTATTGCTTGAAATTACTCTGCAAGACAGTTTCAGTGCATTTGTCAACCAGGAAACATCAGACAGACTGAAGTCATCCTCTGTTAATTTGAAAGACCCCAAAGCTGTGAATGATGTAGCTCATTGTGCTCAAAGAAAAATAGATATTTTGAATTTCATTAGATACATTATGTGTTCAACTAGAATGTGGAACTGTCACTTTGTCGGACTAATTAGAAGCCTTGAAGTTGGTGGTCATAATGCCCAGAAGAATTTTTTGTTGTCGTTACATCTCAAACCACCAGCCAAAGTTTATTCTTTTCCCTTGTAGGTATGCCTAGATTTAGACACTCTATTTAAACCCCTGCTTGTGACATGTGAAATCCTCTTAGTATTCCTATTACTTTGAATACTATCATATCCATCCAAATTAGTTTCCAGGCAGCATGGATTAAATTCTTTTTCCTTTAGAATCTGATTGCTTGAGCCCTTCAGGTAGAGTGTATCTCCAATGGGAAAAATATTCTAAAATATACATCAAAAATATTAATGGATTAAGTCTATCTTATTTTTAGTTAAAATACTGTTCATTCACTTCATTTAAAATAATTCTCTGAAGAGTCTTACTTTTGTAAAATTAACAAAAAAATAGATGTGCTTAACAAAGTTAATAAACAATTTTAACAATGAGTAAATTCAAGCTAAGTCAAAGCCATTCCTTTATAAAGAGCACATGAAATATTCCATTGACTGTGTCCAACAAGAACAATGGTTAAACAAATAACTCAGGTAGTTAAGAACACAAACTATTGCACTTTAGAATTAGAACCAGGACCCTTTCTTACATTGCCACTGAATCTACCATCCTGGGATATCAAGAACCAAGAAGTTCAGCGATCTTTGAATAGCTGACAAAATTTTAGCCATTTAGTGATGAAAGAAAAAGAGAGGATTGGTTATAAAATCATCTTAACAATAGGAGTGGATCTAAAATTCAAGTTGATTAATGAGTTACTTAACTAATAACTAGATCTCGTCTTAAAACACCGACATTGTATACGGGACGTCCCTTATCTCAATAGCCATTAATTTCGCATTCTCTATTGGGGAGACTAAAATAAAAGTCATCATTAGGGTAAAAAATGCTGAAAGACTTCTAAGAACTGATTTCAGCCCATGAAGTCACAGAAAAGTTGAGAATAAAAAAATGATACTCATTTGACCACAATAATGATTAATAACTAGGTAATTAAGTTCATGTGTAGAAAATCTGTAATCAGAATATTAGTGAGTTATTTGTTTTAGTTAATTTAGCCACACAATTACTATCCAGTGTAGCATCGGTATTAGAAAGTATACGGCATTAATACCAAGGAATTTTGTCAGTTTCAGGTTTATAAACCCGGGGGAAATTCAGAAGTAGAAAACAAATGTGTTTTTATTCATAACGGTTCCTTAATATATACGTAGCAGAAATTAGAGTATCTACTTCTGACGAACAGCATAGTAAACAAAACATAGCTTTGCCTAACATAGCTTCACCTCTGTTCTCAAGAATTTTCAATTTTCAATTGAAATTTTCAATTTCAATTAGTAATTTTAAAAATGATTATTGAGTATATTGCACAGACATGATAGGGTCCCTCTTCACCTTAAAAGTTTAACTCAAATGTTCCCTGTACATCAGGAATCAGTAGCCGTTGAAAAGTGGGAAGCTAATTTGTGGCTATACAATCTTCTCCTGTACAATGGGGAGGATTTAACTTTGCAATGCAATACACAATTATTATGTGTCCAGCATCGTGTCGCATTCCTTGCATGCATTTATCGTACTTACTTCTCTCAATGCCAACCTATGATTACTCTTTCTCCCATTTTTATAGGAAGAAAAACCTGAGGCAAAATATAACCGTATAACTCGATCAAAGTCTCATAGCTAGCAAGAGGAGAAATTTAGGGGGCATCTGGGTGGCTCAGTCGGTTAAGTGTCCAACTTCAGCTCAGGTCATGATCTCACAGTTCGTGGGTTCAAGCCCCAAGGCGGGCTCTGTGCTGACAGCTCAGAGCCTGGAGCCTGCTTGGATTCTGTGTCTCCCTCTCTCTCTGGCCCTCCCTTGCTCATGCTCTATCTGTCTCTCAAAAATAAGTAAATAAACACTAAAAAAAAAAAAAAAAAAAGAGGAGAAATTTAGTTTTGAATGCAACCTGGTTGATTTTAGAATCCATGCTCTTAATCATTAGGATAATTTGCTTGTGTGTGAGTGTGAATCTGAGAGTGCACACGTGCATATGGGTTACAGATTGGAGGAGGTCTAGAATATGGTACTTCCGTGCATGTTATTCTTATCTTGTGTACTTTATTTTTTCCTCAAGCGACTTTCAATCTCATAGTTTTTCTGGACTAAGAATTTGCAAATGTTGTTTTTCTTTTCTAGGAGACCATTGACAAAAAGGTAAAAGTTAATTTAGATTATCAAGAATGTTTCACTGTTCATAAAACCTAGCTACATGAGAAGTAATTTAATCTAATCCTTTCTAAGAAAATCTCTGAAGTATGTTTAAATCTTACCGATTTCAGGATAGCCTGCATCCATTCACTGGTTACACAATCAGACTGTTTGGTCATGTCACCATCAGACATAGTAACAGAAATTACTGTATGTTTTATTAAAAACCTATTTTTCTCTCTCTCTCTTTTTTATCCCAAACTCTAATTTAGTTGTTGTTCCCTTAGGTACAAAGTACACAGTTCATAATTCATTTGATATAAAACGTCAGTTTAGATTCTTGCCTGTCTTTGATAAATGAGAAAAAACATGTACGTTTCAATTTCCTCAATGCCAGAACAACCGGGAACAACCCCCTGTTGTGCTTCTCAAAGACCTTTGTGTTAAATTAAACATCAAGATTCTGCAACTGTGGGCAAGGATATTTCCAAGACAGAGAGTACAAGTACATGAGACAGAGGGAGACAGCTAATGCTTTTCCTACCAGTCGAGTGATATCCCCCAAAGAGCACCTTTGATCCTCAAATTAGTCCTCACTTATAATTTAATATACCACAACCAGTCTGCTGTTTCCTTACATTTAGCTTTCAGAGGCAGTTGTTAGAATCATCAAGGAAAATAAAAATTTAGATGTTGAAGGTGGGTTTAATTTTCAACGTAAATAGTGATAGGTTATGTGTATTTTATGCTCGTTCCGTATCATACTTTATATTCTTCAAACATCATCAAGTGGCTACTTCTGTGCCCCCTGATCTTCTCGGTGTGTGGCCATCCTTTGCCCTCTACCAAAACCCATTGAGGGTGGTTATGGGTGATGAACTCCCTTTACAGATGAACAAATGGAGGCCTCGGGAGGAGGTGACCTCCTGGAGATCACACCATCAGTGAGTGGAAACACTGGGGATGGTGGGTAGTGGTTAAGCTAAAATTCCGAGAGTTGGACAGACACTGCAGCCTATGCGCTTAACAAATGCACAATGGAAGAGACATGCTCACTTGAGACTTTATAGAATCAATTATGTGAGCAAGATTCCAGTTTTTTTGTGTGGCCACGCCCTCTTTGCAAACTCTGATGAGGTCAGGACTCCTCCTTTCTGATGGCCCCGAGGACACACGGCTCTGACTATTCCAGGGAATGATTCTCTTACACATTCACACTGTTCACACCCCTGGGTTCTCCAGTGTTCTACCTGTGAATACATGTCCTCATCCCACTGCTGTGTTTTCAATCTGTTCACAGATTTTTTTTTTTTAATATAGGGAGAAAGGATTCATTCATTAATTCATTAATTCATTCATCCTTCTTTTATAAAAATAGGCTTCCATGCTCTCTTTCAATAAAGTAATTTTTAACACTGTTAGATAAATTAAGTCTCTATGAGTGCAAATTATGTACAATCTGAAGATTGTATAACGGAATCACATCTATTCATTTCCCTTGGGATATGGAGGGCATTAACACAAAAAATTCAATATCAATATAGGCCGAAGGAGAGGACAACCAGCAACTACCAATAATGACACCACCGTTACACAAGTTTAGAACTTGTATTTGAACAAGTTCTAAAGAGATTTTCTGTTTCATACCTATACAAAAGCCCTACAACAGCAAAACAGATCAGAAAACTTAAATTTTCCATTACAAGCCAAAGAAGGAAGTTTAAATTATAAAACATGTCCCTGGAGAGCTAAAAGTTCAGAAAGAGAAATATTTTCAGAAAAGTTGAATGAGATTTTTCTTCTAAATAAATAGAGGTTATTTTTCATATTCTTTTCATCTAATTAGAGTTCATCTTAGAACTTTACAGGCAAAAATGAATGAAGTTGTTCAAAATACTTGGTGGGCAAATAAGTACTTATATCCATGTTGTAAAAGGATGGTCCAACTGGTCAATTTTTGTTTCAGTTCATAGACTGTAGATGACATAATATGTTTTTGCTTAATGCTTCCTTGTAAAGTTGTAAAAATATCTGCTTTAACTGAATTCCACCCCCCCATTAGAATGTAAACCTTAAGTGTATAGGTCATGTAGTTAATTGAAGGGAACTCTCTGGTTCATTGAAGACAGGTTTTGAACACCTGCATTTCACCCAAACAATACTCTTGGATTTATATTTCACATGACAGTAGAGTCAAGCCACATCTTCAGACCCTTGTTGACTAGTGGAGCCTTGAAACTTGCTACCTCTGCTAAGAGAGGATGTGAGCCAGCAGTGGAGGATGCTTCAAATAAACGAGAGCACGATGGCTCAGAATCAGGTTTCTGTCTGCAGGTCTGAATCCGGCCTCCGCCATATAGTAGTTGCATGACCTTAACAGACACATTGCGAGACAATCTCTTGTCCTCAGCCTTCTTCGCATGTGTAAATCGGGATAATACTAGCACTTCCCTTATAGAGTAAGAATTAAAGAGTTAATATAGGTTTTTCTTTCTATAAAAATGGGAGAAATAGTCATAGGTTGACATTGAGAGAAGTAACACATGCAAAGAATGTGACACAATGCTGGACACCTACTAAGTGCTAACTGTGAGAAATCGCTACAGCAAAGAAAACTATTTTTATCAAATAAATGATTACATGATCTTAATTATTCTTTCGGCTACTGGAAACCATATCACCCTCTTCTGTGGAGCTGTATTTGTGAACTCCTAGAAGGAAAAATCTTAACTATGAGGTCCACTAGCCAGCAAATCCTGGAATTCAGGATAAAGATGTAACTAACTCAAGGAACACATTTCAAAACCCCACAGAGGAGGTACAGCCACAAGACGCTCATTAAGGAAAATTCCCCAGAGGGAAGAGACTCAGGTTTTAGTTATGTGGAGTTCCTTATAACAGCTGTTCTATGAAGGACTCAAAGAGCAGAGGAAATTTAGCTGACAGCATCTTCACAGTAGGGCCGATTAGTGTTCCTCAGTGCATAAAACTTCGTGCCTGTTGCTTTCCCGCGCCACAGGTAGGACTCCACATCTGGAATCAGTCATCCATGGTAAATCTTCCTGCCCCATCAGGGAGACAGAGAGAGAGAAAGCGGGAGAGGAGCAGAGAGACGGAGAGACACAGAATCCGAAGCAGGCTCCAGGCTCTGAGCTGTCAGCACAGAGCCCAATGCGGGACTCGAACTCACAAACCTCAAGATCATGACCTGAGCCAAAGCTGGATGCTTAACCAACTGAGCCACCCAGGCAGCCCTCTTTGAAGGTATTTTAAAGATGATCTAGTTTAGTGGTTTTCGGACTTGGGTATGCATCCAGATTTAACCTGGTGGTGGCGGTGGAGAGGGGGGGCATCTGATAAAGTATAGATTGTGTGGCTCCACTCTCCAAATTTCTGACTCAGCTGACTGAGTACGATGCTCCAGACTCTGCATTTCGAACAAGTTCCCAAGTAATGCTGATACTCCCCTCCGGAGATCAATCAATCACACTGTGAGGACCACTGGTTTCATTGAAATCTTCATTTTAAAGATGAGAAACCCCCATCAGAGTCAAGTAGAGTTATCTAAATCCGACCTAATAGCTAGTATACAGCTCAGATCTCTGAGATGTGGAAATAGAGAAGAAGGTCTCAGAAATTGACACATGAAGTGGCTCTGAAGAGGACCTTCAGAACGGGGTCAGCGACTTCATTGTCTTAGTCATTATTATTTCATTTCACCTCAGGTTTGCTTCCTGAGGCTTCAACATTTGAGAGCTCAAAGAGAAGCCAACACCTATGTTTATTCGCCACAGCTCGGTATGATTTTCAAGAAGTTAAGAGGCTTCCCTAAATGCTCTCTACTCTTTTTCCTTTCTCTCAAGCATCTCGCGGTTTAAATGCTTTTGTTCTCGAGTGGCAAAAACCCAACACATACAGGCTTACATAATGAAAGGGGTTGGCTCTTATCACAGGAAAATCTAAGGAAAGCATTGGTTTCAGGCAGAGCTGGATTCAAGGGCTCAGTGATGTCTCCAGAATCCAGTCTGTCTCCTTCTCTCAGACCTCCTCTGCTTTCTCCCACGCTGGGTGTCTTCTCAGACTCCTTGAGGGGCAAAATAGCCTGCCCAATTCCAGATTCAATCCCAGAGCACAGCATATACCTCTGTTGGCTACACTGGCTTACTGTATCTCATTACTCCTAATTGGAACATCTGTAATTCCCGAAAAAAGAAAAAATCACTGTGGTCATGGAAATAGGATCTCACTGGCTAGACTTGGTAATAGAGGCAACTCCACACACAGCACATATTCTGGGCACAGGAGCCCAGGATACCCAGAGGGAAATTAGAGCAATGTAATCAAAAGAAAGAGTGGGAAAGGTGAAGGCATGTTTGGTGCAAAAACAACACAAGGCCACTATGACTCCCTGGGGGCATGACAGTAAACATTACTAATTTCCTACTAAGTGCCTAGAGCCAAGATAATTGAGAGAGGGATTTGGAAAGAAAGGGAGGCAGAGAGGCAGGGAGGCAGGAAGGCAGGGAGGCAGGAAGGAGGGAAAGAGAGAAGAAAGAAAGGAAAGAAGGAGGGAAGGAAGGAAGGAGGGAAGGGAGGGAGGGAGGGAGAGAGAAGGAAAGAAGGGAGGGAAAGAGAGATGGAATAAAAGGAAAGAAAGTAAGAGTAGATGACTACTTCTTTCTACAACCATTCACCCAATCATTCCCTCCATAGCATGGATTTATACTGTAGTAGGTGAGCATGATACATACACGGGAAACATTTGAATAAAAATGGAAGACGGTGTAAATTCTAAAGTGATTGGCAACGTGTAGGAGAGAGAGATTGCTCTCACAAAGTAGGCACTAGATACCCTCGGATTTCTAGTTTCATTTGTCCCAATTAATGAATAATCGTCAATATCATAGTGACTGCAGTGAATGTGTTTACCGTTGTCACAGTCTATTGTTCATTACGTTTTTACAAAACTCTAGAACTTTTATTCCTTTGTAGAGATACAATAAAGATTTTCTAGAGATTCCTAATGAAAAGATATAGGAAATACGGACTTCAAGTACCTATGATAGAGTAAGAACTTGTCTCATTTTTCTAGAAGTGTTTATACAGACAAGTAAATGTTCATAGAATTGAATGCAAGTCAGGTATCGATTCTGTCTAGGATAACAAAGGAAAAAGAAAAGAATAAGATATTATTTTTAAAAAACAAAGCAAAAATTTCTTTAGGGCACTGTAGGAATTCAAATAAAACTTCAAGTTGCTTTCAAACTGCAGAGCCAGTCAGACAGACATAATTTTTTTAAACTTAAAGTTATAGGTAACCTTTATTCCAAGATAAAGATAGAAAAGGGAATTGTACTTATTCTTTTTAAAAAATATCATTTTTAAATATCAATGGACTTAAAGAGATAATACTTCCCCACTTCTCTCCCCTGGTAAAGTAAGAAAAATGTGATTTCTTTTCTTTCTTTCTTTCTTTTTTTTTTTTTGTCTCTCCCTCTTGCCCCAGGATGCTCTAAAGATAGCACTTAATTGTGTGTGGGCGTGTGTATTTCTCTACAAACCACAGGAGAATATGCAAATGTGGGAAGCTGGCAGCCCTTCGCTGGAGGCTTGTTGAGTCCATAGTAAGCACACTTCAAAGTTCACTTCCATCTTCTTCACGGCTCAGAAGTTAGTCCCTTTTTAAAGTGTTTTTATAAGGAGGAAGCTCGTTTTCAAGATGGTGGCATGCCGACTGAGGAAAATTTCACAAATTATGAAATAGACGTGCATCCTTCTCCTTGGCTTCTGTGATGTAATTTTACAAACACACATGCATTCACACACACATACACACGCACAAAGAGCAGGGTGAACTAACAATTCTAAAAAGGTAAAGGTAAGATTTTTCATGAAAAGATTTGAAAGCATGTTTGAGACAGTTATTAGTACTTCGGTTCTGTTCTCATAACATACTTGGGATTAAGAACAGGTTAAACTAAATGGCCTGGCATATGTTTTCAAAAGTACACTATTTATTTTATTAAGAATTTAAATACTATATATATTCATTGCATCTGCCTACTTTATTACCTGCAACGGATTGATTTTTCCAGGGGGAAAAAGCATATTTGGAAGACGTACAGGAAAGTAAAGCATTATGCACAACTACTGTAACGATTCATATGAACTGAATGCAAGATACATTGCGAAGAGTTTCATATACTGAAGGTGAAGAGGGGCGCCTGGGCGGCTCAATCAGTTAAGCGTCTGACTCTTGACTTCAGCTCAGGTCATGATCTCAGGGTTTATAAGATCAAGACCCGTGTTGGGCTCTGTGCTGGCAACCTGGAGCCTGTTAGGATTTCTCTCTCATCTCTTTGCCCCTTTGCCACTTGTGCTCTCTCACTCTCTGTCTCAAAAATAAATATTTAAAAACATATATACTAAAGGTAAAGACAAATCATCTGTTCATGTGATGTAATGTTGTTGTTTTAAAGAATGCTATCCCTCGTAACCTTGTATGTTCATTGTGGTGATAGAGAAAATCAAGAAACTTCTCGAGGTCATATAGGGCTGAACGGTGAACTGCCCTAGCCGGATAAACCCCCTCCTCACTCCCCCTCTCTTCTGCATGGAGATGACCTCAAGTCACCCTACCCCTATACATCCAATCAGCCTTAAACACCTCTGCCCAAAAAGGGTGGGTTTCTTTACCTTTATAAGCACAGCTACCACCTATGTCCAGGGCTCAGTCCTTTGGGAGTTTCCCGCTGAGCCTGCCAGCTAATACAGCTGTGTTCTCCCCTTTCTCCGTGTGCCGTTTGAGTTTCTTCGTCTCGGCCTAAATTTCTGCAATAGTGGCTTTTAGATTTAAAAAGGCAGTTATGGGGCACCTGGGTGGCTCAGTTGGTTGAGCATCTGACTTCAGCTCAGGTCATGATCTCACAGTTTGTGGACTTGAGCCCCACTAAGGGCTTTGTGCTGATAGCTCAGAGCCTGCTTAGGATTCTCTGTCTCCCTCTCTGTGTCCCTCCCCCACTTGCATTTTCTCTTTCTCCCTCTCTCAAAAATTAATAAACATTATTATTATGCCTGGGCGGCTCATTCCGGTAAGCATCCAACTTTGTCTCAGGTCATGATCTCGGGGTTCGTGGGTTCGAGCCTCGCATCAGGCTCTGTGCTGACAGCTCAGAGCCTGGAGCTTGCTTCAGATTCTGTGTCTCCCTCTCTCTCTGCCCTCCTGCTTGGGTTCTGTCTCTCTCTCTCAAATATAAATAAATACTACATTTTTTAAAAAAATAAATAAACATTAAAATAAATAAATACATTACTCGATTAATTAATTAATTAATTTAAAAGACAGTTAATCTCTTTCCTTCGACCCCCCCCTGAATAAGGTAATAAACAATTTTAGCCTTTTTATTTCAGTTTCTAACCTACAATTGAGTTTTTAAATTGCCATTCCTTTGTATTCTTTTCATCTTTAAGATATTCATGGCTACCCACCCGCTGAAGTTTCAGCTTAACATCTTGCGGACACAGTGGATGCAGAGCAGATGAAAAACAGAAAGCCCACGCCGATGGAATCTTTATTTGCACTCTGCAAGTACACTTCTACAATTTTTAGAACTATTAATGTCATAAAAAAGTAGCATCTTGGACATTATACTGAACAGATTTTAAAAGGCATAAAAATAGTTTACAGTTCTCTGCTATAGAGAATGAGTGAAGAGTAAGACAAAATGGAATTTACATTTGCAATTCATATTATTTTTTGTTTATTTGTTTTTTGGTCTCTCCCTGCTTTTTGAGCTTCTAAATGCTTCTAATTCTCTTAGAGTCCCTGCCATAAATGATACCATTCTCCTTCTGGCTGGTCCATAGCACTCCCCTTGCCAGTTTTTTTTTTTTTTTTTTAAAGGTCTTAGGGATTTCTGTTGAGATGAGAAAAAAAAAGAGAGAAAATTCAGTACTTTCCTTTAAAAACTGAAGGAGAAAAATAAATTCACTGAGGACTTCATGCCAAAACTCTCTGTTCTCATCAATGGAAGGAATATGATCAATGATTTCTTTCTCTTTTCCTTCGAAGGCAGAGTTATTGTAACGTGTAACCTAAGAGAATTTGCTAGCGTTGTCCTGTCCCACCACCGGGGAAGGCTGCCCACGGTGGATGATCATTCAGCTCCCTTTTATGGTTTCCCTTTTCCTTCTGGTATCCGGTAGGCACTCTCTTTACCTGCCTACTCCGAACTGATTCACTGGAGGAACTTTTTTAATCTCCATTTAATCGGTAATATACCAAGATGGATACTCAACTACTTCAGTTCAAGGGAAAAAGTTTGCAGCTTCATTTTATTTTCCAAAACTGACAATTTGTACAATTATGAGAAATAATAAAGAGTGGTTGTATTAAATTGCTAAGTTTTGGGGCGGTTTGTTACATAGTAAAGCATCCCAGTCTTTTCATGTCTACACAAAAATGAACTCCATTCTTTGATCTGTGAAAAATCATTGGCTAACATATTATACTTTTAGCAATATTGTTGAGCAAACATTATGTTACATTTCAAAAAGCAAAGATTTTGGGGCACCTGCGTGGCTCGGTTGAGTGTCTGACTTTGGCTCAGGTCACTATCTTGCGGTCTGTGGACTTGAGACCCACATTAGGCTCTGTCCTGATAGCTCAGAGCCTGGAGCCTGCTTCAGATTCTGTATCCCTCTCTCTCTGCCCCAACCTCGCTCATGCTCTGCACCCCCCTCAAAAATAAATAAAAACATTAAAAAAATTTTCAAAAGTCAAAGATTTTCATTTAGTTATTCAAAAGTGCACTGTCTGGGCAACTACCAAGTTTCCTATTCAATGAAAAAGGAAATAAACTTTCAATTCCATGATTCAACTTTTTAAAATATATATATTTAGGGAAAACGAAGATCTGGTGAAAAAATATTTAGCAAAAATTTCCAACTCCTCTCTTTGGGCTAGCATTAACAAAGTTATGAAAGCATTATGAATAAAATATACATATAAGAGAAGTAAAAATAATCATAAAAATTGTATCTAATAAGTGTCTTGGTATGAATACAGAAGAGATTCTATTAAGAAAAAGTGTGCTGCTTTTCTGCCCATTGAAATCCCAAGATAACCAGGGAGAGCTTGATGTAAAAATCATTTATACATTATGATCCAGAGGTCATGGAGGGAGGTATTAAAGCTATTTCAAAAGGAAAATTACTTTTCATACTTCTTGCTTACTTGTCATCCAATACACATTACAACCATCCCTAAGCAGGGCGACTGGCCTGGATGTATTTACGTCGAGGCTCATGGCACATGCACCTGGAAATTGGGACACAGGAGGACAAAACATAGGAGGTCTCCCCAGCAACGGTAAAAGACTCTGATTTTCACCTGTTCAACCAGCTTTTGGAAGGAAAGGGTTCTCTGTGCACCCAGTGCCAATGGTGCCGGACCTGCGGCTGGATGTCTTCTGACTCAACTCAGTTCTGATGCTAACTACCTGGAGATAATGTTAGATTCCATAGATTAAGAGTTCAGTCCAACAAGACTGAACCCACACACATACAAGTTGTCACCTGTGCTTCTGGCAAAACAGCTATAAATCAGAGATTCCTGTGACCCCTCCTTAGGTTTAATGTGCTAGAATGGCTCATAAAATTCAGGAAATCTATTTACCCATTCGATTACTGGTTTATTACAAGGGATGTATAGAACCCGGGAAGGAACAGAAGCACAGGGCAAGGTATATGGGAAGGGGCTTGGTGCTTCCACGCCCTATTCAACCTGGACATTCTCTCCAAATAGGCATATGTTCTTTTTTTTTTAAGTTTACTTATTTATTTTGAGAGGGAGAGAGAGAGAGAGCATGAATATGAGCTGGGGAGAGGCAGAGAGAGAAGCAGAGAGAGAAAATCCCAAGTAGGGCTCAAACCCATGAACTGCGACTTGAGCCCAAACCAAGAGTCAGATGCTTAACCAGCTGAGCCACCCAGGCGCCCCGCTAATATCTTATATTCACCAACTTGGAAGCTCTCTGAACTGCATCCTTCTTGGTTTTTCTGGAGCCTTCATTACCTATCTACTGACTAAAACCATTGGAGATTGATCCAACCTCCAGTCCCCTCCCTTCCCCTACCTACCCCCCAGCATAGGAGGTAGGATGAAAGTTCCAAACCTCTCCCTTGCCACCACTGGCAACCAACCCCCACCCTTAGGTGAGGTACAAAAGTAACCTTAATAACATAACAAAAGACACATTTAACCTAGGAAATTCCAAAGGATTTAGGTGCTTTGTGCCAGAAATGGGTACAAAGACCACACCTGTGTTTCTTACTAATCCCAATATCACAAGAGGCCCCAAAAGAGTCTTAGCAGTAAACTAGAACAAAGAAGGTAGCAGGCACCAAATGTGTATGGAGACAGGCACTGTGCTAAGCTACATGAGTTGTGTTGTTTAATCCTCTATCAGATGGAATTACCATTGAGCCTGTTTTATGGGTGAAAACTGAGGCTCAGATATATCTGTGGGTTGCTCATAGTTGCACAGCCAGAGAGTGAAGAAGGTGGATTCAAATATTGGTTTGTGGGATTCCAAACTCTATGCTTTTACAACGTGCCTAACTATTAATTCCAACTGGGCTGCCCTCCTTTTATTTCATGACCATTTTAGGTGGGGAGTGGGGGTGGAGGTAGAGGTCAAGGGAAGAGAAACGAATTCCAACAAATTCTAAAACAAACCACCTACAACCATTTTTCCGTTCTCAGTTTTTGATTTTCTAATAACCCACCTTTGGAAAAGAAACATGTTCCTCAAGCTTAGTATTTTTATGAAGTTTGTAGGTTATAATAATTCTCATCAATTTGAAGACACAAATGACAAATTATTTACCGTCGTAGAAAACCAGATTAAGTTCACAAACTTAGGTGGCTCTGAGTTCTTTTCTCTGTTACAATAAAGCAGTTCAGAAAAAGATAAATAGAATAAAATTATTCCTTTTGGAAAAATATAAAAGTTTCATAAAAAATCTGTTTCTAGCTCGTCAGTATGGAATTTGTCACTAATCATTTTAAACTATGCCCTTTTATGCTTCTTCTGTCTCTTTTAGCTTTCTGAGTAGTTCTTTGATGTAACAAAGACAGTTTCAGACAAGATTTCAGTTCATCTGGAAAAAAAAAAGGTTTAAGTCTGGAGGCAAAATGCAGTGTATTTAAAATTTATATACTCTATAATGCCTTTGTTCTGAACTTGAAGATCCTGCAAAACTTCTAAGCTTCTTGGCCTTCCTCCTCTAAGCTCATTTGTTCTTCCCTTGCTTATTATCATGCAACTGTGGCTTTAACTGGTGGTTCCATTGTTTAACTACATGCAGAGTCATGGCTGACCCTTTCTGATCAATTGCCAATCCATACAGGTTTGACTGATAAAAGAGCCAATTAGATTTAAGCAAATTAAGGGACATCACCAATGTCAACCACTTATTAAACCGAATGCTGAATTCCATGCATACAAAACACTAATGCACTGAGCCCCATTAAGAGTTGAAATCCTAACCCCATTAGTAACTCCAGACCTTGAAGGGGTAAAGGTCATAGGAAAGTTTCATATTTATGGATTAACATTTGGATTCCGTTTTTATTTTTTTAATTTTTTTTCCCTAGAACTCTTGAACCTTCACTATAATGCTATTCAAGAGCTCGGATTAAATATATTCTTCATTTCTAAGAGTATCTTGGTGCTAAATATGAGCATTATGTTATTACAACCAAAAAATAAAGTCGAAGAAATACAAAAAACCTGAGTACACAGAAATTGGTAGAGATACGTTACATAAATGAAGGAAAAATAACCTCCAGACCAAATAATATTTGCAATTGAGCAAATAATATTTTGACACATTTTTAAAATAAAAAATGTGTGCTGTTGGGGTTGGTCGCCGTGCGTCCACGGGCTGAGCTGTTGGCTACGTGGTCTCACTTGCCTTAATTTCCATCTTCAAAATAACTTGTGTTTATCAGGTCATTTAATCATATTTTTTGTTTGGTCAAAGCTAAGAGCTTTATTTTCTGATAAAATGTTATTAAACAACACACCAGCAATGAAAAAGCAAGATCTGATGGAATTAACTAGGGTTTATTGGTCGATATTGTTAGACTGGTTTCTCGAAATTTTTTTCCAGCTTAATTGAGGTATAAACTGCATATTAATCATATTTGTTTCTCATCAGAAAAATAGAGAAAGCTAGTATCAGAACAGATGTTTCAAAACTATTGAATAACAGATGATGTACCAGCTAAGAGTTTTTGTATCCAGTCCCCTTGCCTCTTTCCAAATTCCTACGTTAACTGTTAATTCTATGCTTACCTAAGTAACCTGTATAGGGAAGGAGTCAAAAAGTGATGGGTTGTTGCAATTTGAGACTATTTCTTATCTCCAATCTCTGTGCCCTCCTTCCAGGCTGGGCCCCCGGTTACATCTGGGATGCAGGATGACCAGAGCATTCCTACACTGGACACTATGTTCAGAGGAGGTCACAGTTTCCACAGCTGGTTACGATATATGGTTGCTCAGATGGAAAATGAGGCATGAAGAAGTCTGAGCAATGATAAGTTTACCATTTAAAACTGTTAATTAAGCTATCCTGACTGATTGATTTATTCATTCACTCGCCAATTATTCATTATGCATCCACGAGGCAGATTTGGTCTAGACACTGGAGATAAAAACATGAGGGGCGCCTGGGTGGCTCAGTCGGTTAAGAGTCCGACTCTTGATTTTGGCTCAGATTTTAGGGTTCCTAAGATCTAACCCTGTGCTGGCTGTCAGCGCAGAGCCTGCTTGAGATTCTCTTCCTCCCTCTCTCTCTGCCCCTCCCTACCCTTTCTTTTTCTCTCAAAATAAGTAAATAAACATTAAAAAAATGAATATGAAATAGCCCTGGCCGCCTAGGTCCTTATAACCAGTGATTGTGACAGTCAATCAGGTAGACCATTTCAACACAATGTGCTTGTACTATAAGATACCTAAGGGCCCTATCTCAGTCTCGGTTGGTAAGGGTTAACTTTCCGAAGGCCTTATTTCTAATTTGCAACCAAGAAATGAGTAGGACTTGGCCAGATCTAGGGGGTAAAGGAAGTTTTCCAGGCCTACATTTGATAGCAAACATTTGATAAAGAAAAAAAAAATGAGCATTTCTGTTTTGCCCAAGCCTTCTATGATTATATTTTAAAACTACACTGAGAAGAAATCATAGCTAAGGGTACCATCATTACATATCTTGAATAATCCAGCATTGAAAAATAATAGGAATCTAACATCACCATAAAAGAGACCTAAGATTGAAATCAAGGAAATGGCAATAATGATAACAATCCAAATATAATGGAAAAGTAAATAGCACATAGAACTTTCTCTGCCCGTAAGTTGGTTCACTTCTATACATCGGTTCATTTATTATTCATTTCGGTATGAAGCACAGTTCACTGGACAAAGGCATGGAAGATTTCTTTAATAACTCTCAGTACTAATTTAATTCTACTTAAACACACATATTCTAGTGAATGCCACATGCTTTTCAGCATGATTTTATGTGTAAATCAGGATAATATGTTTTCAGATCATTAAGTAAAAGGAAGCATGAACTAAAACCTATTTAATCAATGAGGTGTCACCTTTAAACTGCCACAAGGTCATAAAAAAGATAATTTCAAAGCTATAAGTTTCCTAATTGTAATCAACAACAACCTAATGATGAAAAAAAAGTATGTCCTAATGGCTGTAATAAACTTGAGCAAATCACTGTCTGTCTTTGAAGACACTGTGCTTCCTCTTTGGGTGAAGAGCCATCTCCCCAAATCTTGATTTCTGAGTGGAGCCCGTGAATGATTGTGTCATACCCAGAGAGTATGAGCCTTCAGAAAAGCGTGGAATGGCATGAATAAGGATCCACAGAATAGAGACAAAACTAAACTCAGCAGTTGACTTCAGTTCTAGTGTACCACTAGAAAAGAAAATTGTAGTTTCTTCCTGTTTGCATAATATTAATTCTTCTACTAACCACTGACAGATACAGGTACAGACTGTATTGAGTTGGCATTAGGCGCTTGCTATGTTTAACTGAATTTTACACACATACACACACACACACACACACACACACACACACACACACACACACACACACATTTACCAGAAATTATTAGGCACTCCTAAACAGATGAACAGTGAATTAAATTGGCCCTATTTTATGAATGTGACACAGTTTGCTGTACATTACAAATCATCTAAATCAGTGTGAGTGCCATGAAAAGAATATATAAGTCATTAAATTCCCACATATCCTGTTAGGAAAGTATCGCTATGTAATTTTAAAATCTCCATTAAAGCACTAATTACTCTTTAATTTTAATGTGAATACAGGCTATTATATACTAAGGTACAGAATCATCAAATGTTCTTTTTAAAAAAACTCTTTTTGATGTTTCTTTATTTTTGAGAGAGAGAGAGAGAGACAGAGAGACAGAGTGTGAGTGAGGGAGGGGCAGAGAGAGACAGAGACACAGAATCTGAAGCAGGTTCCGAGCTCTGAGCTGTCAGCACAGAGCCCGAGGCAGGGCTTGAACCCACAAATCTAGAGATCATGACCTGAGCTGAAGATGGACGCTTCCCCAAAGGAGCCACCCAGGTGCCCCAAGTCATCAAATGTTCTATCACTTCTAGCATGTTGAGTTAGATTAAAAAATGAAAATATGAGTACCCAAGGTTTATTTTCTTGACTTCGTTCTGTATTGTATTTTTGGCCTCAATTCTTAAACAAGCCCCTATCTAAATTCGATCCCCCTTTTTATTATTGGTTTATGAAATGTTACACTGAGTCATTCAGCTCTGTCTCTTTCAAGCATTCTTAAACAATGTGGCTTCTGCCATACAGAGTTTCAAGTGTTTTGGTAAACACCTATTCATCGAGTCTTATAATGTCATGAAAGATGGATAATGATGAGTGCTTTTTATGATATAGCAGATATTGCTTTCCTTGGGAGAAGGGGTCCATACACACTGCAGGTTAACCCTTAATTTTCCACTAGTTCTGAGATTTTTGCGGCTTTCGTACCCTTTGTGAAGGGAGAGATATTTATCCAGTCCTCTGTTTAACGACACAGTGACATTATCCCTTCATCCAGAGCGCCCTGCTTCTCGAAGCCGTTAGATTCCATTTGCTTCAGTATTTTCAGAAGACATACATTTCTGAACACTTAATTGAGAACCACACTCACTATTCTGAGAAATGCTTTTTGTTCAAGGGCTGTACATACCCATCGGAGGGGGAGTGTTCTTAGCAATTAGCCTCACAAACAGTTAAAACAAGGTGGAATTGACTGCAGATCAAAATAATAATTCTAAATAAGTCAGCTTTCCATACAAGTAGTTAAAATGAAATATATCTGGATCGCATCACATTTCACATATAAAAGTGACACTATTGAACTCTAATCGTTAGGACATGGAAGTTAAAGGTATTTCTCCAGTGGTGTGAGTAGTTTTCCTATTGTGTAGCCTGCATCCTGCCCTTTTGTGGCAAATGGAAAAGTTTAGATATGTAAGGTTCTTTGAAAAACAGGAATGAGGACCAAAGCTCAAATTGAAAATATAAATTTTGAGGGGCACCTGGGTGGCTCAGTGGGCTAAGCATCTGACTTTGCTCAGGTCATGATCTCATGGCTCATGAGTTCGAGCCCCATGTGGGGCTCTGTGCTGACAGCTCAGAGCCTGGAGCCTGCTTCAGATTCTGTGATTCCCTCTCTCTCTCTGCCCCTCCCCTGCTCGTAGTCTGTCTCTCTCTCTCTCCCTCCCTCTGTCAAAAATAAATAAACAATAACAAAATTAAAAAAAAAGAAAATACACATTTTTGAGTCTGAATGAAATCTCCAAACAAACAAACAAACAAAAACATTTCCCAGTCTTTTTAACAGGTAAAGCAGGAGATACGTGCGCACGACATATACCTACATATACACGCAGCACAAGATGAAAGCAGTCTCGACAAAACATTAATAAAAATCAACAGAAGGGTCTCACTAAAACAATACAATGACATCCCAAACAACCAGAAATACAAGTGAGCCTCCATGTTCTAAAAAAAAAAAAATAGTAAATCACACAATAAACAAGTACTCAGTGAAAACTTAGTAGTAGGGCATTTATAAAAATTTGTATAGAAAACCATGTTCGTAACTTACCCGCTGGTGGCATTGCAATTGTTATAGGATCACTTCCCAAGCTCCCTTGGCCATTTGAAACATTCACTTGTACGGTATAGTCAGTGAAAGGAACCAAGCCCTCGATGAGCACCCAAAGGTCGGTCTCTTCACCACTGTGCATGACTCGCGTGCCGTTCAGAAGAGTATAGTTATGATCCGCTGATAAAGAAGAAAATTATTAAAATTAGTGTATATTTAAGAGTTCATTCATTGATCTCAGTGATGAAAATAACTGAGTTGTTATTCTAAGATAAGATGGAGCTCTTCACAACTATGATGCTGTAAGGAAAAATACTGCACAGACATAAAAATTGATCCCTTGATGGATTATTTACAACTGTTTGAGGGTTTTTTAACCCTTGGATTTTACACAATGTGCTGACTGGAGGAAATCACACCCTTTCCCCCATGTAGAATGGTTCCAAATATAAACAGTGCATTCAAACTATACACATCAGATATTTCATTTATCACCGATTGGGGTATGTGTCACTCATTTTCCTGGAGAGGTAGGTCATCGCTTTCCCTCTAACAGCACTTGAAATCAGAACTGGGCAGGATATTCTGAAAAGCAGTATGTGCCTGCTTTGGTAGGAAGATCTATTTGTAGCTGGATGCTAAACTAAAAAGGCTGCCTGGTCTTGTAAAAGAATCACCTTCAGTGGACTCCCTGAGCTGCACCACGCCCATCCTTCCGAACCTGAACAAACCCATTCTCAAACAGTATCGTGTCCGAGGTACAGAAAATACTGCTGCTCTGAAACAGGGTTTTATCTCTCTCTTCTACACAAATGAATTACACTGAAGGTTCAGAAGAGTTAGAAGTTAGGCTTAAAACGAGACAAGTGCTACTGAAAATCCTGTCGTAACTTATATCTCATCGTCTACATTAGATGCTTTCCGGAAAAGCTTACGAGAGACAAATTTTTCAGAATATTGGTGAAATTTAGTAAAATTTAGTTATAATTATTATTTTTTGAGGGGGGGTGCAAGTGAGCAGAGAGAGAGACAGAGAGAGAGAGGGAAGGGAGCTCATCTGAAGTGAGGCTCATGTTTTACCCAAAGCCAGGCTCAAGCTCAAGAACTGTGAGAGAATGAACTGAGTCGGTCAGATGCTTAACCGACTGAGCCACTCAGGCGCCCTAGTTATAATTTTTCTTTAAACACAGAAGAGAAAAGCCATTAAGAATAGTAATATTTACCTCAAATAGCCTTTTTTCTTTGCCAAAGCACTTTTTATTGTAGTACCCTTCACCCTACCCCCAATTCTACAAATAGAGTAAATGAATAAAAAACACACATGTTGTTAAACTTTAAGGGGAAAGTATATTTGCAAGATTTTTAGATAATGATACGATCTTTATCGGTTAAATGTTTAAAAATTAAAAGAGGACCACATACCAAAAATGATCTTGCATTGTACAATAAACAGAATTTAATAATCGCAATATTTACAAAAATATGTTTTTAATTTTATTAAATGTATTTTTTTTAAGTTTTTATTTATTTGTTCTGAGAAAGAGACAGAGAGAGTGGGCGAGGGAGGGGCAGAGAGAGAAGGAGAGAGAGAACCCCAAGCAGGCTCTACCCTGTCAGCACAAAGCCTGATAACAGGGCTCAAACTCACAAATTCTGAGATGATGACCTGAGCTGAACCAAGATGCTTAACCGACTGAGTCACCCCGGGGCCCCAAAATATCATATTTTAGTAGTAGAGTATGGCAAAGAAAGTACATGAATTTAGTTGTCAGAAAGTTCTACATTTCAGCCTGTCCTTATCATTCTTGAGTAGTGTGTTCTTTGCTAAGTTACTTAATATTTCTAAATCTCAGCTTTTTCATCTGTGAGCTGGGAATGATAATACTTTGATTGCAATGTTATCGTGAAGATTGAGATTATTTCTTTACGTTACTCAGCAGGTAACAGGTGCTCATCTACAGGAGCCAGGAAGTGTGACTGTTTTACTGTAATACAACTGATACATTCCCAACAAACATTTAGAACTGGCGAGTGATTAAGAATTATGCACTCTGTATTTTACTTTCTTGGTGGCAATTACCTACCTATTACATTCTCTCTCTCTCCCACCCAACAATGTTTGATTAATAAAAATTCGATTTCTTTCAATGAACAAAACAATATGAATGACCTCTGCTACCACTGGGTCATTGTCCCATCAGGCTCTAGATCAAACTCTATAGTTAAGAAAGATCAAATGAGGTAAAAGAGGATCTCGTTTCTGAGGACGAGCATTTGCATGAAAGGTGAATAAGGCAGACAAAAACTTTAAAAATATACAAAATTTTTTTAAAAGATACTTTTTAAGAGCTTTGGGAAGAAGGATGTAGCTGAAAAGAATGATTGCTGTAAAATACACAGATCTAAGTTAGGTGTTTGCCATGACCAGAAGAAATCCCTAGTGGCACGTAGAATTTATTACTCTGAACTTAAAATTGGAACATTGAAAGGAGTGGTTTATTCCCAAGGGAATAAGTGGCACTTACGGGCTAAAACATGGGGAAAATAATTTCTATTCACTTTTAATAAAATAAGGTCAAGATATATTTACTGCTTAAGAATTGTTTTAAGTCCCTAAAATGCAAATAACCACAGCTGTCTACATGTAACACACATTAACAAGAAGTGCTGAAACCTGCAAATTAGCCTTAAAAAGACTTTTCCAAGTGACACTATGTTAGCTATCATGGGTTCTTTATAACTACTCAACCGGATTAGACAGAAGATTGTTGACTCCGACTGCTTACAGAGAGCAGGCATTGCTAAGTCCCAATAACAATGTGCCCAGGATGTAGGAGACATAATTCCTACACTCGAGAAACCGAGGTAAGTTTAAATAGGAATCCCTTGTAAGCACCAAGCAAAGTTACATTAGCCACATCTGAAGAGCTCGAGTTCCCATAACATCTAATTCCATGGAAGCATTTCTGGTTCCAGCTGACACAGTTGCTGCCGTTGTCACGTGCCCAGCTGTAAAATTTCAGAAAGATCGGCTTATCCTGCGAGACCTGAGTAGCGGGTCAATTGCCTCTGAAGTTGTGTTACCTGTGGACACCTCGCAAAAAAATTGAAGATTGCGAAATCACAGTGAAAATTCTAAAATTAAGCCAAGAGAATACAATTTTACAAATTTCAAGCCAGGTGCAAATGTAAGATCAATGAGTTAACATCTGTGCTTATAATATTAGTGTGGTTTTTCCACTTGTATTTTGTTTGTTTTGGAAGGAAATTTCTAGCCATAAAACAAACACTTTTTGCTAGCTTTGGAAATGGCGTGGCAGGGGGAAATATATTAAATACCACTTTATTCTAAGTTTCCCAGATAACATTAATACATGGTAATTATACAATTAGTTGTAACATTAAGTTCTAGTTATAGAACAATGATTACTCAGTAATTATAAGAAGTATATAATTACTCAATAATTATGAGAAGTATGCAATTACATAACCATTTCGTTCAGCTCAAAAAAGAACTTGTACATCTACAGGAACCACACAGCTGAATGAGTCCAATGCTCCCTTACCCCCGACTGACACGAAGCTCAATTTCATAGGCCTAGAGAAACCGATAAGATTTCAACCCTCAATAAAACTCCAAACTCTCCAGATTCAAACCCAAAACAGGGCCCACAGATTTGGGTTTTCTCCACTTTATTCTGTCTTCACTTTCTTCCTTTGAACTTGACCAGTTCCTAGATCTTGGGGGAAAATTCTTAAAATGAAAGTCCTCAGATCTCCCTTCTCGAGAGGGTCTTGCTTTACTGCTTCTCACTGCATAAACTTGGCTTTCAGTGGACTGGAAAATGCAGCTCATTGGTTCAGCCTCGAGAGTCAAGCCAGAGAATGTTCAAATGATAAGCATTTCCTATCAGAGGTGACCATTTCTGTCTGGTCAGCCAGCCTTAGCGCTGACCCCATTTGTAAGTATAAGTGGACGGGGCAGGCCCAGTGAAGCTCCAGTGTTCTGGAACCATAACCCCCCATCACCCTGCCCCCAGGCACTCTGAGTCTGAAAAGGAGTCCCTGCATCCACCTCTTTGGCTGTGGTCTGCACCACTGGGCTTTAACCTGGGGGTTGCACTAAGCACTTTGCAGATGAGGTCATCAACGCTAGAGTTCTACGGTTCATCTACACCAAAACCACGTGGGGGTACTTCATCACCAGCCACACACCTGAGTTCCACTCTGGACCTACCGATCGAGACTATCAGAAGGTAGGGCCGGAATCATGGGTGATTCTTCTTAAAGCATGCAGAACTACTGACTTTAGGGTCTTTTAATCCATGTTCAAGCTAGTCTTAAAGTATTGAACCAAATTTATTTCCTCTGTTCCCAAAATAATTAGGTCACTTTTGACATGCTTGTTAGTGATGCCTTTAGACTTTAGCTTTGGGCTATAAAATGTTTACTTTATCAGTGAAATAATGCATCTTCAGAAGGATAAAGCGGACTCTTAAGCCAGATATATCTTTACAGACTAAAAAAAAATAACTATAAATTTGTCCCGTAAGAAACATTTAAATATGCATAGAAATAATTTTAAAAATGAGCAACGTTTTGCACACCTGAGAATAATAACTTTAGGATTTCTGACAAGTATTTCCCTTTCAGTCTTCCCACTGAGGTTGCAGGGGAAGGAGATACTCTCTGTATCTTAGCCAACGTCATGTATCACAAAGCAGAAGACCCACGAGTTCTGTGGAGATCATGTAAACTTTTCGAAGACGCTCCTGGGGGCTATCTCAGGATATTTGACATTCTACGGATTTTCAAAGAAGCTAATTCATTCACTTTTCCTTCAACTTTATTTTGAAGGAAAAAAAAAAAGTGTCAAATTGAGAAACAGCTCAAATAAATCTTATAAGCCCAACGCATTTTACTTGTAAAGAACATTTTCTTAGCTTCAGATGTGAAATCCTACAAAAATGTTAATAGCACTAATGCCCATTTTCCAAGGCCAAAAATCTCACATTTGATGTTATTCGTCGGATAGTAAGATACTTTCTATACAATTATTTTTTTAAGCAAAAGCAATGTAAATAGATATGTATGATTCAGGGATGCGTAAATGATTGCTGTCTCAGGAATACCGTCCTATGGGGTTCTCTAGATTGATGTAACATAAATGGGTATCCTTTCCCATTCTCGTTATAATCGTTGTCACAAGAATTTTAATGCATCATATATTCCATAATTTTTTTTCCTCTGTGCTGTACTGCTGTGACCTTTTCAATATTCTATAATTTGACTGGCTGGCCATTTCAGTTCTTTCCTTTTTACAGTCTTATTAACTTGTGGGAAAGAGGTGAAACGAACAACCAATCAGAATACATAATATTGCAAAGGTCAGCGTAGTCTCCTACAGTATCATCACACACAGAAGGCTGTATGCCAGGCATTAACATCCTGATATCTTATTCATGTGACAAAGATTGTAACAAGAACCGAAAATGGCACAACATGAATCCATTCTCATGACAAAGATTATAATGAGAAATGACAGCGAACAAACCAAACTGATTCTTGTTACCTTGTGAGGATTTTAGATGTCAGACCTGGTCCTGCTTTAAGTTAGCCTTTTTCTGAATCCAATTACACCTTACGGTAGGAAAGGTGTTAACTAATTTTCCCACTTCTTGCTGTAAAAAGAAAATGCTATGTTTTCCTGGTATTGAGGTCTCCATTTAGTGTTGTGCAGCTCCATCTCATTATCACAGAATTCTGCCAATTCCAAAATCAAAAGACACAGAATGACAAATGGCAGATCTGGGCAAAGTGGTGAATAAGGCCTTTAATGTGATCTAATAATACTAGGTCACTCTATCACATGTATTAATATTTAAGTTACTTTTATTTATTCTTTCTGAAGATATTATCTTAAATTATTTTACCCTAAAGGCAAGTGGACCCTCCAAACTCCATTATTATAATAGATATTATCTGGGTGGAGATCTGAATGGTACTGGGAATTTGTTCATTTTTAACTTAACATACGGTCGAAGAGACCTATCTCTGACCTTAAAGTGTTGCCAACATAGAAAATATTTATACATATATACCTACATAACTGTCTTCTCCATGGAATATTTTGAAAGAGAAAGAAATGAGCAAACTGTGAGCGACTTAGGCCTCTGAAGAGGACGGTGCTCTATTAATGCATCACATTCCTTACCATTATTGTAATTACTCTAATGTGATTTTTAATTAGTTGTCATCTAGTAAAAGCTGTACTTCTTGGATTCCTCTTTAAAGTGGTCACTCTGCTAGAATGACGATTGTAGTTCAGGGAATAAGTACATAGAATATTTCATCCACTCACCAAAAGATGCTCCAGAACCCTTAGCCCTGAGCCTATGTTCATGCAGGAGCAAAAAGCTCGGTAGATGCTGAGGACTTTTGTTTTGTTCTGTTGTTGTTGTTTTTAATGTGTGGGCAGGACTATGCCAACGTTGCATGATTCCTTTTCCAAATATCTAAACTATCATTATACAAAGTCTCTTGGGGCATAGTTTCTTTTCACCGACTTTGTTTTCTATACCATAGTCAGGTTTCTCTAAATGGATCTCATTTTATTAATATCAGAAAAGAATTGTGTGTGTGTGTGTGTGTGTGTGTATGTGTGTGTGTGTGAACATAGATAGATACATACACCTATGGATATATAGATAGATCAATACTTAGATGGATAGATAGATAGATAGATAGGTTTTTCAAGAGTAAATTTCTCAGGAGTAATTTACCACAGTTGTGGTAGGTATGGTCCATTTTCATCAACTGTGCTGTCCTCTGAGAAGTCAGGTTTTTTTTTTCTACTTTGATTTACATTTTCCCCATTTGAACAAAGTGTTAGTTGTCCAAATGAACACAATATTGCCATTATCTCAATCAGCCAAGAGCTATTTGGGAAAATATGCTATTATAGAAAGTGGTCTCCTGCTTCCAGAGTAGATGGTGGACATGAACATGACTGGTTAACAGCTTCTGTTGTTTCCTTTTGGAATTCTAGGAGAGCCTTACTAAACATACTGACTATGCTGAACTTCTAGCACTACTGTCGTCAAGTCCAGAACTCAGCAATCACTGATCACAGTGCAACCTACCCCCAATCCTTAATGAAATGTGTACGATTTTCTTTTTAGTTACTTAGATATATATGCTTGAGACAGAGGCTCCATTAAAGGAGAACACTCACTTGGGGTGGGAATTATATCATGTTTTGTGGTGACTTCTACCTTCTTTCTGTGCTGCGGTCACCAAGTCCTGTGTTCCTGTACTAGTTATCTATCGCATGTAACGCCATTGCCACAAACTTAGCAGCTCAAAACAACATATACTTCTTATCTCATAGTTTCTGGGGATCACAGGTCTGGGCATGCTGAGTTGGGTTTTCCGCACAGGATTTTAAAAGGCTGCAATCACGGCATTGGCTGGGACTGAAGTCCCATCTCAAGGCTCTCCTGGGAAAGGATCACGTCCAGCTCGGGTAGTTTTGACAGCGTTCTGTTCTTTACAGGCCATTAGAGCTTAGTGCCTCCGTTTCCTACACATTATGTGTGCTGGCTTGTTTTGGGCCAGAAATTGCCCTCATTTCTTTCCAATGTGGGCCTCCCCAACATGGCTGACTGCTTTATCAAAGCCAGCAAGGAAGATAGTCTCCTCGCAAGATAGGGTACAGTCTTCTGTAATGTTATCACAGACCTTCCATCCCCCCTTCCTTGCCATAGCCTACTGGCCAGGGACAAACCACAGATTTTGACCACACGCCAGGGGAAGAGATGACACAGGTCATGAGTACCAGGAAGCTGGGTTATCTTAGAGTCTGTGTGTTACAGTTCCCAAGCTGCGCGTATGAATCTCCTTGCTGAGAAGAGATTTAGGAATAAAGTGTGAAGTTTCAAAAGTTTATGTATTTTGGGAGAAGAATGGATTAATTCGTATGACAGAATTACCTTTCCAAAATACCTTCCAAAATGCAACAAATGGAAAAAAAAAGTAGGAGAAAAAAAATAATACCATTAACAAAAACAGCTGAAAATCCTGGAGGGAAAGTATAAAGGAAAAGGAACAAATTAATGACTTAATTTTGAAACCTCACAACCAAAGAAAGGTATGGTAAATTTGTGCTCAGCATAGCACAGTTCTTAACTCTACTCCTAGAAGAAGGAATATAAACCAAGCAAAATCCTTGGAACTTTTCCTAATCTTCTCCAATCTTCTGAAGCCAAATGAATGTAGAGATAAGAAGAGTGGCCGTCCTACCTACCCCTGTGCTGAGTGGGGGGACAAGCTGATGTTACTAGGATTTGAGGGTAAATGTCAATAAATGGAGTGGATGTTGCTCTAAGGGACATTTAATGAGATTTGAGAGGAGGCCGGGAAACTAGATCCCCTAGAATTCTGCATTTATGCAATGCATTTTTATCCCTATGCTCTATTTTGTTCCCATTCCCTCCCACCCCGCACACCAAGGCTATAGACAGGTACATTAACAACAACTCCCAGTTCTCAAAACTAAGATTGAGGGAAGAGCGACCAGCATCAGAAAGGAAAAGAAGGAGTCATGTTCAGAACAAATGTAAAGTCTGGACAGAGCTGTCCATACAAGGCATAAGCAAAATACATTTTAAGGAAGAAATAACATATTGAACATGCATATATATAGCCAAAAGAAAATAAAAGAAAAGATCCCAACATAAAAAGACAAAGTAAACCACACAGATTTCGGGGAGAAATATGATACACATATCCTTCAAGATGGAAAAGAACATTGCAAAGCTAGAGACAAATTGGATATTAGAAAAAAAAATCATTAAGTATTTAATCAAGTTAGAAAATGTAAGGAACATAATAAAACAGCTAAAAGTTAAATCAATGGTATGATTGAAATCCTTAAGATAAGCATAATTAATGCATAAGAAAAAAAGTTCAAGAACTTATAACAAAGAGAGATGATATATACAAAGAAAATGATCAGAAATATAATTAGGATTTTTTTTTTTAAGGAAAGGATAGCTAAAGCTCATGTGGACACTGACTACACAGTTGCCAATCATGTGCTTCCACATGGTGACTTCGAAGCTTGACATCAGTTAGGGATTCCTCTAGACCTCTAGATGTCTCTAGAATTGCGAGAATGCCAAAGCAGAGAGTCGCCTGGGTGGCTCAGTCAGTTAAGCATCTGACTTGGTTTTGGCTCAGGTCATGATCTCATGTCATGGCTTTATGGGTTCGAGCCCCACGTTGGGCTCTGCCTTGGGAGCATGGAGCCTGCTCAGAATTGTCTCTCTCCCTCTCTCTCTCTGCCCCCCCCCCCATTCACACTGTGTTTGTCTCTCTCAAAATAAATAAATAAACTCTAAAAAAAAAAAAAAAAGAATGCCGAAGCAGAGCTGCAGTTATCCAGGGCCACTGAGTGCTGATGCTCTCCTGGTGAGGGGTTGTGGTGGTGTCTTGAGGCCAAACTTGTCTGGGCCAAGCTATCTGTGGTTTCCACCCATGTCTGACTCTCCAGTTTTCCTGACAACTTTTGGAAATGATAATGATCAGTTCTCTTGTAAGCATTCAGTTTCTCCTTAATTAACCAGAGTTGTTTCTGTTGTTTGCTACCGAGAAACCACCCGCTAATTGAGAGAGGTCTGAAATGATGTCCAGCATTTGTTAACATTGGTTATTTATAGGTAGATTCATCGTTATTTTTCTATATTACGTACATTTTAAGTTAGCATACGTAAGTTTTGCCAAATCAAAAACATCATGAAAGACTTAAATATCCAAGGAAAATATATAAATTATATCTAAATTTGTAAATAAATTATAATAAAATCAGGGATCCAAAAACTAGAGCCTACAGGTGAAATTTGGCCAGCTTTCTGTTTTTGTAAATAAAGTTTTATTAGAACGCAGACACTTATACTCCTAGGTATCGTCACGCTACAGCGGCACAACTGAGTAATTATGGCAGTTGCCATGTTGCCTGCAAGACGTAAAGCGTTTACTATTTGGCCCTTTAAAAAAAAGTTTTACCTCTGAGTTGCACAATTAAAGTGACAATATCTTTAAAAATGTTATGCCTTCTTGAACAGAGAGAGTCATTTCCAATTTCTGGATTGATTGTTTTGAGTAAACTCTTTTTAAAGAATGGAACAGTGTATGTGGAAAGAACACGGTATTGACAGAGCCCTGTCTTATGCCACTGCATTATTCTGTCGTTAATGCTTTGAATGTCCTTTGTTATTCAGAAGTTATAAATGCAAATCACAGAAATGGAAAGAAGCAGGAAGAAAGTATGTTACAGACAGTTCCTAATTCCACATGTCCAGGAAGTTGGTAAATGGAAATTCAAGTGCATTGTTTGGACTGCAGGGATAGCTGCTGTTCTTAAGGCTTATTTAGAGTAACCAAAGAATAATTAATGACTCTTTGGATGAAAGAAGGACAGATTTACTGTGTCAACTGTTTCCGAAAGACTTTTTTAAACTTTCAAACTTATGTTCCCTTGCAGAGGTAATTTGCAAATACACATGAAACATCCCCTTCCTACGGAGCTTGGTGTAAACAATTAAAAGTCTAAATGAGGCTAACATATTTGCCGAAAGAAGCACATGTAGTGTTAATATTGCCTTGGAATTTATTTTAAGGAAATGCCTTGGAATTTATTTTGAGTGTACCAAATATTGCCTTCTTCTAAATATAAGAAAATGAGTTACAAAATGGTTTAATTGTGCCTATGCAGAAATTTGGCTTAAGAACCAAGAACAGGTGGCTAGAGTCAGAAGCAAGAGAACCATAATGTGGTACCATGAGTCCCCAAATAAGCATTCACTATGTAAAGGATCATAAGATATAAATTTGTTTGTAAAGCAAAGAGGGTTTGATATATAAATGTTGCCCTCCTGAGCAACAACTTAATCAATTTTGCTCTCTAATTTAAAGTTGAACTGTTTTTCTCCTTTAAATCTCCCGATAGTGGCTTTCCAGCCCGGATAATTATGGAAATGAAAAGAACCAGCTTGAATCGCGTCAAAGGCATTTTATTCACCTTAACTGTTTTCTTATTAACCTAGTTAGTGAGATTAAGTTCTGAAATAAATGTGTGAAAATAGGTAACAATCTCTGTCATGAGAAGTAGTAAATCACTTACCCAATGTAGCCTAAGAATGCACCCTATAGCTACCAATCATATTAGTCGGTCTTTTTTAGAGAAAGTCTAAAGTTATTTGAAAGCTAACTTTATGTTAAGAAAAGCAAGGAAAAGTTTGAAGCTTATAACAGCGTTATAGTTACATATTTTAAGTCTTTACCTTTTTATCCTTCCTCATTTTATAGGCTTCTATTGTCAGTCTACAAATGAAAATTGTTATCTGCTTTTTAAACGCGATCGTAAGTCATAGATGCCAATAAGGATATTCAGTTCTTGGGGGAGACGATCAGTAAGAAACTGGCTAAGAAAGCAGACCTGAAGATCTCCAATCCATAATCAAATATCTAGATTGATTGCGTCACTTGCACTCGTATTGATTTCAATTGGAGTAGCTCACCCAAGGGAATAATAAAAATGTGGAATAAAACTGATTTATGAGAACAAAATAAATCCTTCTGTGAGCGGTAATGAATTGGTACTATTTAACCCTTTCAATCACAGAGTGAAAAAACTATTTATCTTTTAAGAATGCTGAGCTAGCCGAAAGAAGTCATATCAGAAATGCCAATACTGCCAAGTGCCATTACACTAAGTCGTGATGCTGAGGAAAAAATGGCGCTCTAAACTTGATGGAAGGCGTCATTTGACATACGACATACTTTTAGCTTTCCTGGGCCAACTTCTATGTGTCATCACAAATGATGGACCTGGAGATCCAAAGCATTATGGAATCACTCAATAAATGTTTATTGTGCTTATTTACATGATTTATAAGATAATCAAGAAGTAAGAACAAAATATGGTAGCACGGTAGCTACATTTTTTCCCTTAATGTAGATGTTCTTTTTTTACTCAAAATTTAGTATATAGCAGTTAAATTGAGGGTTATCTCCAGGACAACAGAGATACCTGTGGGAGACAGCTTTCAGCATAATTAAGGCACATATAAATGTTTGCCTTAAAGAAAATTAAAGGACTTAAAAAATAAGATGATTTGTACATAGAACCAGTACAACCATTTAATTGTCAATTCAACCAACCAGTTAATTTAATGAAAAAATAAAAAACAAAAAACAAACAAAAAAACACATCAGTTACCTCATGTTCTCTGAAATCCAGTAGACAAAACATTCCCAATAGTTCGGCACTGACTTAACTTTTCACTTTTCCACTAGCGCCCGTATCTTTTACACATGTTCTAAACCTGTGCCGTCATATGCAACAGCCCCCTATCCATATGTGGCTATTGAGCACTTGAAAGGTAGGTAGTGTGGTTAAGTAACTGAACTTCTAATTTTATTTCATTTTAATTAATTGAAATTAAAACCTGATCATTGACTTAGTTACTGGAAGATTTTCAAATATGTGGGTATGGGGAATCTACTTCTTTAATTGAAAATTTTGTGAAAACTGAATATAGGTCAAACATTTCTGATCAAGATTATCATACAAACTGAAGTGCCTTTTAAGTGCAAAATATACACATAAACATAATATGAAAAGAAGAACACGTGATCGCATTATTAACTTTAAGATTCTGATTACATGTTGAAATACGAAATATTTTCAATAATATTCAAATAGATACACCACTAAATTAATCAACTGTTCCTTTTTACGTTTTTTAATGTGCATTAGAAATTCAAAATTCCACATGTGGCTCACTCTGTACGTCTTTTGGACAGCACTGCTCTGGTATGCTAAAGGGAAAACGAGGGGCACGCTTAAAACGCAAGTTCATTTTCATCTTAAATCAATGGAAGGAAACTTTGTTCCAAGATCTGCCTACATATAATATCTATTCCCACAAAATGATGGTGAAACGCTTATTCACAGAATGCTTAGAGTCTGTTCAATGCATTGTGCTTAATTCATAGTCCTGAGAAAGCTAATTTCAGAACTACCTAGAAGGGATCGCTGTAAGAAGGAGTGAGTTGATTTGTTATCAGTTCTGTCAGTGTGGCTTGTACTGTCATGGTGTTTAATGAAAGTATATAAAGGTAACTTTATTTATCCTCTCTGGCATAAAAAGGCTTTTAAAAAAATTAACACATTTTACTATTTACAATGAAGAATAATTTAATTCGGTTTGATGGTACCATAATTATTATAGCATAATAATTTTTCTAATATGATAACTTTTGCACGTATGCCATAGAGAGTAAATCATTAGACAGGAAACAGAGAGTACAAATCAAAAAAGATAATAAGAAACTCGATTATCATAAAGGAATAAATTACTAGGGAAAAAGGAAAGTGAATCACTTTAAGGGATTTAAGTAAAAGCAAGAAGATAATAAACAGTAATTGCAATTGCTTGGGCTTCTGAAAGAAGTCAAGGCCCGAGATTTTTAACTCCCCGTGTTTAATGAAGTCAAGTCATCGGTTCCCAAGTTCTTGTGAGAGTTTGGAGTTTTAAGGTCTGTCGTTCCCTAAAATCTTCCAATAGTTTTGATATAAGATGGTATGTGATACAAATCCCCTCCTCTGCCTTTTTCTTTTGCCTTCATTCATTCCTTTGTCCGATTATAAAAGAAATGTATGTTTATTGTAAATTTTAAGACTATATCAGACACTATGAAGAAAAAAAACTAAAATTATCTAAAATTTCAAGAGAATCATTGTTAACTTGTTAATATTCTTGTATTTTGGCATGTACCCTCTCATATTTTTAGACACACGTATGTAAACATAGTATTATATTTTACACTTACAGAATTTTATAATACTCATTGTCTTGTAGCTGCAATACTATATACTCATCAATAAATGCACATCTACATAATCGTACAACGAATTCACTACAAAGTAGTTAATCCACATGGTTGGACATTTAGGAACACCCCGCTCAAGTTTTGTTGCACAAATAAACTTTGTCAAGAACATGATTTTAGAAATATGTTTGTGAACCTATCTAATTATTTCTATTTAAAAATTTTTTTTGATGTTTATTTTTGAGAGAGAGAGAGAGACAGAGCGTGAGCAGGGGAGGGACAGAGAGAGAGGGGGAGGCACAGAATCCGAAGCAGGCTCTAGGCTCTGAGCTGTCAGCACAGAGCCCGACGCGGGGCTCGAACTCATGAGCCTTCGAGCCGTGAGATCATGACCTGAGCCGAAGCCCCACCAGGCGCCCTTAATTATTTCTATTAAACACTTGCGGAAAAAGGGTACAATGCACACAATGGGTACAAATGAATAGAAATATGTTAAACGTTTTACATTTACTTTATCAGCTTATTTTAATTGTCTCAAATGAATTTTGGAAATGAAAAATTAGTCAAATAGTTTGGTTGCAGTTTACCTAAAATAATCATATTGTATGGGTTATACTTGTGATTGGAACTTAAATTAGAGCCCTTTTGTTCCCAGCAAAAGCATCCATCTTGTCTGCCAGTGTATTACCTAAATTTACATAACTGAGCGGGCAGGACTCATGGAAATGTTCCTTAAGCATAAGGACCTCTGTATTTTCGGTCTTAAAAGAGCTAGAAAAATCAACTCATAGAATTATAAATGTTTAAAGAGGGTACTGGTGAAAATGGCATGTTTTAAAACGCAGATGTGACATCAGTAATGATTCTTTTAATATGATACTTAAAAATAAACGAGCACTGGGGCACCTGGGTGGCTCAGTTGGTTAAGTGTCCGACTTCAGCTCAGGTCATGATCTCACGGTCTGTGAGTTCAAGCCCCGCATCGAGCTCTGTGCTGACAGCTCAGAGCCTGAAGCCTGCTTCGGATTCTGTGTTTCCCTTCCCCCTCTCTCTTTCTCTCTGTCTCTGCCCTTCCCCAGCTCATACTTTCTCTCTCTCAAAGTAAATAAACATTAAAAAAATTTTAAATCTCTGACAAATTTAGCAAAATTAAATAACAATGTTTTAACTCTGGATAGAGAAAACATATATATTTTTTTTTACAAAAGTAGAGATTTCATTATCAAAACTATAAAACATTTCCTAAGCCTCATAAACACATCAAAAAGACAAACTGAACTTTTGACATTGTAATGGCTAATAATTACTATTCATAATATTTAAGCTTCCACAAGAATAAAAACTAATTTAAAAACCTCCAAAATCCCCTGGGCAAAGTGTGTGAACAGACAAATAAGAAAGACAAACAGACAAATAATAAGCATATGGAATATGTTTGCTCTCAAGACGAATAAAAGAAATGCAAATTAAAGCAACCTATCATTTTTACCTGTCAAATTAGCACAATTAGAGAAAGATAAACATATTTGTGTACTGCTAGGAAACATGTAAATTGATATGATTTTTCTTGAAAGGAATTTTCTAATGCCCATCAAGAGTCTTAAAAAATATCACCAACCTTTAATTTAACAATTCCTCTTTTAGCAATATATATTAAGGATATATGGAGAATTATATGTTAATAAATATTATTTCTAATAGTAAAAATAATAAACTGAAATATCCAATAACAATAAATGTCTAATATATTTTGGTATTATAATATCAAATAATGGAATGGTAATTGTGGTAACAATGGAATGGCTAATATAGTCTGGTATATCCATACTAGCGATATTATGTACCTATTGAGAATGCTTTTTATGGGTGCTTTTTGTGTGATATAGAAATACTCATGATATAATGTTGAATGAGTGAAGTCGGATATAAGATGTTTGTGGCAAGATCTCAAATAGATTATACATATATATATATATATATGTATGTATATATATATATATACACACACACACATATATATATATATATATATCTTCATAGGAAAAAAGATTGGATGCCAACCAAATGAAAATATAGCTCATTTATAATTAGAATCACTTTGACAAGAAATATTTCTTAAGAAAACAAAATAATTCAATCTAATCCTATAGCTACTAAATTTAAGTAATATCTGTGTAACAATTAAAAATATTGATAATCCTTTGTAGTTATGACATTTCTATGCCCAAATCCTTAAAATATTCCTACAGGATTTGCATGCAGTAGCTTTTGCCTCGCTTTTCCTAGTCTCATCTTAAGCCATTCTCTTTTTCATCCACTTGCTCCCAGCCACACTGGCCTTCTTTCATTTCCTAAAACCCACAAAGATTTTATTTTCTTTGCATCCTTCACAATTACCATTTTCTCTGGAATCTTCCTTCATCTATTCTTCTCTTGAGTTAATGCCTAAATGTTATCCAAAATGTCATCTGCTAGAAAGGTCTTCCCTTTCCTCCAACTTACGTTAAGTTCCTTATTATGCAAACTTAGTGACATATCCTTTTACTTTAATGCTTCTTAAAATTCGAAATTTTATATTTTTATGCGATTATTTGTTAATTTCTATCCCCTGCTGTGAACACCCCCCCCTTCTGTGTAGGACCCTGTCTCCTTAGTTCACACTATAACCTAAAACCTATTGGAATATCTGTGTTGCTCCATAAAAACTAGATACATGTTTGTGGCGTGAACAAATTAATGAATGAATGAACAAATACATAAATTTAATTCTATGATTTCGGACATGTGCTCCTCAGACACCCTTTGATATCTCGCCAAAGGAACTTAACTACCAGAAAAAAAAAAAAAAAAAAAAAGAAAGAAAGAAAAGAAAAAAAGAAAAAGATTTATCTGCAACCCTATTTACGAAGAAAGCAAATTTTCTGAAAACTATATAAAATTGTTGTGATTTCTTAAATGGTCTGCTAGCATCCTTAGATTCCATTCTTTTGGCTGGGTGTAGCAACTCATTGATCTAGTAACTTCATGCAAAAAGTTGGGAAATATTAGTTCTCACTCGGCTGTTCTTTCATACAGCGTGATGATTTCAGAGTCACCTAATAGTACTTTCTAAGGAGCCAAACATAAGTTTGGTGATCTTTGTAACACTCTGTCATTATGAAAACTCATCATCATCCAAGGGGTCTATCCTGTGACACCCCTCCTCACTCCCAAAGGAAAAGCTCAGGAACCAAAGGGAGAATCTCCAGCTCCAGGACCCTGTCTCAGAGGCTGGGGTGGGACACTGGTCTGAGACGACGAGATGTTTTTCTATTTCTCTCTCTAGTCCACTCTTCCATTTCCTTTTAATAGTAATTGATCGCTGACACTTATCTATCAAAGCCTCCTGATTCAAAATCCAGATAATTAGGTACAATGGTTATACTTTCAGTCTAGAAATATCTGAAACCGACTCTAATAATGCTACTTATTCACCGAACACTTGCCATACAAAAGCCCACACCTGACAGGTATATTCATGGTATATGATATTGGTTCACGTTGTTATACATCTGCTTCATGGCTGGTGTTTCCAAGTGAACCTCTTCATGGGTATTAGAAACCCCCAAATCAGTCATGGTACGAGTTTGACAATGATTTGAGCATTTTTAAATGCTGTAAGTACTCCCATTTGATTGAAACAAACAAACAAAAAACAAAACTATTCAAAGTCTTCCAAAACCCAAGTAAATATTTTGGGGGTTGATCTACTGATGATATGGCCCATCCAACAGCCTCCTTTGATTAAATATTTTTAATGTTTACTTATTTTTGAGAGAGAGAGACAGACAGAGCACAAGCAGGGGAGGGGCAGAGACAGAGAGGGAGACACAGAATCAGAAACAGGCTCTAGGCCTGTCAGCACAGAGCCTGACGTGGGGCTCGAACTTGGGAATAGTGAGATCATGACCTGAGCTGAAGTTGGCCGCTTAACCGACTGAGTCACCCAGGCACCCCTATTCTTTTTTTTAATTTTTTTTTTCAACAGCCTCCTAGGTGGAAGGGAGAGATTCCTACACAATGCTGCTCTGCAGAGTTTAAACATGAACTTTAGCCGTGAGAACACAGGACTCCGGGGCTCTCTCATGCCTCTGTGGACTCCACTCCCTGACACTGTGCTGCCCAGGGTTCGGATTTGCATTTCATCATTACATCGTTGCTTCAACAGACACAACAGCATAGAGTTTGTACTTGTTCATTATGTCAAGAAAATAGCCAATTAGATATGAGACACAAATTCAATAAGCTGCTGTGTGAATGTTGAGAACAGATGAGTTCTTAAGTAATTTTGATAAATTAATGCTTAACTCCATTCTTGTGGAAGAATATCTCCTAATTACATATTTCTATAGCTTTATTGGCCATGACATGATATACAATCAGAGGTGTCAATATATCCAGTGGGTATATATTCTATAGCCCGATGTTTGAAATGGCACACATCTCATCACTGCCCGGTCATATTTTCGCCAACAATACAGCAATGATCTTTTAACTCCAAGTAAAAAGATTTTTATTTCCCCTGTGTTTATTAGTATGTACATTTGTATCTCTAGAAATGTGTTGGAACGTTATGTGAACGTATATTAACTGAAATTTCTTTTTTTTGCAGAAGAGAAATTTGCCTCTCAAAGAAATAGGGAGAGAGTAAATTTCTGTTTCCCCTATGTTCTTACTACTCTCCTATTAATCCTTGCTTTGAACATAACCTTTTTCCATAGCTGTCATTCCTAAAACCTCCTGTGTTGATTTTTAAAACATCTAACGTGGTCAGGGAGAGAGGTCCAGGGCTACCGTCTGTAGCCAAAGAACTCCTTAGTAAAACGCTCATTTAATTTCTTCTGTGTCTCCCAATGACACTGTGTGGTCAATAATCATCTAATGTGAAAAAAACCATACTACAGTGCCTTTCACATGTCTGTGTTCAATGAGTATTTATGTATGAGATACTATTACCTACTACTTTAGACTTTCCTTGAGTTTCAATTTTCATGTATTTTTCATATATTGGGTTTTATTTAATGCGGTGGGATAGAGCTGCACTCTCTCTGACCTTTCCTTCTGAAAATATGGAGAACCAGGTAGTGGTCCTGACAGACGTGGACCAACCACTGGCCGCATTTCTCTGCTTATTCAGCTGTCAGGCAGACATTACGATCCCTCTGCTCCGCCGCTGTTCTCTTCCACCCCCAAAATACACTTTATAAGATCTCAGGCGAGCTCACTCCCGCTGCCTGACCCTCTAACTCATTCCGGGGAAATGAATTCAAATTGCTTGAAAAGAAGCTGCCTCTTTTATCTTCCCACTGACTGACAAGCAACTACAAAGTTCTCCGACGGGATTCCAAGTTACAAGCTGTACTGCATCACAGCAACAATTCCCCCACTGGCGGGTTTTCCCAGAGGGCAGCGTGTCAGAGATACTGCATGGCTTGCAAACGCAGCTCAGAGCGTGCACATTTCCCTCCACACTAAAAACCAGACTTCAGGGACTATAAAACAAAGCTGTCCCTTTCCTAACAGCATTAGCCTTCTTGCAGACTCCTTGGAAGTCTAAGGCGTTCCCACGTATAATTATTTTCTTTATCTTCCCAAGAAAACAAATGCTGCTCTGTCTTTTTCTTCCCCCTTGTAATTTTTTTATAAAACATAGTTTATTCTGGGAGGAAAGGCATCCCGAGAATCCAATTGTGTGCACAGCTCTCTGAATTTCTCTAGCTAACCTTGAAAGACGGACTGCATTTTCGTGCTTTTTCAGATTTTTTTTTTCTTAAGAGATTAATAGTGTTTGAATGTACTGACAATCTAAAGCACTATTTCTGGTGACCGGCAACTCCTGGGGAAGGTAAGCCTATTCTGGGTGCTGGTATTTTAAGGTAGTTAAAAATATGCCTTCATCTGGTTTCAACCCAAAAGGACTTTGTGCACTCGAGAAGTTTCAGTTCCTCTTCACTTTCTTTTGTTTCTAGCTGGGAATCTATGCCAAGGAGCATACACTTGATACTGATGGTGGAATGAGATACTGACCCCAATTATATAAAAGGAAGAAAAGTTTATGCTTAGAGAATAGTGAATAAGGGAGGCAATCATATTGATACATGTCTAATTTTTCCACCTAGAAAAATCCTTTTCTGTCTTTAAATTACTCCCCCCCCACACACACACACCTCCCGGTGGTACCTGGGAGGGAAAACTCCATGCCCTTGCTCCCTATCTTTTAACTTCAACAACCCAGGATCTTCCGGTCCTCAGTACTTCCCAACCATGGTCTTCGCCTCGGTCATAAATAGTCCCATTTACTTCTCTGACCAAGCCCATTCCGTTCCCTTATCTGTTCTGCAATATCCTCCTGATTTTGGTTTGTGTGATGACCACTGGCAACTATTGGAGGAAGAAACCCAGGCAAAACATGAGAAGGAAAAGTTAACACTACACACGTCACCAAAAGAGTTCTCCAGGATAATGGCCAGAATTAAATCCAGAACTTTCATCCTTCTGTGGACTTCTCCCTTAGGGCTTCTGACTCACCCCTCAGATCCCTTCATTCTGGGCAGAACCAGCTGTGATTACTCCAAATGACTCTGCTTGGGGATCCTCTGCTTTTCCTAGCCATTTTTTAAGAAATTTATTGCGAAAATAATATGTATTTATTGGGGAAAATTTAAAAGTTGAGTACGTGAAAAAGGAAAAATGAAGATTTTTGTTAACAACCACCCAGAGATAATACCTATGTACGTTGTGTGTGTAAGTGTGTATATTATTTCCAAATTTCCATTTCCCTTTTTAAAAATGTCTTCAAAACTAATCATGTTTTTATTTTTCAGGGCTAGCCTTTTTTTGTTTTTTTCAACCAAAAAAAAAAGTACATTTTCTTTCTTTCCTTCTATTTGTTTCCTTCCTTCCTTCCCTCCCTCCTTCCTTCCTTTTCTTTCCCTTCCCTATCCTTTACTTCCACTCTTCCTTTTTAAAAGATTCCTTCCTGATTGAAAGTATCCACACTAGGAAAAAAATATCTCCCAAAACCTTTTTCTTGTCCGTTTCTATACGGAGGAAGAAGGATTTTCGGGAATCAACAAAATGATTTAATTTCACCAGTATGAATTTATCAAATCACTTGAGTTACTTATTACTAAAATGATATTTCCCTTTGCTAATCCTAAAGGGTCATTTTCAATACCATCTTTTTTTTTCCTCCCAAGAGTTCACATTCTCTCTTTCGCAAATACTTTTATTCCATGTCACAACACAAAATAGAGGATCAGGAGAAGCAGGCCCTTAAAGACGAAAAATTAAGCGGCCATTCAGTTTTTCGGGCAGGTGAGAGTTAACAGTGCACAAAGGATTGGGCAATTAGCACCCCCTTGGTGCTTTGCCTTAGAAACTGAGACACAAAACAATCTGTCAGGTTATCAAGCAAGGAAGATCACTTCCCAATTCATTCAAAAGGGAGGATAATGAAGAATTAAACTATTCACGGAGGGCTCTGTAATAAACGCTTAAGAAAAAGAACAGGACGCAGTATTGTCTATTATGAACAGGAACAGTGTAACGAATCTAAAGAATCTCGTTGTAAAGAGGCTGGCATTTGTAAAGGTATTCAACAGGACCTCAGATTTTCTTTTTCTCTTAATAATACTGTTTTCTACTTTCCTTCTCGACTATGAGGTGGTTTTACAATAGCTGTAGTTGAAAATATTTTTGAAACTTCATAAAATAATTACATAAACAAATTCTCATCACACATTATTTTCACTTACAAGTGGGATACAAAAATATAATTTTAAAAACAGTTTCACGTAGCCATATTTTTACTACTGTGCTGTCCATATTTTAGTTTTTGTTCCTAAATTGACACATTTATTAAAAAAAATCACAGTCAATATGTTTCCTAG